>JAJJXG010000006.1:1017500-1352791 GCA_024516215.1 Geopyxis carbonaria | reverse complement strand
GCTGCGTCACGGTCGCTGGAAACTAGATCTGCTTGCTGTGGGAGTCGCTTCTGTAGGAGGGAGCAGTGGGTGCGTTTCTTTGCGTTTGGCGGCTGTCGCTTGTGTGGGGAGGAGTCATTTGTGTGCGTGTGGTCGCTGGAGTGGATTCCGTAGGCTCAATGCAGCTGGGATGGCTAGTGGGCAGGGGGGTTTTTGGTTCGTTTTGGTGCGTTTGCCTTCGATCGCTTCTTTGCACGGGGCTACAGGTGCCTGGAGGTCACTGGGGTGGGTTTTGTGAGCTTAATACAAATGGAATACGTGTTTCGGATGACTTGTGTGTATGAATTGCGATGCAGACGTTGATACACTAATGGTTCATAGCCCAATCATACATTCTACCAGGCATCACCCGACTAGGCACCAGTTGTTCGTAACTGAATCATACATTGTGCCTTAATTCTACCCGGCTATCTTAATCTCCGTCGGACTCGTATCATTCGACCTCGACCTCGCCATTGCCCTCGTCAGCTGTGACTAACATATTTCTGTCTTCCGCTCTTCCAATGTAGGTAGCTCCAGGAGACGAGATCGCGTCGATAAAGTCGCCTTTTGGTGTCAGCCCGTGGTCGTCAAAAAACAGCCTGATTGCACGCCCCTGGAGCCGCGGGGACACGCAGTCGGCGTCTCGGCTGATGGAGTTGTTTAGTTGGTATGGCTTGCCGAAGGTATTCTGCTGTTGGTGCTGCGCGGCTTGAGCAGACACATGCGCCGGGTGTGCACTTGTATGTAGGTATTGCCCAGTGGCATGTTTGTGTGTGTTGTTGGGAGAGACTCGCAAACAGCGCGATGGACAGTTTAAATCGGCCCAGGCCGTGTTGGAGGTGGGAGGGTAAGTCAATCTGGGACAAGGGGTGGATTCTATGTGCTACACATTGTACTGGTGGCTGTGCAGCAGGGGTTTTGGTGCGTTTCTGTACGTTTTGCATCTATCGCTTCGGTGCGTAGTACTGCTTGGTCTCTGGATGTTGTGAGGTCCATCGAGGACTAAGTTGCCTTGGGTTTTTGAATGTGTGAGGGGACTGTCTTGTTTCTGCTTGCGCCTCTGCTGGCTGAGGGCGTTCGGTGTGTGTATTGGAGGTTTCGCGTCTGTATGTGCTTGCTACCAGTAATGAATTCACTGTGCATACCAAGCTGATTTTTGCTTCGTCTGAATGGCTGAGAAAGTAAAATAGGCGTGCCTGAGGAGTCGCTTCTGTGCGGAGGGAGTAGTGGGGTGCGTTTGTGAGCGTTTGGCTTCGGTCACTTCTGTACGGGGGCACCTTGTGGGGTGGGCATTGATGTGGTGGATTCAACGAGCTTATTTCTACTGGGATGTCGATTGAGCGGCGGGGGTTTTGAACGCGTTTTCGTGCGTTTGTCGTCTGTCGCTTGTGTACGTGTGGTGAACTGGTGTGCGTTTGGGGGGCTGGGGGGTGGGCGATGGGGCTAATGTTGGCCTAGGCCGAAGTGTGCGTTTCTGCTTCGTGTGTGCGTTTGTTTGTGGCAGGGGGCAGTGGGCAGTACTACTTGGTGCGTTTGTGGTGCTGGACTGGCTCAAATGTGCAAGCAACATGGTACTGGTTTTGCGGATGTACGATGGGGTACGTTCGTTTAAGGTTTGGTGTGGTGTTGGCGGGTAACAGGGGTAGCTGCAGGTGGAAACTCGGGGTACATTAGCGCGTTGTGGGCGTGTAGGCAGTGTTGTTTGGCAGAGAGTGGCCTGGTCTCGGTTCGGCTTGGTTTGTTGTCTGCTGCGTTCACAAGTCAACTCTGGCTTCATCGCTCTTATGACCTGGCGGTTGTCAATGTTCTTCTCGAGGTGTAATCTGGGTGGGCATCGGCTTGTCTTGGGCTTTGATGTGCCATTACAACGATGTTTGTGGTGTTAATCGCGAGTGGACGTCGCTGAGCTCATGCTTTGTTGTGTACCAAGAGAGTTGAGTCACTGCTTGCGATGCGGGAGGTTGGTTTTGGACTCTGTCGTGGGCAAGGAGTACGTTTCTCGGCGTTTTTGCAGCGTGTGGAAACATTTCTGCTGAGTCTCTGCTGCGTGAGGGCTGAGGCTCTGTGTTGGTGTGCGCGATGGCGATGAGGCTCTGTACGTTTCTTTGTAGGGGGGGCAGTGGCGATGGAGCTGATGTTGGCCTATGCCAAAGTGAGCGTTTCGGCTGTGGATCTGCTGGGTACGTTTCTGCTTGTTGTGTGCGTTTCTTTGTGGCAGGGGGGTGGAAATGGAGCTAGTGTCGGCCTAGGCCTGATTGTACGTTTCTGCGGTGAGAGTGCGTTTGGACTTGGTGGTGCGTTTGGGCTTTGGATGTGCGTTTCGGCAGTGTGGGTGCGTTTCGGCTTCGTGTGTGCGCTTCTTGGAGGCAGGGGGCAAATACGATGGAGCTAAGGTTGGCGTAGGTTGTATAGTGAGTTTCGGCTCTGGATCTGATGGGAGCGTTTCTGCTTGGAGTGTGCTTTTCTTTGGGGCAGGGGGCTATGGGGATGGAGCTAATGTTGGCCTGTGTCTACGCGTGCGTTTCACCTTGGTGGGTGCGTTTCTGCTTGGTGGGTGCGTTTCTGTTCGGTGGATGAGTTTGGGGCCCGTGGGTGTACGTTTCTTTGTGGCAGGGGGCAGTGGCGAGGAAGCTAAGGTGGCCCATGCCAAAGTGGTCGTTTCGGCTCTGAGTCTGCTGGGGGCGTTTCTGCTGGGTGTGTGCGTTTCGTTCGGTGTGTGCGTTTCGGTTCTGTCTGTGTGCGTTTGGCGCACTTGTGTGTGCGTTTCTTTGTGGCAGGGGGGAGGGCGATGGGGCTAATGTGGGCCTAGGCCGAAGTGTGCGTTTCTGCTTCGTGTGTGCGTTTGTTTGTGGCAGGGGGCAGTGGCGATGGAGCTAATGTTGGCCTGTGTCGACGAAGGAATATCGGTTGTGAGCCAGCTGAGTGGATTTCTGCTGCGAGTGTGGGGAGGGAGCTATGGTGCGGCCGGGGGGCGAGTTGCGGCGGGCAGGGGTGGACGATGGCGCCGTGTACGACGTTGCGTTTGGCGGCAAACGCACCCAAAGGGAATCCGGGTCGGATTCCCTTCGGGAATCCTCCCAGTCGCCTTTTGGTGTCAGCCCGTGGTCGTCAAAAAACAGCCTGATTGCACGCCCCTGGAGCCGCGAGGACACGCAGTCGGCGTCAAGGCTGATGGAGCTGTTTAGTTGCTCTGGCTTGTCTGGGGTGGTGTTCTGCTGTTTGTGCTGCGCAGCTTGAGCCAACACCTGCGCCGGGGGTGCACTTGTATGTAGGTATTGACAAGTGGCATGTTTGTGTGTGTTGTTGACAGAGACTCGCAAACAGCGCGATCGACAGTTTAAATCGGCTCAGGCCGTGTCGGAGGTGGGGGGGCAAGTCAATCTGGGACAATGGGTGGATTCTATGTGCTACACATTGTACTGGTGGCTGTGCAGCAGGGGTTTTGGTGTGTTTCTGTGCGTTGTGCATCTATCGCTTCGTTGCGTAGTACTGCTTGGTCTCTGGATCTTGTTGTGTCCCTCGAGGACTAAGTTGCCTTGGGTTTTGGAATGTGTGAAGGAACTGTCTTGATTCGGCTTGCGCCTCTGCTGGCTGAAGGCGTTCGATGTGTGTATTGGAGGTTTCGCGTCTATATGGGCTTGCTACCAGTAATGAGTTCGCTGTGCATACCAAGCGGATTTTTGCTTCGTTTCAATGGCTGAGAAGGTAAAATCGGCGTAGCTGAGGAGTCGCTTCTGTGCAGGGGGAGTAGTAGGGTGCGTTTGTGTGCGTTTGACTTCGGTCGCTTCTGTACGGGGGCAGCTTGTTGCGTGGGCTTTGATGTGGTGGATTCAACGAGCTTATTTCTACTAGGATGCCGATTGAGCGGCGGGGGTTTTTGGACGCGTTGGCGTGCGTTTGGCGTCTGTTGCTTGTGTACGTGTAGGGAACTGGTGTGCGTTTGGGGTGCTGGGGGGCATTCGGTGTGCAGCATTCGGCTGGGAGGTCGAACGGGCAGCGGGGTATCTTGGTGATTTTGTGTGCGTTTTACGTCTGTCGCTTGAGTGGGCGGTACTACTTGGTGCGTTTGTGGTGCTGGACTGGCTCAAATGTGCAAGCAACATGGTACTGGTGTTGCGGATGTACGATGGGGTACGTGCGTTTAAGGTTTGGTGTGGTGTTGGCGGGTAACAGGGGTGGCTGCAGGTGAAAATGCGGGGTACATTAGCGCGTTGTGGGCGTGTAGGCAGTGTTGTTTGGCAGAGAGTGGCCTGGTCTCGGTTCGGCTTGGTTTGTTGTCTGCTGCGTTCACAAGTCAACTCTGGCTTCATCGCTCTAATGACCTGGCGGTTGTCTATGTTCTTCCCGAGGTGTAATCTGGGGTGGGCATCTGCTTTTCTTGGGCTTTGATGTGCCATTACAACGTTGTTTGTGGTGTTAATCGCGAGAGGACGTCGCTGAGTTCATGCTTTGTTGTGTACCGAGAGAGTTTAGTTACTGCTTGCAAATGCGGGAGGTTGGTTTTGGACTCTGTCGTGGGCAAGGAGTACGTTTCTCGGCGTTTTTGCAGCGTGTGGATACATTTCTTCTGTGTCTCTGCTGCGTGTGGGCGGAGGCTCTGTGTTGGTGTGTGCGATGGCAATGAGGCTCATTGTGGCCTGGTCCAACAGGTGCGTTTCCGCTGCGTGGTGTGGGCTGAGGCTCTGGGTTGGTGTGTGCTATGTCGATGAGGCTCTGTGTGGCCTAAGGCAACGAGTGTTTGTCGGGTGTGTGAAGACAGAAGCTCTTTTGTGTTTGTGCGATAAGGATGCCCCTGTTTTACAGGTGGTCTGTAGGTGCGTTTCTGTTCGCTGGATGCGTTTCTGCTTAGTGTGTCCGTGTCTTTGTGGCAGGAGGCAGTGGCGATGGAGCTAATGTTGGCCTAGGCCTGTTTGTGCGTTTCTGCTGTGGGAGTACATTTCTGCTTGTTGTGTGCGTTTCTTTGTGGCAGGGGAGTGGCAATGGAGCTAGTGTCGGCCTAGGCCTGATTGTACGTTTCTGCTGTGAGAGTGCGTTTGGACTTGGTGTGTGCGTTTGGACTTTGGATGTGCGTTTCTGCAGTGTGGGTGCGTTTCGGCTTCGGGTGTGCGCTTCTTTGAGGCAGGGGGCAGTGGCGAGGAAGCTAAGGTGGCCTATGCCGAAGTGGTCGTTTCGGCTCTGAGTCTGCTGGGAGCGTTTCTGCTGGGGGTGTGCGTTTCGTTCGGTGTGTGCGTTTCTGTTCTCTCTGTGTGCGTTTGGCGCGCTTGTGTGTGCGTTTCTTTGTGGCAGGGGGGAGGGCGATGGGGCTAATGTTGGCCTAGGCCATAGTGTGCTTTTCTGCTTCGTGTGTGCGTTTGTTTGTGGCAGGGGGCAGTGGCGATGGAGCTAATGTTGGCCTGTGTCGATGAAGGAATATCGGTTGTGAGCCAGCTGGGTGCATTTCTGCTGCGAGTGTGGGGGGGGAGCTATGGTGCGGCCGGGGGGCGAGTTGCGGCAGGCAGGGGTGGGCGATGGCGGCGTGTACGACGTTGCGTTTGGCGGCAAACGAACCCAAAGGGAATCCGGGTCGGATTCCCTTCCGGAATCCTCCCAGCGTCACGGATAGAAATACTAACTTATTGCGGTTAGTATGACGTGAAGAGTCACTTAATAGTCACTTATGAGTCACTTAAGAGTCACTTAAGGGCGTTGCGGGCTTTCGGGCGTTCCGGCGTTCGGGCGTCGGGAAAGGGTGCGGGGGTTAGGGCGTTCGGGCGTTGCGGGCGTTGCGGGCGTTCGGGCGTTCGGGCGTCGGGAAAGGGCGCGGGCGTTCGGGCGTTGCGGGCGTTCGGGCGTTCGGGCGTCGGGAAAGGGCGCGGGCGCTCGGGCGTTGCGGGCGTTCGGGCGTTCGGGCGTTAGGGCGTTCGGGCGTTAGGGCGTTCGAGCGTTGCGGGCGTTCGGGCGTTAGGGCGTTTGGGCGTTCGGGCGTTAGGGCGTTAGGGCGTTCGGGCGTCGCGGGCGTTCGGGCGTTCGGGCGTTCGGGCGTTAGGGCGTTTGGGCGTTAGGGCGTTCGGGCGTTCGGGCGTTCCGGAACTTGCCGAGCCCGTAACGTTACGGGCTTGGAAAGTTCCGGAACATGAACTATCACTTGGGATTTCCGTAATGCCGGGGGGTAACCATTCAGCGCCAAATTCTGCGCTGATTGCAATGGTGCTCTCGGTTTCTGGATTGAACCAACGGTCGTCTGAGAAAACAGTATTACAGATGTTAGCAAAATTATGCAACAACCTGGCGACATTGTCGTGATATCTACTTGCAACAGTGATGCTCCTGTATCATTTCACGCAAACAATGCAAAATCTGTCTATTCTAGCCCTATGAACGTTCATCTTAACCAGCTGTTTAGGCAATTACCAATAAACTACTGTGTTTCCATGTATTCGTCTTCTGAATCTGACTCATCATCTTGCGGCCCCATTTCCTCCTCTACTTCTTCACTGTCCCCGCCGTCTTCCCCACTTGCCTTCTCCCCAGCCTGTATACCCAATGTGATAGCGGCGTCACTTGACTCTGAACCACTGCCGTCTTCTTCTGAATCGATATCTGATGCATCGGAACCGTCAGCATCAGGGCCGTCCCAACCTTGTTCCTGGCATAGAAAATATGATTTTCTGCCGAACAAAGCCTTTTCCAGCTCGACGACTTGCGGGAACGCAATTTGGTATGCACTGACTGCCTGTTTATGAACTTCGCGTATGAATTGGTATGCAACTTCGTCATCTGGCCCAAACAACTTCTGAAGTTCCAGTACGACTGCTGGAGAATCCCAGCGTTGTTTTCCCTGTAAAGCATCTCCAATATTAGATATCCACGGCAGATGTACTGTGGCCGGGAAATCCTTGCCCGTTGAATAGGCATTAGCAGAGCGGCCTGATGTTGTTCCTTTGGGAGCTGTGTGGTCTCGATGATGTTGGGAGAGGTCTGACCATGTTTCATTCTTCGGGCCGGCATTGTCAAGGTCCTGGTGGTTGGGTCTTATGCCGACCCACCAGTTAAAAACTGCTTGCCGCCTGCCAACAGCTTTAGGAGTGGCTCCATGTATGATCTCCGGCCTGGTAATTCTAATACCTCCCTTGTTGCAGGGTACTGGTACTAACTTCCCATATTTTGCCTTGTCGGCAGCATTATATACTGCGTCAGTAATATTCGTCGTATCATCATTAAACCGATGGCCACGAGCCGATACATCTCGGTACCACTGCTTGGCGACGCGGTGGAATCCCTTGACCAAGATCGTACAATTGTCCCGATTTTCTTCCAATATGGAAAGAGCTCCTTGGAAGATATTCGCACCTGCCCCCGTTTCCACAAACTTTCGGATATTTAAGTCCATGTGGCGGAACCCTGTTGATTCGCCCTCACGACTGGTGTTTTTTGTATAATAAGGAAACGAAATTAGCTGGTGGTTGTTATCTGGCCGTGCGGCAACCATCAATGCATAATAGGGCAAGTCTTGCCTTGTGATCTGCTGTATGAGCGAAAACCACATGTTTCGCTGCCATCCCAGATTCTTGCCGGAATTGCCCTTTTCATGATAGTGCCATTGGTACATAGCGAATTCTTGCTGTACATAGGACTCCAACTCAGCATCGTCAAGAATGTAATCGAAAATACCGTCAATATTGACCGTACCATCTGTCATATATGACTTCCAATCATTTCGGCTGGCAAACCGTTCAAATATTTCCTGCGGAACAATTGATGGCATTTTCAATGGTTTCCAATCGTATTTAGCCATGCCCAGACTCGCTCGCACTGCATTGTTCTGGATAGGTGCTGCAAACCATTCGTAACGTCTACGGCGTACCTCCGCAATGTTATCGGCATGTTGTAAACAGAACCGGGCACGTTCAATCAATGAATCATGTGAGGAACCGCTGTATGACGTCTTTAATCCAAGTGTTGTTGACGCAATCAATCTGAGATGATCGTGGCAGATTCCATTCCAACTAGATTCGGATTGCTCAACACGCCGTAAGATCTCAACGCCCTGTTCTGGTGTTAACCGTGATCGGTTCTGCGGAAGGTCTAAGATGAGCCGCTTCTTTTCTTCTGAACAACGACAACCTTGGACTGGCCTAGCCGTCTTGGACCGTAATTTCCTGGTAGGATGAATTTCCGGGGGGGTATCGGGTTCGCTAGGGCTAGAACTGGCAGTATCAACCGACATTTGCATGGGTGTTGCGAGGCTAGAGGGTGGTGACATCATTGGTGGCGGACTGTTCTGTTGCTGTCGTACGTGCAGGCTTGGTCCTAGAGATATATTAGTTCGGTGATTGTTTGTTAAGGAGTACAAGGATTAGATTGAGACTAACCATTTTCATGACGCAATTGTATTCCCCTAGCATGTGCACTCGGTGACATCAGCCGTTGCTGATAGCTTATCGCATCTGCTTTGAGATCGGCCCGAGTCAAACATTTTCGCTTGGTCCCTCTTGTGCCGACATCTTTATCTAGGCGTTGCTCAATGGCCAGTTTGATGTGCTCCCTCGCGATCTGCGGGTCCGGGCAGATACCAGCAAGGCGCTTGAGGTCAAACAGGAGGTGTTGGCCAAGATTTGGTGGTAGTATTGAACTCGGTATAATGGAGTCCAATCCGGCTTCCCATCTAGCCTCAATGTCCCTGCGCAAGTTGTTCTTCTTGCGGGTATTGCTTTCATGACGTCGTAATAGGGGCTCGACACGCTCCTCGAAGTGGATGTGGGTATTGAACGCTGCTGGGCTTTGAAAGGCCGACTGCCATAGCTCATTTTCAATGACGTGCCCATATGCAATGGTTGTTATTTCAGCTAGAGCATCGTCCAGTTGGGGTACCGTCATCAGAATTGCCGTAATCGTTGCCAACTGTTGTTGAGAGGTTTGCCGTGATAGAATCTTCCTTAAAGCTTGTCGGTACGGAAGATTACATTTCTGAGAATAGGTCAAGAATGGAACAGCGGTGTCGTCAGAGCATGCGAGGGTGAAAGTTGGTTGAGACATGATTGATGGGTGATCTGGCAGGTTGGTCGACATCATTATCTTAAAGCTATTTGAAACTTTGAAGGTTTGCCGCATTGAATGAATCATTGAATAGCGACCATGACAGGACACTGCAGAAGGCATTTGTTTAAAAGGATCGTGGCAACAAATAGCCAAGCCCCACTGCCAAGTTTGATAGAATACTTGTTGGCAGCCCAACAGGACCCTTTTGCGGGTCACGAACAAAACAACAATCACAATTTTCCAGTCGCATGAAAAACAAAAACACAAGCAGGTCGGCAACAGTTGGGTGGAATTAGATATACAATAAGAAAAATTTTCATCGGCTATGTTGGTAGGTATTTGGTTCAATAAGTGACAGCCGGCCAAAAGTTGTAATGTACAGTGGTAACCAACTAGGTGCCCGGCCGCAGTAAGAACACAATTAGTGATTCCATGGTCCTAGTAATTGCCTCAGACAAGACGACCTTCACATTCAGCCATCAGTATTTGTCTGCGAATGGATATCTGTCATGAAGCTTGATGTCGGAGCGGTGACTGGGTATATGGTCGTAGTCGGCGCTGAGTGTCTGCAGGGGGGTTTACCGTCATGAAGATGGTTTACTGAGCGGCAGCACATGAGGGTGGTTTATCGTCAGGGTCGGCCATGAGTAATGGTCGGCAGGGGGGTTGACCGTCACGAAGGTGGTTTACTAAGCGGCAGCACATCAGAGGGGTTTATCGTCATGGTCGCGCATGAGTAATGGTCGGCAGGGGGGTTTACCGTCATGAACGTTGTTTACTAAGCGGCAGCATATGAGGTTGGTTTATCGTCATGGTCGCCCACGAGTAATGGTCGGCAGGGGGGTTTACCGTCATGAATGTGGTTTACTAAGCGGCAGCACATGAAGTAGGTTTATCGTCATGGTCGGCCATGAGGAATTGTCGGCAGGGGGTTTACCGTCATGGAGGTGGTTTACTAAGCGGCAGCACATGACGGGGGTTTATCGTCATGGTCGGCCATGAGTAATGGTCGGCAGGGAGGTTTACCGTCATGAACGTTGTTTACTAAGCGGCAGCATATGAGGGTGGTTTATCGTCATGGTCGCCCATGAGTAATGGTCGGCAGGGGGGTTTACCGTCATGAAGGTGGTTTACTAAGCTTGGGCAGGGAGGGTTAACCGTCACGACAGGGGAGGTTAACCGTCACGGCAGGGGAGGTTAACCGTCACGGCAGGGGAGGTTAACCGTCACGCCCCAACTTGGGTCGCGACCACACCAAAAAATCAAGCGAGCACAACTTCAAAGCAACACCACCCGGCTCAACCACCTTCTCACTTTTCCAGCTTGGAGAGGATTATACTACTCGAGCCGGGCTACAATCCTATATAAATATGCAAAATAATTTCTGCAGTCGCTTAGAGTACTCATTGAGACGAAGCATTGATGTGGTGAGGTGGGGTAAGCTGGTTGCCGCCAAGGCCCGCCGGTTACAGACATACAGTTTTGCAGGCAAATCTCTAACCCTAAGGCCGGAAATCAATGATATAAGGTCTGGAGACCTGCCTGAAGAGGGGGAAGAACGTAGCAGACCTATGTGCGCACTCATCCCTTCATCCAAGTTCTCTGATTACTTACTGTCTGCAACTTGCATTACCTTCAATAACGAGATCCGAGAACTGCTTCTCTCGGACAGCCTACTAGCAAAATCAATTGTTCTGGCATTAGAGAACTCTGACACCAAGCACCCTTCAGTCCCACTTGGCGAATGCAGCTACAAGGACGGTCTCCTATACATACACAACTTGCTGTATGTTCCTGACAACGAATCACTGCAAGCCAAAGTCCTCTACTCCTGTCGCGATCACCCTGCTGCCGGCCACCCTGCAAGAGCATCAACATACGAACTGGTATGCCAAAACTATTGGTGGCCAAAGATGCGCCAGACAATTGCCAGATATGCTCAGAACTGCGACACATGCATGAGAATCAAACCCGCACGCCATGCACCCTATGGCCTACTAAAACCACTACAAGTTCCAATCCGTAGATGGCGTTCCGTATCAATGGACTTCATTACTGGTCTACCTGTCTCCAACGGATTTGACGCAATACTTGTCGTGGTAGATCGGTTATCCAAGATGGCTCACTATATTCCAACTACTACAATCTGCGACTCGGTAACACTTGCCAGATTATACATGGACAACGTATTCAGACTCCAGTGACTACCCGACTCAATAGTGAGCGATCGCGGAACACAATTCACCTCGGAAATCTCACGGCACATATGCAAACTACATCAGGAAAAAATATTACCTTATTTAAGATCGGCCTCCTTAGATACGGACCGCTCCACTTTTTTTGTCGCCTGAGTCGCCTGTGTCGCCAGGGTCTTCTGTACGGGTGCAACCGTTGCCAGGATCTAATATAAGGGTGCAACGGTTGCGACGCCTGAGCGGCGGTTGCCACACACCACATGTCGCAACGCAAGGTTGCCACACACCACGCGTCGCAACGTAAGGTTGCCACACACCACGCGTCGCACTGTGAATACCACCACTTTTACCGTGTTATATACGGGTAATCTAGTGCTTTCGTCTGACATACGGGCCATCGCGAAATGAACCGTCTTCTGGTGATCTCATGCGGGACATTGTGATATTCGCCGTCTTTCCGGTTAACTGCCATGAACTGTCGCGTCAGGCAGGCCAAAGAGGGGGAGTTGCCGAGCTGTGCAGCGCTGTCCGTGAAACTACAGGTATGGCGGTGAATCTCACGGAAATTACGGTGCGTTAAATTGGATTGACGGCACAGACCTGCAGGCGAGGTAGTCCGTCGAAGCTACTCGCATGCGGCGTTGTTCAGGGGAGCGCAAGGCCTGTGCGGCGCTATCCATGAAGCTACCGGTATTACGGGTTGCTCTCTGTAAGCGACCCACATGCGGTGTATTTCACCGGCACTACGGTGAGTTAAAGGGGTTTGACGGCACACAACGGCGTGCAGGCCAGTTCACAGGAGCGTTTGCACTGCAACCCACTTCGCGACGCGGGCATTTTTGTTCGATATGCTCCGCAGTCGCCCAAGTCCCCTAAGTCGCCCAAGTCGTCCAGACGACTAATAAGTAAACGGATTTTTTCCTGACGTACGAAACCTGAAACAAAATCTGTCAACTAGCTTTCACCCGCAGACCCACGGCCAAACCGAGAGAGTCAATGCAATCCTGGAACAATACCTCCGCGGATACTGCAATTACCAGCAGGACAACTGGTCGGAGCTTATCAGTATGGCTGAATTTGCATACAACAACACCATGTCTGCGACAACGGGAATCACGCCATTCTTTGCTGTATGTGGCCAAGAACACCGATACGAGATCCTTGCAAACCCCTCAGCGCCGCAACCAACCCCTGAAGTTGGATTATTCGGAAAAACTTTCCCTTCTGAACCAACACTTGCGGGCTGAAATTACGTGGTCTCAATCAGCTCATGCAGAACAAGCCGACCGACACCGCTTGCCACCCCCTGCACACAAGATCGGCGATGAAGTCTGGCTACTGAGAAGACATATTCAGACAACCTGACCATCCAACAAGTTGGACTTTAAGCGCCTGGGTAAATTGCAAATCGCCCAGAATTGTTTAACGCATGTTTTGTATTCAAGGACAGTCTCTGTCCTTTCTTGTTGTTTCTTCTTTACGCAACAACTTGTCTCTTGTATCCACGTATAACTTAAGAATACAAACTACTCTTACCCGCACTTCTCCTCCTCCCTGACGGTGGCCCCGACAGCCCTCTCTTGTCCCTACCCTTAGACCAGTCTCGGCCTTGCTATCGCAACCTCGAAACCTGTACCCATTGACCCGTCCGAGACGTGGTCATTACATTCTCCCAGCCTAACCCTAAGAAACCACCCCACCCTTGTCGGGGTGTCGGCTATCACTCATTTATTGGGGAACGTGGCGACCCAGGTGACATTTAAAGTAGAACGGTCAGTATCTAAGAAGGCCGATCTTAAATACGGCAAGATTTTTTCCTGATGTGCCCAGTAGCAAAGCAGCGACAGACTGTTTTTCAGAGCTGAATCATTTTAGTATAGTTATCGTAGCATGACAACAGTTCATCGTCTTGGGTGTAATATTCTGTGCTCATTTCTTGATGAGACGAGTCTTGCGAAGACTCATTCAACTGCAAGAACATGAAATCTGTATCGCCATAATACAAAATATTATCAAAATCACCATATTCATCTGAATTCCCGACGCTGTAGAGACCTCTCTTTCTCTTTCCCGGCATAACTAAACACTCTTGCGGATTATTCAACACTTTGCGTAACGTTGAGCGATCAGAGTCTGTAAACCGTAAGCAAACGTACGGTGGTGAAGCTGGTGAATCTTGGGAACGTACCCGAGACAAGAGGAACCTTGTTAAAATGTCGCGTAACTTTGAGTGAGAAAGCGTACAGTGGTGAAGCTGGGGAACGATCTGTATCGTGCTACGACAGGGAAATTAGCTTAGTTACGCACTGAACTTTGAGGAAGCAGACGGATTTCTTTAGCTAGCGAACGGATTGCTAAGCAGCTATCTAGCTAGATAGAACCACACACAGTTCCGCTATAAACTCCATTTGATTTCGTTCGTTTAGCTTTGATGACCCATACTCCCCTCACCGCCTCTGTCTTCGCTTTCACCGTCGGGACCTTGCGGCGAGTGACGTCGACAGCAGGGCCGTCACTCCCAGCTCGATGGTCGGCACCGTCAGCGCCATCGCCTCCTCTGCTTCGACGGCATAGTTTCCACGCACAGCAGCATTTCTATCTTTGTTTTCCAACGCCGTTCTGCCACTCCTCTCCGCCTCCTCTCGCAGGGCTGCCATGCGTGCATGATTGATCAGCTCCTGTACTCTTAGCAACATCGCGTCGTGGTCGGCGCGCCGCCGTGTCACATCCGTGATGTTTGAGAGCAGCGTGTGGTAGCCGAGTTTTACCTGCGCAATTTAGATGCTACGGTCGTGGTAGGGAGCGGACGCAGACTGGAGGAGCGCCGTCAACGGGCGTCTGGTCACGGTAGCAGTCGAATGAGGGGGGCTTTGGTGGTTTGATAGTGGATGACGTGGCGGAGGAGGCTGAGACTAGGGAGCCGGTGCGGATGTTCAGAAGAGCGTCGGACATCGTGATTCCGGGACATGGTAGGCGGTGATGCGGAAGAGAGACCGTTGGACGAGGGGATAGGGGAATGAGATAATTACGGAGGGCAGGCAGGAAGGACTGAAGAACTGAAGGAAGGAATGAAGTGAGAAGCAAGACGCAAGCGGAAGTGAACGGGGGATCAAGGCGAATTCGAGGGTTAGGGGTGGCGGTACCCGGGATCCTAGCAGCATTGGAATTGGGTGTAGCCGTAAGAGCGGCCTCGAACGGGCAGCTCAGACTTGGGCGGGGGCAACCTCCGCCGACCACCATCCGTTCTCACCGCATCGCTGCACTGTGAGTACACGCGGCCTATAAGAATTGTGACACGTAGAGTGCGCAGCAGGGTGATGTGGGTTGAAGGGCTGGTCGCTCACCACTGCTGGGATGGGCAAGCAACCCCTGGCCCGAAGTGGGACACTGAAATGGGTCACGGAATACTCATGGGACTGCACCGGATGGGCCAGAGAATACTCATGGGACTGCACCGGATGGGCTAGGGAAACGGTGCCCACGCTTTGTAACTTTACAGCATCCGCCGAAATTCTGTTTATTCCGCGTGCTACGTGTCTCGTATGTATTCCTTCTCCCGTTGCAGATTGTCGGCCGGATATTGAGATTGATTTGGTGGTGTGCCGTATTCAACATCTTTGATGTTTCGGCTTTGATCGTGTGAGGCTTGATTTCATAGCCCTTATTCTGGTTACGCTCTTCGCTTTTATCCTCTTTATGTACAGTACCAATGAACACAATACGATCAACGCTACCACAAGCCATGGCGCGTCCATGTTCACAACCCAGCGCCAAGGTCCGGTTCCTTTGCTGCCCACCGACCACCTTTCCCCGGATCAATTCTGTGGTGAACTCACGGAGGACAGAACACGAGAAAATATTTGGTTCGCTGGGTGAGTAGGAGGTAAAGTCACGGATGAGAAGCAACGATCAACTTGATGATATGCGCCAAAAATCATTGAACGATCGCCAGCGCCGAAGCATCACTCCAACAGTAGTGAAAAGTTACATGCGCCGGTGGTTATCTACGTGGCTTCACGCCCAATGCCCCACCAGCTCGGTGGAACACTTAATTCGGCACCCGGTATCACTCGGTTTAAATTTTCGATCATTTTGCGGCTAGATCTCATGTATCGCACATATTTCTGCTTTCCTCTTTTCTTCCTGTACACCTCACACAATCAACAGAACTACACATTCAACGCCACTCACCCACCGCTTCATCCACTTGCACCGTCTTTAATGTAGATCACGATTGCTTTTCCTTTGAAGTTACGGGTCGCGACTCACGGTATGTATCGTTTCGACGTAAAGTGAAATGTTTTTGCCAGAAGCTGAACCGCGATTTAATTAACTGGTTAATGTAGGCGAGGTATTTGGCATACCGGTCGATCATATACCAACCAGTCGACCGGTACGGCCACCGGCACCTTTAATGGAACTCTGCCATACTGCATGATCTACACAAAGAAAAATTTAAACCGGCTCTGCACTCTAACAGATGTGTCAGGCCTGGCTCAAAAGTAATACTTTCGAGTCTGAATTTCGATCCTGCAAGCGTATTTCATGCACAGACTCAATGGTAACACTCGAAAGTATTAATTTTGACCAATGGCGGAACACTTCTAACTAAAGATTCAACGTTCTTTCTCTATCCCGTGACGTCGCACACACAACCGAATGCAGCCTGATGCATCGACACACGAACGGCTGACTGTTTACCCCGCAAAAGTGGTGTGGTTGCACCCCTGCATGCAGTGTCAACCTATAGGCGGATCACCGAACGGTTGCCTAGCAGACTATTACGGTTAAGTAGGAGTATTCATGCTCTTTCACACTTCTCTCACAACTGCTCGTACTATCTCTACGTCGATACATATCCATACACCGGTAGCACTGCAACGCGACAGCTACACTTACCATCTTGTAGCTACCGACGAACCCAAATAAGAAAAACAGCTTAATAGGAAGCCAACCCGGCGCCCCCATCGTGTCTGGGGTTCTCACCGCGAGTGCCATGGATAGAGACCCCAATTCCTGTTCCGTGTGTGGCCGGCTTTTTGACAATGCTGCTGCTGTGGCTCAGCATGTGGCGAACAGCCAGGTTTATTATGAGATCCTGCGCCATAGGACGCCTAGTGTGGGCCTGACTCCGCCTAGGACGAGACTGCGGCATGCGGTGGCTGATTTGGAAGCCGATCGTGATATGCAGAGAGCCCATGTATGGGAATCGGGGTTTGGGAAGCCGGAAGAGGATGAAGGCAAAGACAGCGTCGTGGTGGAGCAGACAGCCCTGCGACGGAGTACTTTCGCCATTATTTATCCGGAATTCAAAGCACGCCTGCATCAATCCAAAGAACGCCAGGCTCCACCTTTAGATGCAGTACCGCGTACTGAAGGACGCCAGGATCAATTTAAAGAACGCCAGGCTCCACCTTTAGGTGCAGTACCGCATACTGAACGACGCACGGATCGATTTAAAGAACGCCAGGCTCTACCTTTAGGTGCAGTACCGCATACTGAAGGACGCACGGATCGATTTAAAGAACGCCAGGCTCTACCTTTAGGTGCAGTACCGCATACTGAAGGACGCACGGATCGATTTAAAGAACGCCAGGCTCTACCTTTAGGTACAGTACCGCATACTGAAGGAAGCCCGGCTCTACCGTTAGATTCAGCAACGCATACTGAAGCACGCCCGGCTCTACCATCACATGCCATACCGTACAAAGCGAATGCCCCACCGGGCGTCTATTGCGGAATCTGTGAGCGCGAGTTTCGTAGCGAGGATGGGTTGAGAGCACACGTTGAAAACTCCAAAGTCCACCGGAAGAACCAGCGGTCGCATGCCGAAAATGGGGCTGCGGAGTTTAGTGGCTTCTGCCGTGTTGTTTATGCAGCTAATCCCGCTCATCCAGGAAAACAGGAAAATCATGGCACTTCCTCATTCATAGCCAGCACCTTCAGCTATGGCGGAAAAGAGTGGAGTGTGATACAGCCGACAGAGTCGGAAGCAATATTGGCGGCACTCAGAAGTAATATGCACACACTCGAAACCCTCGTCCAGAACCAGTATGTTGTGCGGCCATACACAAAGCAAGATATTGACGGGATGGCAAAGTGCCGGAAATGCAATCGTGATTCTATCCACTTACCCCTCGCGGTGCACGAAGGATATTTTCTCACATGTACGCAGATCGAAAAAACAAAGCCACGCCTGGTAGTGCAACCACGTGTCTCCATCACCCTGGAACGCGAAGAAAAGAAGTACGTTGTAGTCGTATCCCGGCGTCCTATCACTGGCTATAAAAACTGGCTAACCCCCGCCCTAGAAACCCCCCCGAACCTACACGTGCTGCAACGAATCCAACCGGGGCTGCACCACAAATTCCAAGCACGAATATATCCCTCCACACGATATCAAAAAATACAGAAAATTCGCCAGCACACGAGCCACTGCGCCCTTCCGCCGCGCCGCCGTCGCACTCGACTGCGAAATGGCCGGCGCAATGGACAACTCCAGCATCCTGGTTCAGATATGCGCGGTAGACTTCCTCACCGGCGAAACACTCCTCAACAGCCTCATCGATCCGACCCAGCCCATCCGCGACTGGCGCACGCGCATCTCCGGTATCAGCGCAGGGGACGTGTCCCGTGCCAAAGCGCGCGGGGAGGCGCTCAACGGGTGGGAGGGCGCCCGCGCGGCGCTGTGGGAGTTCGTCGACGCTGACACGGTGCTGGTGGGCCACGCTCTACAGCACGATCTCACGGCGCTGCGGATTTGTCATGCGCGGGTGGTTGACTCGCAGATTTTGACAGCGACCGGTTACGGACACATGGGGTTGAAGAAACTGTGTGCTGACTTGGCGAAGGTGCCGGTGCAGGATGGTCGCTCCCATGATTGTCTTGAGGATGCGTTGGGCGCGAGGGAGGTTGTGGTGTGGTGTATGAGGAACCCTGAGGAGCTGCAGAAGTGGGTTGTGAACGAGGGGGAGAAGAGGAGATTGGAGAGGGAGCAGAAGAACAAAAGCAAGGGGAAGGGAAAGAAGACGGGCGGCGGTAGTTCACAGACAGCTATGGCGAGGCGGAATAATAGTTATTACGCGGATGAGGATAGTGGTGATGATGATGAGTATGGTGACATGTCGCTGGAGGATTTCAACGAGTTAGTAAACTATCCGCGTGAGTACGATAACTGGAGCTCTTGAAGAGCTGCAGAGTTAATGAATTTTTTTGCCATCTTTATAACAGAATGAAACTTCTGAGTAATACTACAGTGCGCACTTTCATCTCATGACAGTGATGCTTAAGCAGGAATTGGAGGGGACATGGCCCTTCGCTCAGGAGTAGTGCTTCCAACCGGGAGGCGTCCGGACTATGCAACCTGATAAGTTATTCTCTATGCTGCTGCGTGTACCGAGCTCAGGGGTACCTATTTCTGTAGCAATTCGAGTTGTATAGTCTGGAAGCCCACGTGCTCCAAGTTCTCTGGCAATGTAATCATGACGCTGCCAAAGGTTTGGTCCAGTCGGTTTTTGATGTGGACTATGGGATTATCGGGCACCGAAGGGCTTGACTGTGGAAACGCCATTGACCGCGGTCTAGTAGTCGTATGCCTCGAATCAACTAAACTGCCATAAATATGTAGCGCGTCTAAACAATCCATGTATAGAACGTAATTTCATTCATGTAGGACCATTGGTTCCCACCGTCGACCTGCAGGACCGAAGTCCAGGACCCCTTCAGACCGCCGCGGACCACTAGGGAAAAGCGTACCGGATGATCGGCAGCACCGCTCGAGCCCCGGGGGTTGAGTGAAGTTCTCCCTTTAGTAGTACTGTTAATTCGTCACAGCAAAGAACACAGCGAAGCCGCAAACCTAGCAGAGAAGGCATACGAGTGTGTTCTCGCATTGCACCAATCTACTTGACTCGTCTCGTCTTCGTCCAGCTTGGAAAGCCGCACTTCAATTTCTTTTTAATATTTTTCGAATCTTATGATTGCGTCTAAGCTGCCAGAACAAAAGTCAATCTAGCATCGCACTTGTGACGTTGCAGCTGCCGTGATTAGTTGTCGACGCAAACGTGATAGGCGTAAACCGTATAGTCCAGACAGAAATTTCGCCGAGGGTCTCGCAGTCATGCTCATCAGAATGACAGTAGACCGAGGCCTCAACCGGGTGTTTCGTACTGCTACATCTCCCTCGACAGCCTCTTTTACAGTTCAGGCGACTGCAATCCGAGTAAACGTTGATTCCAGCCTTGCGACCTGCGACGGCTTGATGTGGAAAGCTGAAGTATCACCGAATGCTTTCTCAGTACGTGTATAGTCAGTGTCCAACAGCATGTGTTTGTCATACCGATTGGTGTGGGTTTCATCTAGAACCTTGTAGAAAATCCAAAGCCGGCTGTTGTTCGATCTTGTCGCAAAACATTACACGCTAGCTATTGTATGTACAGATGCATTCTATCGTGAGATTGCATTAGCACTTGCTTGGTGTGCCGGTTAGTAAGTTAGTACACGGGTTGACCGGTTGGCGAAGTGCACAGCTTGGTGTATCGATCACTTTATCACTTGTGTTGACCGGTTGGCGAAGTACGGACCATAAATGATCGGTCAAGTTGGCCAACCGGAAACCTTGCTGTATCAGCCAGATCGAGTGTGTAACCGACTTCATGAAGTAGCCGGCTCACTGGTTAAGCTGGTCGCCTATCCACTGAGTCGACTAACTCATCACGATATTTAGCGAGTGACTGAGAAGGTAAGTCAGACCCGCTTCACATAGTTGACCAGCGTCTATTGTGCAGATGAAATGATTATCACAGGCGTAACGACAAATGCTGCCAGACTAGTTCAATACATGGCGCATCACAAGTCAAATGGATGTCTATTGACACGGTAAACCCCTACGGAAGTGCCTCGACATCATAATACATTCGATACACCCGGATTTTCGCACGTCTCCACGTCGACCGGCTCGTCAAATCCACAACCGGATGAACCAGCCGACCCGTTGGCCGGACGGACTGCCTCATCAGCCGGCGGACGCAACACAACCTCTCGACACTGGCGCGATGTCTGCCCGCAAACTACATTCCGCAATCTACGCGCATATATCGTCCTTTTCAAGACCCTCCTCCCTAAATCTCCTAACTGTGGAGAAATTCCGCCCGTGGCGGTACAATTTGAGCCGCTCATAGAGGCCGCGTTTTTCCAACGCGACTTCGGTCAACATGCCCTTCTCGATGAGGGCGGCGCGCATGGGCGAGCTGCAGAAGCTGGGATCCGGCGTGGGAATGTCGCGCGGATGGACCAGCGGGAGTGCGCAAAAGTAGTCGCGCACCATCGTGAACCACCCCCAAGCGCGGGCCGCTTTGCTATCTACTGGAGTTATAACTGTGCATCGTTGACAGGCGGGTTGGGTACTTACTGTATGCCACAGCGTAGGTCTCGCCCTCCTTCAATAGCCCCAGCCAGAACACGCGATCGTCGACGTACAACTGGCCGTCCACAATAACTGCGCACTCGGTTACTGACCGTACCAGCAGGGGAAACGCTTGACAACTCACTCCCGATCCCCCCTCGGCCGATGTTAAAGTCCCCGCGAATGTTTTTACGTGCGACAGCGTCCCAGCGCGTGCCGAGCTCCCAGTCCAGCTGGCTCTCCTCGACGTGTGCCCAGCTGAAGTGGGCGGTGCGCGTGCCTTCGCTGAAACACAGCTGGACGGAAACGTCGGTTGGGGCGCTAACCTGCAGTTGCATCTTGGATGGTGAAGTGTGCTGAAGAACAGATGAGGGGGTGTAGCTGGGGTTTAGAGAGAGTAAAAGCTTGTTCTTGAGAGGGGAAGCTTCCAGGCCCGAGCTTCTGCTAGTGTGGGGTCTGCGCTCGGATAACTTTTATCGGCGCCTCAGTCATTATTCATTCATTCAATTGAATTGATCGTATTTTCCTTTCAAGAGGTCTCTGTAACTGTATCAATTCTGGACCGCGGGCCTTGTTTTGTATGAAATAAAAAACCAAAAACAGAAGGTTGAAACCCCTAAACAATGAGAATGCCAGACAACAATTCGTGATTAGATTAGAATATGCTCTGAATAAATCCTGAGAACGGTCGCGGAATATCACCAGCATCGTGCCGGTACATATCGCTGCTCAACAGAAATAGTCGCACTTACTCAGGTTTTGGTTAATCATCAACCTACTCGTACAATTGTCCGCCAACCACGACTATAGGCGTGATTAACGATGGAAAAACGGCTCCATGTGAGACGATAGCACATCCCTCTTTTGGCCGTAAGTATCTCCGGACTGGCCTTCGCCCACCGAGTTCAACGTCCAGTTGGCTCTCACGTCAAAGCCTCCAATCGCTCACGCCAATGTTCGTATCTCAATCTGCGGCAGTGGGCGGCCGGAGAATGTGTACCCCAAAGATGCGAACAGTCGCCACTGCAGCCACTTCGGTGGCCAATTCGGAGTCCTCATAGTTGTAAGCCGATCAAGCGCTGTATCAGTGCCTGAACCACCGGCTCCAACTCATCCGGCTGTCTCTCGGTCGCATCAGCTGAGCCTTTATGTCGCTGTGCGACTCTGTTACTTGGAAAGCCCTGCGGTCGTTCACAGTTCTTCCGTCGACGATAAAATGGCTCTCTTTGAAAAGTTCTAGCCACCGGAACAGCCGATTGGTCACGGTGAAATGTGCCAAAAACGGGCCTACCCAGAGAGGAGTCCGAGCTCCCTGTATTTCTCATCAGGAGATGGGGAAACCCACCGAGCTTGCTCCCACCAGCCTAGACATGTTGGAATTATCAATTCTGCACTATGTATCACTCGGTGTGCGACCATGTGAGTCAGGTCCCTGAGTCTCATTGCAATCTTCTCCTCTTCTCTTACCCTTCTAGTAGAGTTAACCGAACTGCACAATACGATCACCAAAAACACATAGCGAGCCAAAAGACTCAAGCAGAAGATCGAAACCAGCCCTGGCAAGCGCAGAACCAGTACAGCATAACCGCCATTCAACGTTACAGCATGAAACCAGCCGATTGAAGAAACAGGCCGGCCTTTTGTCTGTCTGTGTCACGACTCGACTGTGGACTCTGGCATTTGGACCGATATGATGCGGTTATTTGTTCGAGCACGTGTTTGATAAGCAGTTGAGGACGCATGGAAGTGAGCTAGTTGTGCACTCCTTGATCGGGCATCTGACGTGCTGTATCGCAATTCCGCGCCGCGCAGGGTGGAACTACGATACGAGTGCTGTTCATCGACGTTAAGTTACCGGCCCACATTCTGCGGTTCAAACGCAGCAATCTGGAGATCGAACCAGCTCCAGACGGCGTGAATAAGCGCAGAACCAAACGACTGTGATCTCAAAGCCGCACTGGAGCAAGAAAGGCACCGTTGAGGAAGGAAATTCAGGTGCAACCGTCTGCGTATCACATTTGCGACGATTAAGAGAAACCGCTGCCATGATCCCAAGTTTCAGCCCCGGCGAGATTTAGAATCTGTCATATGTGCGTTATTTTTGACAGCTGTGATTCAAGATGAAGTCATCGTTCTTGCCTTTCGTGTTCACTAAGAGGGTTGGCGTATGCTATGCTCTATAACAGGGCGGTACTCGTACGTCCTAAGACCGGAATCCATGTTATAACGAGGCAGCACATGGACGATTCCACGGTGCATGGCCTCCAACGGCCACGACGCCGGCTACACCTCGTGCTGGCAACGCTATAAACTCCCAACGTGGGATGTTCATGGTCACAAACCATGCTTGTGTGGCAAAGTAGTGGAAATGGCCGGGATACGGCCGAAGTTTTAAGTGCTACTGGTCGGTATGGAATAATGACGCCATTCAAAGGACGGAAGTCACTGCGATTCACCCTGGAGAAAGATTGCTGCCGGATTAGGATTGATTGCTGTATCTAGATTCGCCTTTTGTAAATGTCTGTGTGTAAAGCACGGTTACACAGCTGCTTGTTAGAATGAGGAGGCTTAGGTGTCTGTTCTATTGATCGTAATGTCGCTGAGACAAGAACAGAAAACTTGTCTTAACAGAAACTGCCTTAGAAGAAGCGGGCACAATCATCCCTACACATAACAACCAGGTGATCCACAGCGCAGTTTTGCACACTAAAACTTCACTTCGGAGTTGTTATGAAGAAAGAACCTCTGTCTTTTATTTGACGGACTCTAATTATTATACTTGGAGCTCCAAAACGCCTCCGTCACGGACACACCACTCGGCGGCGGGGTTTCGGACGGATGTCCCGGAGTGGCGCCGTTCTGCTACGACATCAGCCTTTCAACCCTTCAATCCGATTGCCAGACCTCGATATTTTACATACCTTCCCTCCCTCTCGCGCCGGTCCGCCCCCCCCCCCCCCCCTACCTCCCCCAGTCGTCCGCCGCATTGACGTCGAGCGTCCGCAGCGCCCAGCTCTGCTGGAGCATCCTCCTCGCGGCCCGAATCGCAGCCTTCAGGATGTCGACCGCCTGTTCCCGCCTCCCCCGCACGGTCCGCACCAGATCTAGAAACTCTTCCAGGGCTTCCGGTGAGATGTTCCACCCACCGGCCCACTCTATAACCGTCCGGTCTGAGGGCACGCCGGGGCTCGCGAGCTCCCGCTGCTTGCGAAAAATCCAGCGCAGGGTGTGGAGCATTTCCTCTGGGCTGAGCAGTGCTGTGTTCTGCAAGATCGACAAATCTGACTCGATACGTTCCGTGATCCGGTTGATCCGAGTTATGCGTACGATGAACGGATACGCATGGTGCTGCTCGTCTGCTATGATTCTGAGGAGTTCGTTCATTGTGTGGTCGAATTCGATATCAGTGGCCGATGGATTGGATATGTGTGGTCGCTGGTGTGTGAAATCTCTGGCTGCTGAGGATGGTTTCAACTTTGGGATATACCGCGCTTGCGAAGCGCGGCGATTAAAAGATGCCTGGATTGAAGGCGGCTGTTCATTTAATTTGCCGAGTTACGCCGGACTGCAGCCGCTGCATGTGGGATTTTGATGTTTAGGGGGTGCATTGAATGGTGGAACTGCGCGCGAACTTGGGTGAACAGCGATCTTCTCCGCGGTCCCGGAGGTGGGACGGTGCAGGTCTGCTGGTTTTCGGCGTCCACTGTTTAGTAAGACCGGCCAGAATCCGCATCCTTTACTGAGGCCGCAAGACCCACCACCATCTCTTCTCTGAACATCGTACGGGCCGAACCATTCTCCACACCGTCGTGGCAACAGCTCCGCCATATTTCCACCGTGCATGTCGAGCTGCGCAGTGCGCACACTTCTTGCAGGCGGCGTCAAAACGTATCTGCAGACCACTGCAGCCTCCAACTGGGCTCTTCCAGTTGAATCCTGCATTATCGGTCGACTTTTGAAAATGCGCAATAGAATTGGTCGGGGACAATACAAAACACGGGTTTCGCGGCGGTGGGGGCGGGACTTATAGGAATGCCTCCTGAGTATCCCACGGACTATCCCGCCCATCCACAGCTGGTCCACCTTCCGTTTAGATCTTAGCTAGTGACAGCTTCGTGCGTGAAATCGCTCTGACCTTAGAGTATTTTCTGAACACGGCCAGCAATTCAGCGCCCATGAGGATGCTTATAAGGCAATTTATCGCTATGCATTCTCACAAGGATTTCGAGTAGTATGCACCCAATATGACACAAGAAGCGCAAGTTCAAGTCGCAGCATCGGCAAACTTCCTTAAAGTTGGTGGCAGGTCGAGAAGCTTCAAGGGCGCCCGGCCCGCCGTAAGCCAGTGCCATAGTTCAACGGCCTTGGGTTCAAGTAATAGCTACACAGACTTACGAACTTTGAATAGTTCAACTTGGTAAATACAGAAGACCTCGGGAGCGCCCCCGAGCCCTGCTTTCGGAGTCAGACGTCTCAGGACACTCAGGCCTGGAACGCATGGAAGAAACTAGATAGATTAATTCAGGCAATGAAAGTGTGTGAGTGTATTGACTCTCGCTGTCCAAGATTTGTACAAGAGCCACGTATGCGGACCGAACTGGGGCTGCCTGAAATAGTCTTTGGATATTCCGGAGGCATTCCTTGGTTTGCTCTACATAATTTAGTTGAGAGGGTCACCATCTGGATCCGCTAGGCCCTTTTACCGGTACAGGGGGCCCACTAGCTATTTCTGGGGTTGAGGACTGGTTCTTTCTACATAATTAGTATTCATTGAGTTGATTCCCGAACGTTTATTTGACAACCCGGTTGACCAGATCATGCATAAGTGGTTTGGATGCCTCGCTCAACCAGTTAGTTGATCAAGAGGAGCACTCGATGTATTGGTCGGAAAAAATACAAAGAAGCCATCTAGTAACTAGTTTACTTACGGCGTGCAAAACTCCAGTCAGTGTTTTCCGCAATCCATCACGATTTCCCCTGACAGGTCGTGTCGTGTGTCGAAGCTGGACTGTGCTGTACATGAATGTTCATGGAATCCTTTCTGCCCGCCCTTCGTCCGTCTTTCCAGTCCACGAGCAATTCGATCACCACAAGTCTCATTCCATGCCAGTTCCTGCACGTTCCAAAGCCTATCTGCAGAACAGTGGGGCCTCCCGTCCTCGTCCTGTTCAATACTTCACTATGTGTCGACTTTTGAAAACGCACGATAGAATTGGTCGAGGATAATACAATTAATACACGACATAGCGTTCGCTGCGGTGGGGGCGGGCTTTGGCCTACGCAGTTTAGTCACGGCGTCACCAGCTGGATGCGCTGGTATTTCCACGCACAAAACACCCACCGAAGGCCGGTAATGCACAAACCGACCTCGCGGACGTCTGGCTCACAGAACGACCCCGTGACGCTTATGAGTCGACTCGCTGTATGACGAGACCCAGGTCTTGATGAGCTCCGAGTGGCTGTTGCTGCACTATGCGTACCGGTATGATGCAATGGAAACGGTACGCAAGTTCGCCTAGCTGTTCCCGGATTAAGGCCTGGGTTATTAGCTACATAATTGCGGTATTGCGGTAATCTTCGAGGCTTTTACTTGCCCCTGCGATTGAACGGATTATGGATTTGTATTCTTGATGATTGATCACTCGGTCAGCTGCTTGACACGTGGCACAAGTGATTTATCGGTCGGTCGTAACACATCCAAAGAAGCAATCTAGTTTACGTCCGGAGTGCACGAATCTAACAGGAGGTTTCTGCACTCCATCGCGACTTGCCCCGACGCGCCGTTTTTGAGCTGAACTTTGCATTCACGGAAGCCTTTCGGCTCGGCCTCCATACATCCGTCCGCTTCCACGAGCACTTCAACAACTGCAATCCTAATCCGTCTCCAAACTCGCTATCGAAAGTTCGAATTTCAGCGGCACCAATCCAGCCTCAAGCCAGGCAGAAAACGAGAAGTACTGTTTACAAACGGACGTGTCTATTACGCGCTGCTTTGTAGCTCTATACAAATCTATCTAAGTCTAATTCTAATTGTAATTCTAATTCTAAGTATAATCTATGAACAATACCATCATCATCATTAAAAACCCGCAACCCATAATCCATGCCATAACCGGACAGCGCCAAACAAAACCCATGGAAATGCGTAACACGAACCAATATCCCAAACTGCAATGATCCAGCACATTAAAAAACGCCCAGCGCCCGCGCCATAAACGCCATCCCAAAGCTACCATCCATCGTGCACTACAGCTCGATACTCGCCGCCGTCACCTCCGTCTTCTCACACACAGCCGGCGCCTTCTCATCCACCCCGCCAAACCGCACCGCAATCTCGCGCTCCAAACCCTGGACCTTCTTCTTGCGGCCCAGCTCCCAGCGAAGCGGCCCAGTGGCCTCCATATCCCCGCCCCGCGTCTCAGGGAGCACACAGATAAACACACCAACGGCAAGCCACGTGGCGCCGCCCCACATGGCGTACGGGCCCCATCGGACCTTCTCCAAGAACATCGGTGTCGTGAAGGCGATCACCCAGTTGGTTAGCCAGTTTGCGCTGAGACTCAGGCTGCTGACGAGCGCGCGCGTCTGCACCGGCTGGCTCTCGGTGACGTGGATGCGCATGTGTATGGCCCAGGTTGTGACGAAGGAGAGGGAGAAGAGGTAGATCATGGCGATGACGGTGTAGTTTCCGGCCTTGTCGGTCGTGGGGCGGCCGTAGATGGCGGCGATGACAGTCATGGCGAGGGCCTGCAGGGCGCCACCGTAGATGAGTGCTGGCCGCCGGCCGACGCGGTTGCTGACGAGCTGCGCGCCGAGGGTGAAGACCACGTTGAGGATGCCGGTGATTCCAGAGGCGAGGAAAGAGGCGGAGGAGGAGGAGAGGCCGGCTTGTGTAAAGAGAACGGGTGCGTAGTAGAGGACTCCGTCGATACCAGATAGCTGCTGCGAGGCTTGCATGTAGATGGCGAGCAACGTGCGGCCACGGACAGCTGGGGCAAAGCACGCGCGCATGTCGGAGAGCGCCTTGCGGAAGGGCGAGAGCATGGCGGGCTTCGCGACTGGGAGGGGCAGTGACGTGGCGGAGGCGTTGAACGGAGTGTTGAAGCCCGAGGCGTGCGGGGTAGGCGTAGGCGTGCCGACAAAGACGTCGGTTTTGTCCGACAGCGAGAAGCCGAGGCGGTTGCACACGGCGTCAACCTCGGCGACGCGGCCGTTGTGCAGCAGCCAGCGGGGGGACTTGGGGAGGAGCGTGGACGACCCGAGACCGATCGCAGAGGCGAAGAAGACTTGGATGATGTAGGGCACGCGGAAGGAGAGTGTGCCGGACACGTTGAGCATGCCATAGCACACGAAGTAGCCACACATGATGCCGACCACAATCCAGAGCTGCACGAACCCGCCCATCACGCCACGCATGTGTCGTGGCGAGATCTCGATGGAGTAGACGGTGATGGGGGAGAGGAAGAGGCCTTCGCCGAGACCCTGCACGCCACGGCCGACGAACATCTGGACTAGGGCTGCAGACTGGGACGTGCCGATGCCGGCTGTGGCGTTGAGAAGCGCGCCAACTGCGTAGATGAAGCCACCGAGGGAGATGGCCGTGGTGCGCGAGAGCCGGTCGGCAATGCTGCCCGAGAAGATGGAGACGCACGCTGCGGGGATAAGAATCATCGAGACCATGAGCCCGTGCATGGTGGCGCTGAGCGGGCCGACGGTGTCATGGAACGCCGGGAGAAGGGTGATGGGGCCGATTGAGCCGGTGTCGAAACTGTGGCAAACATGTTAGCGGGCGAAACTAGCGAAACAGGGACCGACATGCATACCCATAGACAAAGCCACCGAAGGAGGCGAAAAGCGAGTACCAGATGTAGGGTGCGGGCCGGAAGGCAAGCGCCTTCTGGAAGGTTGCTGAGATACTCATGGGGGCGAGTTTAGGTTGGAGAGGTATATTAAAAACCTGGAGGACCAAGGGCGGTCGAGTGCTGGGGATGGAAGCTGATTTCTTGCTGTTGATGATATTCCCTAATCTCGAGGGACAGTTCCCTTTTAACCACTTCTATGAGCCATACGGACGACAGCACGCCTTGGTGACTGCTATCGTTATCCAAAGTGTATCGTGATTTTCTTCACATTGCAGAGTTTTCCAGCGGTGAAGAGTCGTCCGAAAGTTATTGATAGTGTCCGGGGGGTGTGCTCCGCCGCGCTAGGCCACTAGCACCGTGCAAATCTGTCCCATCCAGCCTCGTTTAGCAGGTCGAAGTCAAAGACGAGATACGCTCTGCCAGGTTCGTCAGCCAGACCAGCCCGAGAACACGCCCTCTGCAAGCCATGGGGAGTTTCGGACAGCCGGCGGGCAACCTTAACGTGCGCTATCGCAGGCTAGCACGCTTGCAGCAGCAGCAGTCGGATTTCGCAAGCATCACCAACTTTCAATGAGGAGGTGATATGCGACCGGCCAGGAAGAAATTTTCTCCGATGGTGTTGCGAAATTTATTCCAGGATGGCGATAAGTTGTATCACTCATCTCTGCACTTCCTATCTGCCCTAGCTGCTCTTCCTTGCGATTTTTATATTGACTTTCAGGTCTAACGGCGGAGCTTATTGCGACGACAGCGGCTAGACAGGGGTCGTCCAGTTTGAGGAATTTTCGCCGGCAGCAAAAGTCTGGCATAACGTTTTTCCGGTAACTCAGCGCGGCGGGAGCATCGTTAGCGAGCAACGAGCCCTGCATTTTCGCTCGGGAAGCTATCGAAGCCCTGCATGTTTCAGCGCCCAGGCACATCACTCTAAGCTTCTCTTCGGACAACTGCATACCGTCGGATAACAGCCAATCGCCACTCGCACAGGAACCACAGACAGATATGGCCTTATTTTTATCTGTCAACACCACGCTAGAAAGAGTGCCGTGCAGTAGTATCCGCTGTGTTGGGCCGCTCTAGGACAGGAACCGACAGAGCAGGCGAGCGGGAGGCCAAGCGGATGCGAAAAGCCCCACCGTCTTGCTGACTGGACAAGCGAGGGGTAGAACTTGCGGGCCACTGGTGCCCTACATACAGACAGACATGCACCCGTCCTTGTGGAACGATATGCCACGGCTCAACGTGCGAGATACAGCGGGCGCCGTCGACTCCAGCTGGCCTGCATGGAAATTCCGGTGCATGTGAAGACAGGTCTCCGACGAATAGCTGCATGCAAGAACACGCATGGTACACTTGATCTGCAGAGATAGGTATCAGATCCTGCGTACCGGGTGGAAGGGAATCTCACGGCTATGTTGACTCAGACCTCCGCTAATCAACCAAGCAGCGATAGATATCTAGACATATCCTTCAGGCGGGACGAGGGTATCTTGCGTGAATAGATACAGGCTATTTGGAAGCTGTTGGATTTGTCAAAATTCTCCGCGGTAGATTAAACGTTTCATGGTTCTTCTCACAGGCTTTGTACTACCCAGACTACGGGCCATAAGGTTGCGGCCCGAGTTCGCGGCAGTGATCCACGTTGGTAACTTTATTGAAACCTAGCCGGACAACCATCCGTCGACAGCAAACGTGGTTCTGCCGAAAGCCGGCTTGCATCCTGTAAGAGCGGGCAGTGGCTTGCCGATTTGTTGTCTTGCGCTACAAGTATGGGTCGTAGCCTCGTAGGGTGTCACACGGCAACTCTGCGCTGGAATTCCAGGGAACGATTCAAAGATAACGGATAGGAATCGACGAGGAGCCAGGAGAAAAGGAACTTGAAGATGTTGAAGATGGACCTATGGCCGTCTGTTCGTTGCTAGGTTGAGTGTATGGGGAGAAATAGAAGAGTAGAATGAGGGCGATGAGATCTGAGACCCGAGACCACATGACCAAAACGGAATCATCAATGATGATCACTTCAACACAAGAAGACGGTTGGAACCGATTAATCCAAAATTCCAGTTGGATTTAAGTGAGTGACATCACAAGGGTAAATCCACTTTGCTAGTCTTCCTGCGAGTGTACGAAATTTCACAACTTGACAAACAAAATCTCGAGCGAAATATATTTCCGATGTTTGTACTTCTGTGAAACTTATCTCGCCCCAAGCCAAATAGTTTATGGCCATTCCGTATGTCATCGTGCTAGTGGCTTGGGCGATAGGTATCCTCAGCATTCCCGCTCCAGGTTACACAAGGAAGTCTCTTGCATGAACAGTTACTAAGCAAATAGCGACGGCTAGTAACGCGTGAGACAACCGCCTTTAAGCGAATCTTGAAAGGATTAAGGATTCGGGGATAACTGTAAAACACAAAGCATCTTCAAGGTTCCAAACCGGCCTTGAATTATCAACTTTACTCGGTTTTGTAGCATGTATTCTATTCTACGCTCCCGAAAATCACAATTCAAGGAGCAAAGAACGCTTGATTTTTGGCACTTACAGCACGCAAAATCGCAAGATCTCTTAGAACCATATAGTACGAGTAAATGAATTAGCAGATTCCGCTAGCGATCTTCGCGTAGTGCCCGAGTTGATTGACAGGACCAATAAGTTTGCTAGTCTAGGTGAACAGGCTAGATTGCCGGTAGACCCCTGGTCAACAAAGTAGTCTGTGATCCATAATTGCTTTCGGGCTGCCTAGAAAATTTCAACTGCTCTGTCGGGGCCCAATAGTGCCGGCAAATCCTCACCGTATGGTTGTAGGAAATGATATGACTAAGAGCCTTCTGGTGTATCTCGAGCCGGCTTGGACATAGACGGTTAGATCGAGCACGAGCACGCGCACGTGGGTGCAGGTTACTGGTTCATTGCACATACAAGAATTTCACATGAAGAGTGCAGAACTGCGGTTTTGCTGTCTATTCTCTGAACAATCAACGTTTAAATAGTGATAGCTGGTGACATGAAATAGTAACACCGAAAAGCTCTTATTGCTGACTGAATAGTACAGTATCTACCATTCGTCTTCCGAGTCAAATTCAGGCTCGTCCTTACTCTCCTTCAAGTTGGCAGCTTTAGACTCGCCACCGTCATTTCCCTTGTCGTGGTCAATGGCCGCCTCGGAAACGCAACCTGATGGTCTGCATTCAGGCCTTTTTGTTGGCATCCCCTTGTAGTTCCAATGACGTTTGATCTCTTTAACAGTCTTGTCACCGGCGCAGTTCGCATTTTCAGCACGAGCTTCCGACAGTTTGGATTGAGGCGACAAAAGGTTGGCTACGGCACCACCTTGCTTCATTTCGGTCTTCTCTGGCTCTCCACGTATGTGTTGCTTTTTGGTCGTGGCGGGTAAGTCCCATCCACTGCCGAGTTGCTGCATAACCCTTTGCATTCTTGGTGAATCTTGTGTAGGGCGGCTTGCTTTTGCAAAGCGTGTTGGCGCTTCCAGATATCGATCTGGGCCTTGCTGTGATATTGGTTTCGTCTGCGAGTCATCTGGGGGTTCTTAGCAAGGGCAGGAAAGTGTTGGTGCGGAAGAAATATACCTTGTAGGAGCGTTGGTTTTCAGAGTGAGGATGGATAGCAAAAAAAGTGGTGCGGAGTTCGCTATTTACGCAGACCTGGGGGCCACAGGCGTGTTGGGCCACCGCGTCCATAGGCTTACCACAAGGGCTGAGATGCCCGACTGTGCCATTGAACGGTCGGTAAGTTGTATATAAAATCTTCCTGATTCCACTGGCTGATACCCCCATCACGCTCTTTCTAGCAGGAAATGTGATTGTGCTAAATCTTGCTTGAACAACGCAATCAGAAGCCGTCACTCGGTAGTGGTGTGTCCGAGTGACCGATGCGACACCTCGCCCCTCGACACTACTGTCAAGAACTCTTCCTGAGTCAGAACTTATATATATCGGTGAATTCAATTACTGTCTCCTCCAATGCAAATCTTCAAGTTGTCAGCTTGCTTAGTGACGAGCAGTCGAAGCAATTCGGAAAGTAGGAAAAAGGTTAGAGGAATCATCCGTGAAGCTATTCTGTGAATCACTCGTTACGGTATAGGTTATGCCTTCTGAATTGAGATTCTCATGTAGACGGGTGGTCGGAGACAAAAACCAGAACGTTTTGCTCTATTGAATCATTGCAAATTTGCTGTCTTCAGTGGTAGAAGTTCCGTGGCCGCAACAAAACATAGCTCTACATATTTGCCATTGCGGGATAGCCAGCGCTTGAGAGGATATTTTAAGTGATTCTCTCAGTGAAGTACGTGCTTTGGATGTCGTGGTTGGGGTGTTAACTGTGCGTTGCGATGACAAGAAGCCTTTTCCTGTTATATAGGGGTTTGAAATCGTATACAACTTGAAGTCGGCCGCGTGCAGGCAGTTGGTACTACGCTCGAGACTAGAAACACAAAATCAACACCAGAGATTGTGCCCTAGAGTCACTGTCAAGTTCGAATTCGCCCACCAAGGGTCCGTTCGGCATGCGTGCAGTTGATAAAAATGTTTGAACTATGTTCCAAAACGCTATGTTCAACAGTGCAATCTATCCGTTCGGCAGCCATTTTCTGTTTGTTACATTTTTTGAATTCAAAAATTAGTACTATATGCAAGTCATAAAAGCACCTGGCTGCCGAACCGTCCCTAACACTGCGTCCGCAGTTGCAACGACACAATCCAAACCACACATTTCACAATCATGCCACTGGGCAACTGAGCAACTGTCAAATTCCAATACGCTTGTTGGTTAATACTCAGCACGCGGTTGGAATCAGACAATCTACACGACGGAACCCACGACTTTGCCTCTGAGCACCTACACAACATGCCGAACAATCGGAAGGGCAAGGGGAAGCAAGGGGGCACTGCCCCACCATCGACCACAAGCGCAGCCACGCAGACAGCGTCAAACACAACAGCAGGCACGCAGACAGACGCAGTGGTAGGCCAACAATCGGCCGGTCCGGTGGACCCTCCACCCGTGGGACCACCCGTGGAACATGTACACGAGGTACAGACCACGTCGAAACTACGAATATATGGTATCTCTCAATATACCATTACTGTTTGCCGGCACTGTGATGTACGTACGTTGGAGCATCAGCTCCAACAAGTGGTCGATTCGGAGGATTCACGAAAGTGGCATGTCTGCAAAGGTCTGTCGGTGGCATTCGCAATTCTGTTGCTGGTCTTATGGGCCGTATATGGGTCGACGGACATACGAGCGGAGATTCCGAAAGGAATCGTCGGTATGACATCTGTCGTTTTGTTTCTCAAGCTGTCCTAACAAACACCTAGTCAGTGTTCTATCCGCAATCTTCGCGACAACTTTTGTGTTTGGTTTTCTGAAATAGGAGTTTTCGGATTCACTTTTTTTCTCCTGAATTGTTGTTTGCAATGTTAAATTTTTACCAATTCTATGCCTTCTTCGTGAAATGCAAAGTGAGACCCCGTAATACCTACCCCACGTTTACAACCGTAGCTTTAAGGCCGATGGTAGCTGTATCAACAATGCCATTGCTGATTGCCTTGCATATCTGCGCCACAAACGCTGCATACCCACCTACCCACCTCCAACTTCCAGTCGGTACCCTGTCACCAGCGTTGCGGATTGCGGTCACGTCAGCCCTAGCCAGCCGATCTGACTGTGATCCTCACACGATCGATCCAGAAATACAAGCTTCTTGCGACGAGCTAGCTGTGGTGGTACGGTGCTGTAGTCTGCTAAAACTTGGCACTTGGATACGTCGAGTCGAGTAGGGTTGAGGTATACCTACGTACATGGGTAGCTGTCGCAGCCTCGGAGGTTACCTTGGGGGGGCACTCTGGGCCACGTTTCGACCCTGGCTAGGTAATCGCACTTGTAATCGATTAATTCCAGGTTGACATGTGTATATTATAGAGTAGGAAGAGTAGTAGGTAGTTCCAGATTCCATGTGTAACCGCGCGCCGGTCAGCCCTGTCGTATCCAACCCCTCTTGTCTACTATCACATGCTTTCGCGGCGCCTACACGATTATCTGACACCGCGGCTGAAAATCCGGCGAGCGTAGAGTACACGGCGCGTGTTTGTATGCAGTGACATGTAGAGTAAGCTTTCGACCGTTACTCCAGCCGAACGTGACGGACACTACCTACTCTCCACGTCTCGCCTATTTCCCAAAGCCCTCCTCTTCCCCAGCCAGCGCTACGTAGCGACGCAGCAATTCGTGGACATTCTTGAAAGTTGAGCCCCTATGTATGTATTATCAAGGACGTGTCATGAAACCATGACGAGCGTCGCCTCAAAAACCGGATCTCGTCGCGCCCACAGAGGCTGCGCCAAGACAGCCACAGGCATTATGTAACCCCTACCCATGCGCATGTGCAATGACCACTGGCCGCCGATCATCGGGCGCAGCACACCCCGGTGGGCTGTACGTAAAACGGGATTGCAGTGGCTCGCGCTGAGTCAGCACAGCTGGGACTGGGACTCAGCTGGGGCGCAGCTGCAGTGGGATATATACCCCCCTCCCCCCCACCACGGCGGGAGTGTTTCGTTCTGTTACATACGTTTTACATTGCGGGATCGTACGTCCACCTTACATCCATATCGACCTCACATCACCTACATCACCTACAGTAGCTACAGCAGCGACAGCTCCTACAGCTCCATCCACAGCTCCACAGCTAGCTCATCCACAACGCATCGTCCCCCCACCACGTCATCCACCCTCTCGACCACCAAACCACCTCCAACTCCCATCACCAAACCCACACAGCAGCAATGCCGCACTTCGCCCCTCCCACCCTCTCCCACCTCATGCGGCCCCTCGCAAGCACGCCCGTCGCCGGCCTCTTCCGCGCGCGGTACAAGGGCGCCGACCTGGACGACGACCCGGAGGCGCAGGCGCTGCGCACCGTGCGCACCGTGTTTGTGGTTGCAGCCGCGACGGTGGTGCTCGTAGGGGTGTGGCTGGTCTAGACGTTGCCTTCGGTTCTGTTGGAGCTACATGGGAGCTTAGAAGCTGGGAGTCGGGTAGAGCGGACGGGCGGGAGGATGCTGGGATCAAGCGAGGTGGAACGACGCAGTGGGGCGAGTGGATATCGCGGCGGTCGCGGGTAAAGGCTCGGGAGATGTGGATTCTCCAGAGAGGAGGCTCTGGAGCTTGCGATTTTTGGAATTTTTGATTTTGGGACGGTTGGCTTTGCACTGGGTTAGGATTGAATTGGCGTGAGCGCGGCGTTCGGTTGTTTTAAATTTGTGGGATTTGCGGGATAGAGGGATCGATTGTACTCAATTGGCTTTGTGTTGTTTTGCGGAATATGAATGCACATTATCAAACTAAAAGAGGAGCATGTGAACGTGCGACGTCGCCTTGCTGATCGCTGGGTTCAAGCTACCCAATACAGCGCAGGATATATTACTGCGTGCCGGGCCGCTGTCAACGCACTCCATGCAGTGCCAGTGCCGTGCTAAGTGGTCCACACTCCGTCTACTCTACATCCTGTGGCTCGACCTCCAATTCCACTCGTCGCATGCGCACAACCCTCCTTCTCGACAACCCGCCGTCGTGTTCGTGAAAGAACGAATACGTCGTCATTTCTGGTATCGACTGCACGCCGGTGTTTCCCGGACTTATGCTCGGACTGTGGCGGCACGCCGGGCTGCCGTGTGGGTGCACGTGCCCGGACCGCGCGTGCACGTGGGGCGGAGTGTATCGTTCTAGAAGCTTGAGCAACGATCTGTCGCGGCTGGGCAAAACTAGCACAGCGTTCGAGATTGTGATTTTGGGCTTGGAATATTCACACCTGGCACGCGGTGCGATCTAGACTCGAAGCGGAGCAGGTCCAACATGCGTCGTATCGTACGAGTACAAGCCGTTAATCAAACCTTCTTTCGACATCTTGTGTTTGTTCAACACGCAGAGCCGCAACAAAAGGGATTCGGATTGGTAGACAGACGGCAGGACGGTGGGCAAAAGTATATTGCCGGAAGTGAGGTTCGAACTCACGCATCTTTCGATAATGCATCTTAAGTGCACCGCCTTAGACCACTCGGCCATCCCGGCTTGTGGACTGTGGCGGGCGGGCGTAATATGACCCGGTCGGGGCGATGTGGGGTTGGGAGTTGGGGAAAGCGGATGAGGACGCTTGACGTCGACCGGATTTGGATATGAATGTTGAAACTGTCGCGAGGTATATCTCGCTAATCTCTTACGCGTTGTCGAAGCTAAATCATCATCTAGTGATACGGCCAATGTCAGTATCGACCCAGCACTCAGTCTGCGGTGGTATCCTTCTAGCTATCTGTCTGTCAAGAAAACTTCCCCGAGACTGGCGCGATATGGACTGTACCATAGGTGCGAGCAAAGCGTCACGACGTTTGCTAGACAAAACTGGATGTCGTTGATGCGTTCAGGCAAATCTCTCAAACGTGGATTCGCCCATGATTCAATTTTATTTGACCTCAAGGGCACGTTTCGACTTCTCCGATCCATACCGTTCAAGAACTACCACTATATCGGGATCCACGGCCACTCTGCCATCGTGCCTCGACAAAAGTGTGATGCCCACAACCACCGTTTTGTGAAACCCTCGGCCCCACCCGCCAGCCATGCATTTCGCCGCGCGCCAGCTCCACGCCATCCCGAACGTCCGGAACCACCGTCTTCGACCCGTCCGCCCTTCCGTACATGGTTCTTGGAAACCTTCGCTGTATGCGTCCAGTTCGTCATGCAGCAGCTCGCGCCAGATAGATGTGCGCTGCACGGCACGAGTTGTCAAGGGGCACTGTGGATGGCAGGAAGAGGCGGGCGGGTTCTTGCGTTTGTTTTGTTATGTTTGTGCAGGAGGAGGAGGGCGCCAGGAAAGGTGGACTGCTAGCTGGATAGTTTGTGATGTGGCGTGAATTTTTCTTTGTGATGAGTAAATAGAGGGGAAGAGTATCTGATAGACTGCGTGATCTGCATATCATGAAGACCTACACGATCCTTATTCAAAAACGATGATTTTGTTAGAGGTGCAACTTTAGCAGCGATAATCACTCGGTTCTGGATTCAAGTTTGCGTAGGTTTCATGTCACTGCTAACCTTTTATCTGTCGGAACACACCTGCTCATGTAACAAATACAACAACAATTATCTACTATCCTCCTCTGCCTGACGGTGACTCTCTCTCTTGAAACAGTTTCGTTCCTCCTCTTCCCAATGTGTGAGTAGCGCTACTGCAAACCGATTTGGCGATGCAGTGTGAAGAGTTCTCCCAGAGACGACGCGACAAGCTAAGCCCAGAAGAGTGGCAGAAAACTTCAGCCCACACTGGGCATCCGAGAGAATCCAGTAACGCATAGTGGCCTATGCAGCTTTGTCGATGTTACTCAAATCCATCAGCCGATCACAGGAAGGGGGCTGGCACGGTGGACAAAGATACGAAGTGTGTATTTGATCGACCTTGGCGGCGACTTTGGTTCAAGATCTGATGAGCAGTAGGATACCTACCGACGGTGATAGTGTTGCACAAGTTCGCATCGTGGATTTTGGCCGACACGCACAGGACAGAATGCAGAGTTTTCAAAAACGTTGCCGACGATCAGGCCGGCCCTGCCGTTTTTCGCAGTATTTGCCCGCTCAGTTTAAGTACACAACGGGATGAATTCATTCTCAGCCCTGCGATTTGGGAATAATCGTCTCATCAGATACCAACAAGCAAGCCTAACGAAATGCAGCCCAGATTCGTACCCCGTTCACACCGCATCACGCAGCCCTCACATCTTGGCTTCCCTCTCCGTCCCCGCCAAACATCTACGCAAACAGCTTATAATATATCAAGCCGCACCAACCACCCTCCACCTGTATTCGCACCGTTCATTCACACCGTTTTCATCCTACCGACCACTCTGAATTTTGAAAATGACCACCACAACTTCGAACGAGAATACTCTGGCCGCCGTGGAGACCACGACCGCCCTCTTCATCAACCAACCCGCGCCCGCACCCGCGCCTGCGCCCTCCACCACACCCTCCCCCGCCGCAAACCCCTGGCGCCTCTCAACCGGGTCCTCCACCGGCAGCCACGTCTCCGCGACACTATCGAGCATGGGCATCTACGACCTGCGCGCCCAAGGCTACATGACCGCCTTCGACGCGCGTCCATGCCCCTCCATCACCTCCGTCGCCTCCTCCTGGACCGTCCCGTCGTCGCGGTCCGCCGCGTCGCTGCCACCATTCACCGGGACCACCGCGTCCATCCCCTCCACCGCCAATTCCCACGCCGACGATGACGCCGACGCCGCGCTCACGCCGGAGCAAATCGCGCACTGTGCGGCGTACGACGCGCACCAGCGCTTCATGGTCGCGATGCGGCGCCGCGTCGAGGCGGCGGACGCGGCGGCGGCGCGGGCGTATGCGTTCGATACGTATTTCTGGGTTGCGGTGGTGGCGCTGGTGCTGCTGGCTGCGTTCGTGCCCGCGGTGGTGTGTGCGGCTGTGCTTGGCGGTGTGGGGAGGTGGGGGGTGGTGAGTGTGGGTGTTGCGGTGCTGCCGGTGGGCCTTGTGGTGGGTTGGGCGGTGGCGGGGAAGAGGAGGGAGATTGGGAGGGTTTTGGGCTTGTGGGATGGGACGTGGAGGGGGAGGTGGGGGAGGGAGAAGAGGGAGAGGGACTTGGAGAAGGGGGAGGGGGGCGGGGGATAGAGGCGTATAGGTCGGGATTGGGGGGGTTGTGTTTGTTTTTGTTTGTACGTACACTTCTGGTGTACTAGGCCGCGGGCCTTTAATTTGTAAAACCAAAAAATACCAAAAACAAATGGTTGAAACTCCTACTCAATGAGAATGCCAGACGACAATTCGTGAAGAAAGTCGTTGTAGCAACGATACTAGATTAGCTCTGTATAACTGGAGAACGCCTGCGGAATATCGTCAGCATCGGACGTGTCGCCGCCGAACAGAAATCGTCGTGATTCCGGTCAACATCTGGAAAACGTTTGGATATCTCATAAAGGTTCAAAAGACGGTCCGAAAAAGCGTTTTATCAAAATGAAGAATGAATTCTATACGTCCTAACAAACCACCAGACCACCGCACTCTCTACCATGGAATACCTTGGCCAGTACCCATTCGCAAAGCCAAGCCTGTGTCTCATCGTCCAGCCCAACTCCAGGTATTGTTTTTCCCCGCAGTTACATTCTCCGGAAACCACTATCGTTATGACCAAGGCGTTCCCGTGTATCCACTTTCTGGATTCATAGTCCGTGCCGATCTGTGACAGTTTCTTGGACACCTCTCCCACTTCGTAGGAGCCTCCGGTATGCTGTACCGGATCCTATCAGCTTCAGCCTGAAATGCGACTTCCGGTCATGTTTATGTTCCGTTGCCCAACAACAGGCCGTGAAACTGACTTCCTCGAGAGATGTTTCCCCCGGTGCCACTTGCCTTGCAGTGTTGGCTCTTCTTCCTCTGCGATTGTTCGCCATTGGGACTCGGGAGTGAGTGATTCCTTGTGTCCCAGGAGCGCAGAAGTAAGTTGCCTAGTGGCATGGTTTCGCACCTGGCGGTGGTGGATGTGCGTTTCGGGTTCGGACGCAGTACTATGGCTGAGGAGTGCCAGTAGGAGACCTGTCGATATTGCTGTGTGGCACGATTGCAGAACAGGCGGAGGCTGCACATTTTTGCTCGAATGCGTGTCTGAGCGTACCAGAGCGGATCGGCTAGTTCCTCCAAGAGCGCAGTTGCCCAGTGGCATGGTTTCGCACGAGGCGGTGTTGAGTGTGGGATTCCAGTCTGGGACCGAATAAGCACAGCTATATGAAGGACAGTAGAAATCAAGGAGCCCACCATTCAACATCGCCATAGTATTAGCTCTACTTACTTTATCAATTCATCTTTTACGACGAGCTTAGCCCTGTCAACTTGACTTCTTACCAGATGTCGTGCCTCATGACTGCCTCTCATATCTAAGCCCAGTTAACCCCTCGTCCCCTGGCACACAAGGTATGGTGTTTGGACTTAGCAGAAAACGAAGATTTCCATCGGGCGTGCATGAACCAAAAGACTAGAAGGTAAATTTCGGGGAATAGAAAGCCGTCAGGAGGTTTGAGAAGAAGATGGGGAAAGGGAACAAAAGGTAGAAAGGTATCGCGTCGTACTTGGTAGAAATTGATAGACAATGAAGTTTAATAATAAAGGAATGCTGCCTTCTTCGCTTTTAAATGCGTTTTGAATGGTATCTTCAAGTTCTTTATTCAAACGTTAGTTATGAATCTCAAAGTTTGATGTTCAGGGACAAGGAACCGTGCCTTTTGATATGCATTATATTCTCTTCGTTCCGTATTCTAGAATCACGCTCCAGGGAGCTTCGAACACCGTTCCCACGGGTTTCACGTCGATCCTTATTCTTGTTCATGAGAAATACGGTTCCTCACGACTTTATCTTCTCTTATTTGTGAGATCCGTGACTAGAAATCGCCTCCTCGAGTTCCGCTTGTTAGAGTGTGCAATCCTGCATCATCGACAGTTCGGTTTTGTTAATGCGGATTCGGATCTCCTGGAGTCTCATCGCTCTTGTAAAAGTTTATGACTTTATCAAATGTGGAGGAGAAGGTTTAGGAGAGTTATTAAGTTTGTACCGGCTTATCATTGATTGAGTAAGTACAGCACTTGTTAGCAGAAGGAGAAGTTTCAATAAAGAATATAAAAGGGAGAGAGAGCAAGAAATGAACAAGAGGAGTCTTCGTTGAGCCATGAGGCTACATTCGGTCTAGAAGCCAAATCGTTACATGTAACAACCGAGTGATCGTGGTGCAGAATCGCACACTACAACAGCCCTTATTTCTGCTCTTCTCTTCCCATCCTGTACACCTAACTCTCAATGACAAAAACATGTGTTCACCAGCAACGGGAATTAATGTACTACGGCACTCACACTTTGCAATGCGGATAAACATAAAACTGACACCCTTGCGGACGTTTGCAAAATGACAGAGATAGCATTGAATCATCGCACTATTCAAGTTACCACCAGTACAAGCCAGTGCCGGTCGTGCCGAAAACAAACCTATAAAGCCTTTCAAAATGATCATAGTATAGCTAAAGCCCCTAATTGTAGTACAATACGAAGTACGCGTAGTCGAAATTCTTTAGTGGAAGATTAATAACCGGAATTTGTAGAAATATATAGTTGTTGTGCACAGCATGGGCCGTAGTTTCGGGCCGGAGAAACGGATCTGCATTTCCGACTCGGAATCAATCTATCGATAGTTGCGCGGAGCGATAACTATTCCCGTGCCCAGCGGTCCGGCGTTGTGCTCATAACCTCGCTGGGTGAAAGTGAGTGCAACGAACACGCCCGACTGGGAATAAGACCACGATAACTATTTAAATTTGATTTTTATTAGTTACACAGCGAATATTTCTAATAATACGGTCAGAACTATGCATTAGCATTACTATAGCTTTATTTGAAACTAAAAATCATCGTCACGAGACAAACATTGAGTGTTTTATATCCCCGGGATGGAAGTCCGTACAACGCTGCCACCTGACGATCTTGTCACATCGGAGCAGCCGGGGCACCATATGCCCTTCTTGCCGTACCGGCCGGACAGTTGGCCATATGAACCACTTGGCGCACTGGCCGGAACATGGAAACCGGTGTCCGACTATATTTACACATGATCTGCATCTCTGAAGCGCACGACGTAGCACACCCATCGAATCACCGCTTATCCTCATTGACCGTCTCTTTTCTGCAAGCCATCCAGACGGCATTCACCCTTCAATTGATACCAAAAGAATAAACTAAAAAACTTCATGGTCGCGTATGCAAGGAGATCGATAGACCATTATGTTTTCGCATAGATTTGACAGAAAGCTAGTCAAAGAATTGGGCCTGTAATTCATTCCGCAAAACCATTCTATTCGTAACTTTTTGATAGGGTATCAGCTTTCTGTGATTTCGTTCAAATGTGCGGCCAGAACTAAACTACCATCTATTTCACCATTCTGTCTGCTGTAGAGCCACTTCCACTGGTACTCTTGAAATCCATTCCCATCTCCACCACTTCTATTAGAAAATAAACTATTCCTTAACCTAACGATAAGCCTGTCATCATGCTTATATTAAGTGCAAGTAAACTATCTTTTCTTGCGGAAGCGGGGGATCTACTGCTATAAGCTACAGTAAGTAAGACTATCCATTTCAGCCCAGCAGCACATTTGCCTTCGCTCAAGGACCGTATATTCTAAACCGTAGTAATTTTCAGTTTACAGTTGCAATCCTTCAAAGTAGATATTTTTTCCCATTCACACGTCGCTCGATTGATGCGCAAGCACGATTGTGGCAACTTCACGGGTGGAAGACTACATCCGAAGCGCATGCTCGTTTTACAGCGACAGAAATTCGGTTTGCATTTATCGATATAGATTGTACTTTCTCGTGTATGAAGAATTGAAAAAAGCCGAGTCTTGCCCGCAGATTTACAGCTGAGGTTGATTCCGAAGGTGGTTGGAACACGAACAGGAAAGTAGCTGGGATGCAAGGGCGGGAAATGGGGAATGCGAACACTTGTACTGCACCCATGATACGATAAACCTGCCACGACGCATAAGTTAAAGTTTCAAAATTATACACAGCAAGATTTCGACGATCATGATCAGCATCCCGTTCTTCCAGAAGCGGCCTTTCTTGTGCATTTCTTACATGTACTGCGAGACAAGGGAGCCCTAACCCAACGTCTGCATCGGAGTTCACACCAATGCCGGCGTCAGAGTCGATCGCTCTCCTTCTCTTATCTTTTATCATGCATCAATCACTTGAATACAGACTGCGCCCATCGAAAGTACAAAGCCGCACACACGAATTTCTCTCTTGCGACTGGCTCAATTTCAATCATCAGAGTGATGAATGATCACTGGTGATATTTCTCCCGCTAGTGCACAGCATTGAAGGCTTTTAACGTCGGCACCGGTCCGGAAGCATGTGCGAGTTTCCTATCTTCGCTTATCGAAATCAATAGCACAAGTCAAGGCAGATTTCTACTATGCGGATAAGGATGTGCCATTGAGAAAGGGGAACTTACACGCTTGGAATGGGGATCTCGGTGGCTACCTCGACAGACCGATCGATAACGGGGTTTCTAGTAGAGTGGATTTCAACCCCGCAAAGTTGAGCAGGACGGCAAAGAAATGAGTTGGTTATTATATCTCATGAACTGCCGATACACCATGCAGCACATGTACACCTTGACTCTATGACTTTTGGAATTACGAATGCTATTTAATTAGTGCTTTCAACATAGTATTTGACACTAGAAGACTTCAACTAGCTTTTGAGGCGAAGAACCTGCAATAATACTCCTTATTACTGGATGAAACCTCATATAATAGGCATCATTATCCGGACAACGTTAAATCCTGTTAGTTTGTTCATGTCGAAACCCTATTTGGAGAGCCACTCCATAGCCTTGATTATCCTTGCTCAGAGCCGTTCGCCATATCACCAGCATAAGTTTCGGTTCGGTTAACAGCTTGAAGCTTTACTGTATCTTCAAAATGCTTGTCTTACCATCCCTGCAACAAGATCCTCGACATATGGAATATATGTTTCTATCCGTTTAAGCACGCGGCCAGGGCACTCCGACAAACCTATTTTCTTTTGTGCCACGTTCTGGGCTCCGAACCCTTCCCGTCCTTGGCACGAATATCAGCCCTATGTGCTACAGCATATGCACCAATCGTTGTCTTTGTACCTATCTAGTTGAGAATAAGGTAACAACAACCTTAGTTTTACATGGGAGTTACCACTTAGAATTCTGGGAGACCCACTGTACTGGCCACGGGGTTGAAAAAAAATGACCGCCAGCAGGGTTTTCCCAGTTCTTTTGTTGTTTTTTAAAAAGGAAGATTAGATATTGGTTTATATACCACAATATCCGCGTCCTTGAAGGATCACAACAAAACTTCGATAAGAATTTATTCGATGGATCAAGCAATTGCAAAAGAATTGGGCTTGGAGCAGGGTAGCGATGTATCTCGAGTGGACGAGCCACAAAGATGGAATAGTCCCAGCATCAACAAAGTCCGACTTCCAACGATGTTTCTAAGTTACATGATGATGGGTATTTGCAACAGCGGGATAGGCGTACGGGATCTCTCCTCCTTAAAGTTATTGACTTACTAACTGTTTAAACAGGCATTGATTCCTTATGCGAGTCCCTCCCGTAATATATCAAGTCACTATCGCAGCCTATTAATGCGTTTATATAGATCCAATACGATTACCAAATAACATATACCATTGTCGCTCTTCTCTTTTTCTTCCAAGTTTTTGGATACTTTCTCGCTGCCCTGACAATAAACGCCCTGTATCCGCGCATAGGCCTTAGAGGAATTGGAATTCTGAGCGGTTGTGCATACGTATCCGCATTTCTAGTACTTGCACTTCACTCGCCATTTCCGGTGCTAGTAGTTGGAATGTCGATCACAGGATTTGGAGGTGGACTGGGCGATGCGGCTTACAACTGGTAAATTTCGCTGTCTCGAAAAAATTACTTGCAACTCTCTTAACATTTGAGTAGCTATGTCGGTAAGATGGAGAATGCAAGTGGATTACTAGGGTGCATGCACGCTTTTTATGGTCTTGGCGCGGTGGTTACACCATTAGCAGCAACTGCCATGATTGAGAAAGGGTTCCAATGGTATTCTAAGAATTCTTGCAACTATTATGATTAATTCAACTAATTTATCAACAGGAATATGTTTTATTACATAGCTCTCTCCATGCAAGTTCTTATATCATTATTGGTGGTATTGTCGTTTCGACATGAGACAGCAGCTAAATATCGAGACCGGATGAATATAAGAGCCGAAGACAAATCTAATGGTACAGCACAGGCTTTCAGTTATGGTTCCACCTGGGCCATTGGTTTCTTCATGATGGCTTACATGTTCGGCGAAGGTGATGATTCTCACGAAATGCTTTATAACACTAACTAAACTGTGCAGTTTCTATTGGGGGGTGGATAGTAACATTCATAAGAGACTACCGTGACGCTAGTGCTCTAGGGTCTAGTTACGTGGTTTCCGGTTTCTGGCTTGGTATGCTATGTACCTAGACCTCTCAGTATCTCCCCTAATAATCATCTAGGTATAACCGCTGGTGGCTTCACACTCAGCTGGATTAGTACGCACAAACCGGCGATGGTCACGTTCTTCATACTAGCAATAGCTTGTGAGGTAGTCCTCTGGCGCATAAATTCCTTCCTAGTATCCGCCATATCCGTTGCATTCTTCGGGTATTTCACGGGGCCGCAGTACCCTACCGCGCTTTTGATGATGCAGAAGCTCGTCCCACCGAAATCCCAGGGTCCAGCCGTGGCTTTGGCGGCAGCGTTTGGATCGGCCGGTGGGTGTGTCGGGCCGTTCATCATCGGCGCAATGGCCGAGACGAAATTCGGAATTCAGGTTGTGCATCCGTGGGTTATAGGACTGCTGATATTGCAGATTCTCATATGGGTGATGCTACCCACAAAGTCGAACGAAGTAGCTCAAGGGGAAGACAGTGCTTCGCAGTGATTGTGCAGTTCACGGCAACTGGAAGAGAAGCGACGTGTAGATAGGATTTTTTTTATTTGGGTTAGAGTGTTTAAAAATGTACGTTGTGTTTGTTTTCAATTCAATTAAGTTGCTAGTTTATGAAATTTGTATTTCTCAACAACTGAGCTTCAAAAGAGATCTCGCTGTGACCCTACAAAAAGATCAGAGTCTGATTCCCCAACGTCTTTGATTACATAAAGCCCCTTGCTTACGCTAGCTTCGGCATCTAACCAAATCTACACGCCGCCGGTCATCCTCCGGAATGCCACTTCACATCATGCAAGGCAAGGCAAGGAAAGAAGCGTCGGAAGCAAGGACCGAGCCAGGTAGACTACAATCGCGGTTCAACGGCCGTGCAGCACGCACTGCGCCTCTCCATCTCGCAGTAGTGGCAGTGCCAGTTTTTGAAGAATCGATGAAAACGTCTGCAGATTGCATTGAATGCTGCAAGATGGACGATACCCCGCCAATCGATAGCATGGACTCCTGTATCGCCGATTCGATGCGCAATCACGATTTGTCACTTGGATGCATGTGCACAGACAGTTTGTAGAAACCCCCATTGATTCTAGCATAAGCGAAACAAAGATGAAGAAACAGAGAACCCGTTATGCGAGCCGCTCTGCCACGACGAAGAAGAAAGCCATCCAACGTATCCCCATTAATTACAAACAACAGAAATTCAAAATACCGCTCTGAGTCTTTTTTAACATCAACCTAAAGACTAAAGCTTACTCTATCTAAAAACGAGTGACTATGACAACCTTCTAAAATCTAGTACAACCCAGCCTTGTTGTTCGTTCCTTTTTTTTGTGAATTTTGTGGTTTTGCGTGTAGATCGTAAATCGTACGGGAGGAGGGTGGGGGAACGCCTAGTGCATTATCTCTGGTGGTGTAGGAATAAGTAAAAGAAAATCATTAATGGGGATGGAATTGGATGGGTGTGAAAATGCTCGAAGCCGACCACGATGTGCAAAGGAGTGACGAGTAGTTGGAAAGTGGCGACAAGAATAAATCAGCGACAACAAAAATCATCCGAAAAGAAGAAGAACTGTAACCCTGATATTAGTGAATTTTCAATCTTGTAGCCAAGTCATGCAGAAACTTACAAGAGTTTTACATCGGCCAAGTAGCCGGTGCCTTAGGGGCGGCGGGAGCAGCGGGGACGGCGGGAGCAGCAGGAGCGGCAGCAGCAGGAGCAGAAACCTCGGGGGCATTTGACCTCATCTCAGGCTCCTTGTTTTCAGGCTCCCTCTGCTCCGGCTTGTCTTGAGACTTGTTTTCGGCCTCCTTATTCTCGGGCTTCTGTTCGGCCTTGTTCTCTGGCTTCTGCTCAGCCTTATTTTCGGGCTTCTTGTCATCCTTGTGCTCTGGCTCCTTGTGCTCGGATTTCTTCTCATCCTTGTACTCTGGCTCCTTGTTGTCGGGCTTGTGCTCCTCCTTGTACTCAGGCTTCTTCTCTACCTTGTACTCAGCTTTGTAGCTGGGCTTTGGGGCCTCATACTTGGGAGCTTCGTACTTGGGCTTTGGGGCTTCGTATTTGGGCTTAGGTGCTTCGTATTTGGGAGCGGGCTTGTATTCGGGCTTCTTCTCATACTTGGGCTCCTCGTATTTTGGCTCCTCGTATTTTGGCTCCTCGTACTTTGGCTCCTCGTACTTGGGTTCCTCATATTTTAGCTCCTCGTATTTTGGCTCCTCGTACTTGGGTTCCTCGTACTTTGGCTGTTCGTATTTGTGCTCCTTGGGCTCTGAACGGCGGCTGAGGAGTGATGTGATTGCGCCCAGAGGTCCGTCGTCCTTCTTTTTCGGCTCCTTCTTGTCGTCCTTCTTATCGTCCTTCTTATCGTCCTTCTCGTCGTCATCCTTCTTGTCGTCCTTCTTGTTGTCCTTCTTATCTTCCTTATGATCCTCATAATAGTCCTTATTGTCGTGCTTATCATCCCAGTACTTGTCGTCTGCCTTCTTGTACTCCTTGGTGTCGTACTTGTCCTCATGTTTGTACTCCTTCGGCTCGTATTTGTCTTCCTTCTTGTACTCTTTGGGCTGGTATTTGTCGTCCTTCTTATCTTCGGATTTGTACTCATCCTTCTTGGGCTTGTACTCTTCCTTGTGTTTGGGCTTGTATTCAGACTTGTACTCTTCCTTGTATTCTTTGGGCTTGTAGGCTTCGTGCTTTGGCTCGTACTTAGGCTCGTACTTGGGCTCATACTTGGGTTCGTAGCTGTCTTTGCCATATGCGACGTTCTCGTACTTAGGCTTTTCGTAACCGTCGCGAGCAGCAAGACCGTGGGTCGCGGGGTGAATGGCTGGGGCGGCCAGGGAAACCGTTGCTGCCAACATCGCCATGGTGAGAATCTGCTGAATAGAAGGCATGATTGATGAGGTGATTATGGTATTATACTAAAAATGCTTGGGGTATTCTAGTTTTTTGAGAGAGGGGGAAATTAGGTATTAAGAGATAATACTAGAGTAGGCGGATTGTAGTAGCTAGAGGCTGTTTGAGCGAGTGTGTGGGTTGATGGAGAAAACGCAATTGAGGAGGAGCAGAACGATGGCTTATATACCACTTTTTCGAAGGTCTAGCAGACCGAAACCAGGATCTGTATCTTTCAAAAAAAGCTTGGAATTCATTCTTAATGCAAAGCACTAGCACTAGAAGCCGATCTTCCTCAATATTATCCTACGTTCCCAGAGAAACGATCCTCAAAATAAATGTTTTCCCCGGATCCGTGGTAAATCTCGTCGATCCTGAAGGTCCTTGCATTCATCAATCCTAAGAAAGAAGGGGTAATCATATGTTCATCTGGGGTTTATAATTCCTAGAGACAGGCCCATATTTGATTGTATGTTGCAAGTTTTTCAAGAAATGCTGTTAGCCATACTCTGTTCCAAGACGACGTAAGATTCATAGCTCCAATGTGTAATGTTATTCTCAAGAGAAACTAGATTTTATTCCAAATTTTCAGTACACATTCTTCAGAACTTCGCAAAGCTATGCACGAGTCTGACGGTCGACAGAAATTCTTAGTTAGAAACTTTCTTTGTATCTAATAGCATCTGAAAATACGAATGGCTTTCATCCAGGGCCATGCCCATCGAACCATATGATTTTAAACTGGAAAACCAGTTTGCAAACAGGTCTTCAAACATATGGTCGATGGTAGCTACCGAAAGTATGCTTGCGGACGGTTCATTCTGCACTGCAAATCAACCGGAGTTACCAGTCGTTCCGTGATGAGACTTGGGCCGGTATCTGTGTTCATCCGAAGTAAGGAGCTGTGGATCAATACCAAGCTAGAAACTACCGTCCCCCACGATCGATCCTGTGTCATGCCAACTGTTTTTTGTAAGATTTGTGATGTGGTGAAGCTTAGAAAATTTGTGTCAGTTGCGAAGAAGAGCAAATTACAAACAATGGAAAATGTGAGCTATGTGGGCTAGTGGATTTTCTAGTCTCACGTGATATCTGAACCTCCGAGTGATCCACACATATGCGCAACGTGCAGGTATGCATAGAAACGATTTTGCTTTCTTGCATAGTTTATTATTAAACTTTAAATTACTTTAGCTTTAAAGTTGTCTATAAAATCATGAAAATGGACATTGTATTGAACCTCTGTGGCGAAGTGACCTAGCCACACGGAAAAGAGCTACATAAGACATGCGCTAGCTTGCGCGTGAAAACAAATCGAACTGAACTTGAAAACAAACAACTGCCGGAACAAAAGGTCATGATAAGATACTATCTTCTGTAGCTAGTTATGTAGCGCGGCTTATCACGTTATATCATAGCAAGATTCCGAACTTGACGCATACGCAAATCTTGGACTAAATAGACTCTGAATCCCGCCAATGCAAATACTTTGCCAATTAGAGTCGCTCACATCTCTCAGGTTTGCTTCCGGCCATTCACGCAGAATTTTTGTAGAAGGGGGTACACATTTTTTAGTCTGGTAGAATATTACAACGCAACTCTGAACTAGCTTCTTTGTTTCCGCTGCAAACTATACTGTCTTCAAAATCAAAGCGGTGGTTATCTATTAGGTAGAAGGCTTTTCTAAGCCGCTCTATCTCAATCACAGTCTTCTCATTGAATTGGAGTTGTTGTGCATCCCCACGGTCCACAATTACAGCAATAGTTTGTCTCGCCCCAGACCACTGGTTGTCTAATCTGATCGGACTTCGTGCCTCGGTGCATTAAACGGGATATCTCCAAACCCATTGGTTTCTTCTGCATATTCATGGGTGCACCAATTATGTGATCAATCCCATATATCAAGCTGGACACAAGAAAACATAACGGAGCTTCCCGCCAATTGACCCGAGCCTAATGATGATGATGAGTATCATGAACCGTTATAGATTTTCTAATACCTACTTCCAAGTTTTAATTCTTGCTTTACTAATGAAGGTATCTGGAAGCATTGCCTCCCAGGAAACCGAGATTTCCGGCACTACGGCTCGTCTGAGTTTTGTCTCTGGTTGCGTTTTATGACGATATTTCGACCCAGTTCCTGTATGCGCGTCTATTCTTGCCGCTCCTGATATGCAATCATGTAAGTACCGAGTTCGTGATTTGCGCCAGTTGCAGATCACCCGAGGTGGAGCCGGTTTGCTCAACAAATTTCTAAATCACATGTCAGATCACTTGGGCGAAAGTTGGGATCCAAAAAAGCCTGAACGTATTCAAACTTTTAACAACCACTCATTTCAATCGTGCATCGTAGTAGTAATAAGTACATAGTTGGTCTTTAGGATTAGGATTCCCATTCTGCCTATGTATTGCCGACTTCACGGAATCTACCGGTCGCGGCCGCGGCCAACGGTTCCACCCCCGGCCCGCCTGTGAAACAGCGCGCCTCGGTACCCTAGGCGCCCGCCCAATCCACCCAATCAGCAGAGTGGAAAAAAGGCGACGCGTCAGCACCCCCCTCAATATCACTATAATTGCGGAGGCGAGTTACTTTTTGTGCACAGGATATCCGCTGCAGCAGATAACTGGCAAGGCCGTGACGGTCGTTCGGAGATTTGACATGTGGCACGTACGTCGGATAATTGTATATCCTAGGAGAAAATAACTTAAGGATAAACTTCTGCTGCAGATCCGTGGCGTGAGGATGAGAGATCTGGGGAATAGGGGGATTCGTTCTCGCTTTTGGAGGTTTAATCTTATGTCTATTTCGACGTAGAAGGTGGGTGTTCGAGCTGCTTATTGTGTCCAAAAATTTCCGGATAAACGCATGCTTATTGAACTGAGATTAATTAGGCTCTATGGTGAAGGATCGTATTATATAATCGCCTTCATGGTTACTTGACCTAGTATTTTGTTTCTTTTGTAGAGTCTAAACACAATTAGTCTCTTGTGTTTGGTGGTCCCGAAACTTTCGGCTGTGATATTCCCCACTTCACAACGATCTACAATTTGCAGGGAATCTCGGTTGCTGTTCCTGGCCAGCACTTAAGTCTTCATGACATGTGTTCAATATCCGGTTCCTCTCATTGGTAGTTGTGACAGCTTAGGGCTCACGGTAGACTCCTACCGACCTGACAAGCCGGCAGCCCCCGTGGGGTTCCCAGTTAAGCTTGTTTGACCATGCCGCCTTGCAACATCGGGGCTCGGCGCCACTGCAATCTTTAGGCAGCTAGTACCTGAGATCGTAGATATTAATCTTAACACCGTCGTGGTATAGAATTTCTAAGTATCTACCAACCGACAAAGGTACACGCGTCTCATCCAAGTTGTCATTTTCGTGATATATGCTTATCCAGGGTCGAGCATAGAGAATAAACATAGAAGCAATTTAATAGATGACTTCCGTTTCAAGTAATGAGTGCGGTGCGGTAATGGTCCAGGATTTGATGGCAAAACGTGTTACGGGCGGAAGAAAGATCGATAGATTGAGGGGTGGTGAAAAAGGGTGTGGAAAAGTGGAAACAATTTCTTGGCTATTGGTCTGATATTGACGTCTTGTGTAGAGTATAAAGTCCCATCGAGTTCTCGATCGTAAGAACCATCCGCATCTCATTCGTACTGTAGAATTCTACCTTTCCTCACCATGGCAATTATTTCCACTCTTTTCACCGCTCTGCTTGCCGCCGCTTCGGTGGTAGCACCCGTCGCCGCTCACGATCATTCTGTAGAAGCCCTCGCACGTCGCGAGGTTCACGCTTACCACGCACGGCGCTCATTGGACAAATGCGCTTCAAAGTTGAAGACACGGGAGGTGATTGATAGGCGTTTGGCCAAACGGAACGAATTGGTGGACTACCACATCCAGAGGCGCCATCTTTCCAAGAGACAATGTATAAAACCCCATTCCTCGAAAGAAAGCAACTCATGCTAATCAGCAGCTCAGTTGGACCTCCTCTTTTCCCACCAATGCTGCCACCTCAGCAAGGCAATGAGACTGATACTTGCATCCTAACACCTGAAGTCACCGTAGGACCATACTGTTAGTTTCGTCTCTGGGTATCTAAAGAAAATAGACTAATTAGACCAAATAAAGATGTTCAAGAGGAGCTCATCCGCAAGGATATCCGTGAGGGGCAAGATGGAATTGATCTTCTCCTTGATCTCCAGTTCGTTGATGTCAACACCTGCGAGCCCGTTCCCCGTGCCATGATTGATGTCTGGCACTGCAACACCACCGGCTCTTATTCTGGCTTTGAGGTTGAGCAGACTGCCGATGAATCCTTTAACCGTGGCTTGCAGCCCACAGATGAGCATGGAATCATGCACATTCTCACCAACTTCCCCGGCTGGTACCAAGGCCGTGCTACCCATATCCATATCGCAGCCCACATCAACGGTCATATCAACAAGAAGAACAGGACCTATGTTGGCGGTACCACGACCCACATTGGCCAGGTTTTCTTCCCCGAAACCATGTTGGAAGCAATTGCCGAGTTCCCACCATACAACACCAACGAGGTCACACGGTTGCTCAATGCTGAGGATGGTATTTTCGGCCAAGAGAACACCGGATACAACGCCGTTTCAGAGGTGCGACAGCTCGGAAGATCTCTTGATGACGGTGTCATTGCATTTATCTCCATTGGTATTGATCTAACTGCGAACCACACTGATGCTCTTCTTGGCGGAGGAATGGGCGGCCCGCCTCCGAATGGCAGCTTCCCTCCTAACGGCAGCTTCCCTCCTGGACCACCGCCTACTACTTCTAGCGCTGCTCCCGCGGTGAGACTGTTTTAAGGAGATAGTAAGCCGGTTTGATAATTGGGATGACGATGATAGCTTCTATGTCGACCATAGATTTAAGTTGTGTTTGTATCTTGGCCTTGATTAATTCTGTACTTTAACATGTCAAATCAAATTATCTATGTCTATAAAAATAAAGATTTTGTTCGCATACGTACCATAATTCATTCGTCAAAAAAGCCTCGCCAAACACATCGCTTCATACAACGTGCTTCGGATGCTTTCACCACCACTTGTATCATCGACACAAAAGATAATCGCTGTGTTGCTTGAAAATTTTAAGCACGGACTTTACTAGACTTGTCGTGATTCAGGAACCGAATGATTGCTTGTGCGTATTCTACTCATGTTACACAGGATTACCAAATCACAGTTCTCTGCCCGAGCCACACGGCCAATGACACTAGAAAATGCATAAATTCTATTATTATTTCCTTGTGCATTATTTAATTTAATCAGGACAACCTTATATTATTGTATTCACTCACAAAAGCGCTCTATCTAGTAGTAGTTCTCTATGTGGGAATTTGCAATTCTGCACGCGGTATCTCTCAGTGTTGGCCATGGTTGTAGTCTCGTACCCAGCGTTGGCATTCTTGCTCGTACCTCGCTTACCACCGAATGACGAATTTATTTTACCGGCTGGGCACGATACTACCAAAGTTGTCGATATAGACCTTGAAACGTGGTAGTATTGCGTGTATGACGATAGACCAGTAGAGTAGACACGATACCTTAAGCGCAGAGCGTTATGATGACTAAACAGGGTCGCCCTGTATGGAGTTCACAGTGGATTCAATACAGATTGTCACCCATTGAAAGTTTTGTGAATACTGTTGAAAGTTGAAAAATGAACGTTAGTGAGCGGATATTCGTGAGCGTCCGGTTTATTGGCTATGAAAGTTTCCCCCCTAAACTTACACACATATGACCTTTCCCGTATTGTTCGAGACAAGCCATAGAATTTAGAAAATTAGAAATAAAGAAAACCCAACACCACAACTGCCCCCCAGAAAGTGGAAATTGAATGCAAACCTCGTGCAAACGACCATAAACAATAAAATACACTAAAAATTCCACCAAACAAACCAAGGAATATTGACCATCCCAATCCAAAAACGCTCGAAAATGTAAAATATTCTGATAGAGGGGTAAAGGAAAGTCCATAGAACAGTAAACTAATAAGGAGAACCAAAACGACAGCAATAAGCGATGTTCGTACCCACGGATACTTCAGAGCCTTTCCAATAAATCCTGTCGGAGAGTAATTCCTCGTCTTCTCGGTCTGTCCATCTACCACCTCAATGATCTTCATCTGGAGATTGGCGATCGACCCATCCTTTGGTAGTCCTTTAGCATCTAGAAGCGCCTTAATCTTTTTGTGCAGTTCTAGCTGTCTATCCTGAGCTGTTTTATAATTCCGACCCGACCAAGTCACAGGCATATACCAATTCAGACTCTTGTATCGACCCCGGCCTTTATACCAATCACAGGCGTCGTTGATTTCAGGTCTGTTTAACGGTTCAGAAAGCTGTCCGGGACCTTTTGGCTTCGGCGTTTCATTTTGTTGCTTTTGGTGCGATAGTGCGTATGTTATCACGAGCAAAGCATCGAGCATGCAAAGCAAGATCTGGGTGCCTGGTATATTGGGCTCAGAGATTTCAGAAGTAGCGGCATTGAGATCACCCCACACACTGCCAATTTTCAACTGGATTTGCTTGGCTACCCGGGGCCCCATGTTGAAAGTGGACACGACGGGGTCTATCAGCTTTATTGAAAGAATTTCCTCTTCTGTTTTAAAGAGGGTAGCTGTGCCATTGGTGCCCACGTAACTGCCGCCAGTTTTGGTGCTGTACCAGGTTGTGTAGGCTCGGAGAGCTTCCTCTGTTGCAAGTGCTGTCTTCCGGTAGAAGTCCAGTCGCTGGGCCTTGATTAAAGCCATATTCGCTTCTTCATTTTCAACATTGAAAGCTGCTTCGGTGACAATCGCATTTGGAAGATCATTGGCTGATATTTGTATATTTTCAGTAAAAGAACTTATTGGATACATATTCAAATAAACCGGGTATTACAGGGTCTCTTACGGTTGTTTTCTTGCACAAAGACACAAACTGGAAGGCCGTCCAATTGACGTTTTAAATTCTCCAGCTCCTTTTTGAAGGCTGGCCGAACATAAAAATCTCTGACAAGAGAATGCTGGAATCGGCCGCTGCTATTCGATAGGAAGTCGGATCCAAAAATTCCATTGATTGAAACATTCTTTAGGTAGTTAAGGTTCTTTCCTATACGCTGATCGATGCTGTCAATTGTTCTGTTGAGTAACCACGGCAGGAGCGCAGCTCCTTTAGACCTCATCTCCGCCCTAATTCTCTGCTTCTTTTTTCCTTCATTATATATAATCGTTAGAATCGGTATTTTACCGAAGTCAACTTCAGAGAGCCCTCTTTCTGACAGTGGCAGCTGTGATACATCACAGTCAAGGAAGTACCATACAACGTGAATCGGGCTCCCCTTTTCTCGTTGACAGCGTAGAAACCACTCTAGGTCCGTTTGGCTGTCATTTCCCATGGAGTAGTAGATGCGTACATGTCGATTATCCTGTATTTCTACCGGAGTTTCGAGTGAAAACTGGTTCTAGAGAATGTTATTATGTGCTGCGGATTGAAGAAAGGAAAATGATTCACATACCCGCGGTTTTGATTGTCCAAATATCCGTGTCATAATATTTCCCAGCTCTTTCCCTGGCTTGCCAATGACCAAAAGGTTAAACACATCTGCTGATGGTCTTCGCAAGATCTTGTTGACCGTTTGCTTTTCCCACCATAGCTCACGATCAGGAGGCAGAATAGTGGACCGATCCCGAAGGTATTTTCCAAAGTATTTCCATTGGTATATTTGCACCCTCATAGAGGAGTACATATCAAAGACTAAATAAGTAGAGGGGTGTATAAAAACTTTTGATTTTTTGAACGGTGCCTTGTTTAAAAACTGGAAATAACATCGTGGGTCGGGAGTCATGATTGAAAATGGTTGGTTCAGACGCAAACCAAACGACTTGGTATTGTGATGATGAGTCATATCGACCATATTGAACTCAGTATCTGGAGGAATATCCATGAATTTCCGATTTCCCTTGAAGAGAACGTCGTACAATGTTCCCGCAGAATCGATCTGCAGGCCTTGTTCGATAGCCGAATTCAGGATCCATTGCAGCGGCCAGAGAGCCAAGCCCTGCTCCTTGGCACCTCCGCCCACGTCGCTATGATACCCAAAGAACCAAGCTTCTTGGTAGTTGCTATTCTGGGATATCACATTTGACTGCCATAGATCAGGCGAGAATAGTGGACGAGCCTCGTTGAGTGCTAGCGCATGCCGAAAGTTGTCGACGATTCCAGGGGCGTCCATTTCAAAGTCTACTTTGGTTGCCTGCCAGCTCCCGACAGAGATCGGCAGTGGTGTCACAGACTTAACCGTATCAAAGGCCCCAAGAAAGCGTACGCGTGGAGAACGCTTGCAATGCGGTCTAAAAGAAGTTAGTTGATGCTTTCTCAACATGATTTAGGAATGAAGAATTCCTTACAATGTGCCTTTGGAAACCCCAGCGACAGTAGTCTGGTTTGTGAGAACTCAATTAGCCACAGAAAGGCTTAAAGAACTTAGATGGGGCATACGAACTTTATTTTTACTCCATGGGAACATGGATTTCTTCACACGAGACATGTAATGTGGTAGAAGCTTGGCAAATTGCTGTTTAAAGTCGATGTCCGAAGATTCAGGGTTACTGAGGATTCCTACATGCTGTAGGAAGGATGCTAAAGCGCGGGAGATAACTAATAGTAGCCGGAGTAAAGTTAGAACTATCTAGATACTTTGAAAAAAGGAAATAGAATAGATATATAGAGAGCAAATTGGCCTACTTACAAGCTCCTCGACTAAAGCCGAAGATATAAACCTCGTGCTGATCTATGTCTCCGTCCTTAAATTTTTCGCAACAAACCTTATAGGCGTTGCAAATAATATCCAAGTACCCTGCGGCAATTTGTGACATTAGCCATCGACTCGTTTTCTTTTTATGATGCTCATTAGAACCTAAGCATTTGTTCCTAACATACCTTTCCCGGTCCCGCCTTGAATTAGGGCATTTGCGCGCTTTAGAACTGTAACCTCCTCTGACGCATTGATAGTCCCCACTCCTTCGAAGTATTGAACATACTGTAAGGCCATACAACCACTATTAGCACATAGACCTTATAACAGTAGGGTGTGTTGAGCGTGTAATTTGTATCATTGTATTTAGTGTGTATATAAAGTGTACAGGAAGAGGAGAGAAGAGCAGAAATAAGTGCCGTAAAAATTAGATCCGAGCCGCACACACATGGCCTAAACCGGGTGATACCGTGTGCAGAACTGAGAATTCCAACAGGATGATCAAATATCTACCTGAAATATCTCCTTGCCATTGCTTTTCTGTACACGCCCTCCGACGGTCAGATCATAAATGGTTCTGATGTTGGTATACGATCCTTCCTTCTCGCCTATAAAAACAATCAACATTAGAAAAATCGGGCACAGAAATATAAAGTTCCTTGAGTGTGCGTACCTGTAACAGGATTGAAAGAACCATCAGCCGTATTACCAGTTCCATCCAAGCAGAGGACTAGACGAACGGGTAGCTTGTCGGTGTTTTGAGTATCTGGTTTTGAAAGGCCCATTGCGAAAAGAAGAGTACAGTCGGGGTATGAAAATCACTCTTGTAGGTCTTTGTGAGGGAGATAATTTTCGAAGGTCCTCTTGCCAAAATATAGCTAAGAGCCCGTCATTTATCTGTTAAGTTTTCGAGTGATCACTAAATATCTAAGAAGGCCGGGTAGACAAGTCCTAGTAACGTAACCCGACTGCGCAGGGAAGAGATAAAAAAACAAAAAAACTGAAAGGGCAGGTGATCAAAGTAGCGAATCTAGACGTAGTCGATTCCTAGCTCAGAGTAGTTCGGGTGTTATTTTTCTAAGGGCCTGTGATCACCATATCGAAGCTGAAACCCCCTCTGCAACATGGGCTAGTCAATTTAAATGTATGTACTAATATCTACATACGAAAGTGATATTATAAGAACTTAGTTACATTAAAATAACCTCCTCATTATGGCAGCTTCGATACTCATTCGTTCAGATACAACGGCGTTTGACTTCCATGAAACTAGAAGAAATCGAAGCAAGGATAATCTGCAAGCTAGTGCGTTTTCAAAGTGTCCTCTCACATATATACGATTGGTTTTAAAAGCATGTATGCTCTTTCACCGATTGTGTACATATGCATGCGAATAATCCTCCACTCTGAACCTATTGATTTGACTACCAAGTGAGAGACGCACGACCAAAATGCCCTCCACAGGAAAATAGTAGCAAATGTAGCACAAATGCACCTCTTCGACCACTAGAATGATTTCTGTACGATCTTGAGTTATTCTCACTCTCCGACCACTAATTGTTTTTTTCAATAGTGTTTCTAGTCTCTGGGAAGGTGGTACAATCGTTGGCTGGACGATTTTCAATTACTTCAAAACTTTCATGTTTGGGGGGTGTGCTTTCTACAGGGTCTTCGGGGCTTGGTTCGAGCTGGCAGGCTAGCTAGCCGGGTCCTAGAAGAACGCTATTAGGAGAAATTGTGCAGTTTAACTGGATCCGTGAGGTCAGGCATTCAGCAGATAATTTAGTTTTAATTGGTTCTTCTGCAAAAGCTACACGCCCATCATCAGACCTACATATCAAACACCCTTGATCACGCACAGGGTGCCAGCGTCTATATCTAGATATTGTGCCAGTGATCTACTCGGGACATGTTTTAAGTTTCCGACAGTCGATGAATTACAAATATTGCTCTAACACAGGGCAGTCTCAGTATTCATTTATACAAAATATTACCGCTAGTGTTTTTACTCCTCAATGATATAGATATAAAACATATACACTCTCAGCCTCTGCAAATCATTTCCTACGCTAAACAGGCACGATCCGCGTATTTGCCGTAGTCTCGTGCCCAGGCGGTTTGTGGATGCTCGGTCCTCGGGTGTAAGCGAGTTTCCGAGCAACCTCTGGGAACGAGAATGTGCCGAAACAATGTCACCACGAATTAATTGCGGGAACTGCATAATTATGATTTCGTAACACATCAGGTATGCATAATAAATGTACGTGTTCTGACCCATAGGCCAAGAGAATCTGTAGGTCTACGGGTCGACCTATACGCCAAGTGCCCCACTTGGTGTACGGGTCGACCCAGACACCAAGTGTTGGGGCGCGACCCATAGGCCAAGTAAATTAAATATGTTTCCCGCGGTTTTGATAGAATAGCACAAGTACCAAATTCATTCACAGAATAGCATGCCCGCCCGCCCGGCCCCTACCGGGTGAAGCCAAAGTAGCTAAATCAACTGTGGAAAGCAGTTTTCCATTCGTCGCTCTTTCTGGGTCTGAAGAGATTTTAGCCCAACGTAATATCAATCTGAAAGAAAGCCACAGCAAATCCAACCCTATTTGCGATTCGATAAATGCTTTTAGTATCATCTTTCGTCGATAAATTATATCTGCGGTATTTACAGCTCTTTGTAAATATTTGCTGCAATTGCTGTTGAGGCCGGCCGGGGGCCGCACGCAACTTTGGTTTAAATTGGTTACCAACTTGGGGCGGGCATGATATTCTATGAATTACCGCTGCGAGGGGTCCTATTCTATCAAAACCTCAAGCTATTTTGCCCGCCCGCTCATTGACAACCAAAGAAGAGGATGCTTGATCATGTTTGTGAAAACCTGCGGTTGTTCTTTGCAGACTTGCACAGAAGTCGCACTGGCGTAAACGAACCAGCACGGCCATTTCAGTATCACTCTAGCTTTAATCTAAAGTAAAACTCATTGTGATAGAACGGAACCCGATAGTTTTATTGACATTCTGGGGGTTTATCTTCTGTAGGGAGTTGCCACTTCCTGTTTACTTGGCCTGTGGGTTGACCCATACACCAAGATAGACAGTTGGCCAATGGGTCGACCTTTTGGCCTGCGGGTCAATCTAGCTCGACCCATAGGCCTACGGATTCTCTTGGCCTATGGGTCAGAACATACGTATAGATAAGCCTACAGTTTATAACCCTTGCGTGGTTGCGGCTCAAGTGCAGGTGTTTATCAAAACCAGTATCAGCTGAGATCACAGCCGTTGCATGTTTCTGCGGCGAGACGCTGTGAGAGGATAGATCTAGAATGTATAACACATCGGTTTTCAAGATTTGTGTGTGACAAGAAAGCAAGAAACCATGTTTCGCTTACATGAATATAATATTATACTACCCATTATCTTACTTGTGTGTATATGTGCGTTGGAAGACCGAATTGTAGGCCGGTTCATATTCACTCTAGTGTAGCAATGTCTCTGTGAGTAATTCAATTTAAACCTCGCTCATGAATTCTCAGCTAGGGGATGATGCCGTCGCAGGAATGGCTCCAATGGGCTTTGTCTTGGTCGAAAGGTAACAACTCAACTTAAGCCTGCATTGTTTATCGATACCCAATAACATATATATAATTAATATTTAAACATGATGAAAATCATAGTACCAGTTCCCCAGAATAGAGCCTGCATACAATCCAATCAGACTACTCTGATCGCCGAACTTTTCGACAGGCTTCACACCGGGTTTGGTGCACGCGCGCAGGGTTTAGTCCCAGCGTCCGGTAGGTAGCACAGTTTTGAATGCAGGTCGGCTAATCTAAGGGTCTTTTCCCAATGAACTTGTTAATCCAACCTCATGCAGGAAAATTGGCCAATACAATCAGATGATATATAGTGTGGTCTCTGAGAGTTTGTTTATCACTAGTTGACTGCACTATAATCATGCATTTGCGAATTAACCGCGGTGATGGTTAATTTTGTGAGCGAAGAAAGAGCATCCGGGGGGGGGAGGGCGGAAGAGAATGATTTTTTGTTTTTGCTACTAGGTGTCATGCATGATTGTAACTACAGGTAACTTAATTGTGGAGACGAGATGTAGCACTACTCATCCGTAAAACGTATGAATTGCGAAAACTGTAGTTCTGGCTGGCTATAGCGAGCTCTCGGCCAGAGACATCAAGCTCCCTCTTCTGACACCAGGCCCTCTGGAGAGTTGTATATGTTATTAATCTCTTCTAGCAATCATAACATATACCAGGGTTTCCGGTTGGCCAACTGGTCGACAGATACACCAAGATGTGGACTATAATGCCAACCGGTCAACCCGTGTACGAGTACAAGGCTAACCGGTACACCAAGCAAGGACCAATTCAAGTCCGAAATAGCTACTGGACCACAACAGCTACTGGACCGCAACCTACAATTGAGTCTTCAAACCCCCGCGCTGAACTAGTTACAGCTAGAACACGCAAAGCTCTTGAGGAACATTATAAGAAAACTGAGTAAATTATGTTTGGTAAGGTCAGGTCTTCGCAAGCAGTGATGGTTGTGGAACAACTGAGAAACTCCGCAAGGCGATATACAGAGTTCTATCAAATTCAGCAGCCCCGTCTGCTAGGTCTAGATATTTGTTTGTATATCTATAGTAGCATGCAAAGCGAAGCAGTTTCAATAGTACCGCCAAAATCAATCACTCTAGCTCTATTTGAAACTAAACATTATCGTGATTCGACGAAAATGGAGTGTCTTATGAGTCCCGACGGGGTGAACATTCGGCACTGTAGAGGACGTAGCCCTCTACAATCGGGGTCGAACGGTTGATCAAGGTTTCCGGTTGGCCAATTGGTTGACCGGTTGGAGATCTAGCTGACCCTTAGGCCAACAGATTGACCGGTTGGTCAAGGTTTTCAGTTGGCCAACCGGAAGTCTTGGTGTATCGGTCAGAACATATATAAAATCCCAAATCTCAGAACCATCTAGCTCAGTCACTTGCCTTGTACTAAACTTTCATACAAACTATCATTATACTTCCTACCCTCTGGATGCCCAACAAAATGCAACTGGCTAAAAGGTTGCCTGCGGTCCCGTTCCGTGTCCCTGACGATGTGTACGAATATGCGTATATGGCATTTTCGGTACTTTTCTATGTCTTCGAATATTTGTACCATAAGTTGGTCGACAAGCAACGTTCCATCCACAACCAGTCCGCAAAGTATGGCCGTATTCTCATCGAAATCATACAGCTGAAGCTCTCCCGAAAGCCCATGAATGACCGTACTCTCATGGTAAGAATGGCTGTAAAATTGTTCTCGGGAAGTTTCCTAGATGCTGATATCATTCTCTGCGAGAAAAGATTGAGAGAATGATAGCGCTAGTAGCGGAGCTCCCACATAAGTCGCTGGGTCGTCGTAAAGTTACCGAGGTCTTGGTGCATCAACTTTGGGATTCGCTTCCCCACCCGCCCGTGCACTTTGTAGGAGATTTCCACAAATACCGACAGCTAGATGGATCTCACAATGTCAGTCCTCCCTAAATTAAAAACTTTCACAGTATTCTCACAGTGAAATTCAAAAGTCTCTTGTCAATCCCAATCTTGGAAAGGCTGGATCCCCATACGCCCGAACAGTACTCCCCAGACACCAATCCACAGAAAAGCCAGATCCCGGAATGCTTTTTGACCGTAAGTCCTATGAGATACGTGGCACGTGATGGTAGAATTGATACTGACACCCAAGAAGTCCTCATGGGACGTGGCGACAATTACGAAGTGAACCCGTGCGGGATCTCGAGTATGCTAATATATCATGCCGCCCTCATCACACACGGTACGTCGACAAAAGAAATTAGTGATTCGGCCATTTATTACGTTCGCTAAATTCGTGACCATGCGGCAGATATTTTCCACTCCAATCGCCAGGATGCAACTATCAATGAAACATCTAGCTACCTCGATCTCTCGCCTCTCTATGGTAGGTCGCTGAAAGAAACTAGTCGCATCCGCACATTCCGTGATGGCCAGCTTAAGCCAGACTCCTTCTGCGATAAGCGCTTGCTGGGGTTTCCATCTGGGGTCTGTGTTATGCTCATCATGTACTCGCGGTTCCATAACTATGTGGCTGCGAACCTTGCCGCGATCAATGAAGGGGAGCGATTCACGCCACCAAGACATCTGGTTGGAGAGGAAGCGCTGAGTTGGAAGGACGAGCAACTATTTCAGGTTGCCAGACTGTAAGTGGTTATGAAACTGGAGAAATCAGGGAGTTGTGTAATCGACGCTGACTGAACGGTGTGATCCAGGGTGACTAATGGGCTATATGCCAACATTAGTTTGCACGAGTACGCCCCTGGTCAATTCACCGCAAATCTAAGCCCTACTGACCTCTCACAGCTACCTAAGGGCCATCGCCAACGTTCCCTCCATCGACTCGACCTGGACGCTCGACCCACGACCCGACATTAATCGAGTGTTCAAAACTGGACCCGAACGGGGCGTCGGCAACCAAGTGTCATGCGAATTCAACCTTCTCTACCGGTTCCACTCTGCCATCTCCGACCGCGACGCCAAATGGACAGAAAATTTCTTTCGAAGTATCAGCGACCAGAAAGACCCACACACGATTTCGCTGCCCGACCTGATGCGACATCTGGCTATCTATGAGCGCAACTTGCCCGAGGATCCGACGCAGTGGACATTCGACGGTTTGCAGAGGACAGCAACAGGAAGGTTCAAGGATGACGATTTGGTGGCAATCTTGAAAGAGAGCATTGAAGATCCAGCCGGTACAGAAAATTTCATTGCACCCCCGCTCCGCTCTTTCTGAAAGCTTCCTAATAAACTGGTCTGGCGCTGATGAGAAACGGCGATAATTTGCAGGACGGTTCGGAGCAAACCATGTGCCCGACATCATGAAACCAATCGAAATATTGGGAATCATACAGGCTCGCAAGTGGAATGTGGCATCGCTGAATGAGTTCCGAGAGTTCTTCCAGCTGAACCAGTACAAAACATTCGAGGAGTTGAACCCAGATCCTTACGTAGCATCAACGTTGAAGAAACTGTACAAACACCCAGACAATGTCGAACTGTACCCAGGCATGTTTTTGGAGTCAGTTAAGCCAAGGATGGATTGTGGCATGGGATTGTGTACGTTTTCTGCTGGCACGAGAGGCGTGGACGTCGACAGCAAGTAGATGTGAGCGATGACTAATAGTGTGAGTGACATTGTGTGTAGGTGCGCCTTACACCGTGACAAGAGCCGTGTTTTCGGACGCCATCACGTTAGTCCGCAGCGACCGTTTCTTGACAACGGTCAGTGTTCAACGGTCGACTTCTCGTAGTTTTAAAATATGCTGACGCGATTCGCTACTAGGACTACCTTGCGTCGAACCTCACCAGCTGGGGTATAACAGAGGTTGCATCGGAACCAAACATCCTGGGTGGTGCGCGCATGCACCAACTGATCCTCAATGCCTTTCCCAAATACTTCAAGTTCAACAGCGTGTACGCCATGCAGCCATTCTACACGCCGAAAGAGAATCGCAACATTTTCTATAACCATGGCACTGCAGATCTCTATTCGTTCGATCCGCCGTCTCTGCAGCCGCCAGTTGTGCCTGTCACCACGCATGCCGGCCTTATGGCCGTGCTCGCAGACAATGCAAACTTTCGCGTGCCGTGGGGGGCGAAAATGGCATCGTTGCAAACATACATGCTCGCCGGAGACACACCCAATTGTGCGGCGCAACGGAATGTGGTTAAAGATGCACTGTATAGCGTCACGGACGCGAATTGGAAGTTTGTCAGCTATACGAAGGAGATCACACTGAAGCTATTGCGCAGAGAAGCGTATGTCCTCGGACGTGAGGGTGCTGATATCCCCACCTATCAAGTCGACATTGTCAAGTATGAACCCACCTCAGCGTTGTTTCCTCATTTCGATATACAGGAAGTTGCTTAACGACCCATAGTATCGGTAATCTAGTTGCCCTGCACTTTGCCTCCGCACTCTGCTATCTCCCGCTGCTCACCACTAGCGACGAATCGTATAGCGAGGACAGTATGTACAAGACGCTCTGCGACCTAACGACCTATGTCTTCTCAGACGCCGATCCCACCAAATCCTGGGCGCGGCGCCAACAATCCCAAGATGCGACGGCGAAGCTGTGTGAAACGATGGAGAAAATAGTGAAGGGCATCTCGAAGTCTGAGCGTGCCCTAAGCTTTGGGTCGCAGTGCCCTGCCTATTCTGGGCATGTTGCATCCTTCGCCGACTACGGTGTGAATTTTGCGCGGAAGTTTCTCGATAATGGACGCAGCACTCGCGAGGTGGCTGAGATATTAGTGGGCACTGCCAGCGCTTTCGTAGCGAATACGGCAACTGCGGTATGACCTTCTTCCCTCTCTAACCAACGAGTGTTCTGGAGAGATGGCTAAGTGTTGGTGATTGCGGATGTATAGTTCGCACAGCTCATTGATTTCTACCTGAAACCTGAAAATGCCGCACACTGGGGAGAGATTCAGCGGCTATCAGCACTCGATACAGATGAAGCGGACGATACACTCACCACATATGTTCTAGAGGGCATGCGGCTCTCCAATAGCTTGGGTCTGCTTCGCATTGTGGAGCCAGTCAACGGCGAGACGGCGAAGATAGGGGAGACAACTGTGCACAAAGGCGACTGTATTTTCATCAGTTTCGTTAGTAGCCTCACGTTCCCGCAAGAACAACCATCGGCTAACAAAAGGAAATAGGTTGCAGCCTGTAACGATCCTTCTGTATTTCCCTCTCCGTGAGTGCATTACCCACCTAACAAAGATATATCTGGATCCAGCTAATTCATCTAAAGACGTGAGCTCCTCCTAAACCGCCCACGCGACGCCTACATTACCTTCGGCACTGGGCCACACCAGTGTCTAGGCAACGAAATCGCTACGCTACATTGCCGAACAATCCTGAAGGTCCTAGCGAAACTGGGTGGGCTCCGGCGCACACCGGGCTCCCAAGGTATCTTAAAATCCGTTGACCGGCCTGGCGGGACCAAGCTCTACCTGACGCCGGATTTGAGCAAGTTGACGCCCTACCCAACTAGTAAGTGGCCAATGGTTCCTAAGTTTACTTGATAGACATGCTAAAAATTGTGATAGCTATGAAACTTATGTGGGAGGGAAAAGTGTAAGGCTTTCTATTTCGGTGATAGAGAGTGATTGAGCTGTGGGTTTGGTATAGTGTTCTGTCGTCTGAGCGCATGTGATTGATAAGCTGTTTCATGCAGGCTTTTTATTTAAAAAAAAATCTATGGAGTGCTCTCTGAATACTGTGTTCCGGCAACTTATGGGGCCTGATTGTGCTATTCGATCGAAATTTGAAGCGCGAGTGATATATGGTGCTCCATTGCCGATGGAGAGAGATTTGCATTCTGGGGATCTCTAGAAAATAGTTAAAGCCAAGTAGAAACACAACTCCATGTAGCTACACGAGAAATAATGGAACTAGTATTGATAGAGATATAAACTAGAGGCCGGACAAGAAGCTTGACAATTGGGAAAAACTGTAGATGAAGAAACCTTAATTTCCATGAGTTGGTAAAATACTTGAAAATAGCCGACTGGCCCACAGTTACTACATACCGAAGATGACAATCTAGCTAGGAAGACAAGGAAACTTAACGAAAATGAAAAGATTATGAGGAGGGTGACAGAACGCTAGCAATAGAAATGGATTCAAATTCAGCTCCAGCAATAGAGAAATTCAGTGACGTCAGTAATTTTTGTCCCCCTTGTTATGCACCGTGGCACTCCGCAAACCTTTCTGCTGCTGCTAATATCTCTTATTCATTATTCACACATGCTTCTTCTCCAACTATCCCGAATTCAAGTGCTAATATTAATATTTGTAGAACCCTAGGCTATCTACCCGCCTCCCTGGAAGACATCTTTCCTACTAGAAGACCAAATTCATTAGATGGACCTGCTGCTGTCGATCGGAGATGGTGCTGGAATTGGATAGCAAAAGACAAACTTTATCCATCACCGGAAGTCCGGTTTGTGGAACTTCGGCCTTATCAGATTTCCTTAAGCATGAAGTGCATTTGAGAGTTTCTGTCTTTCGGTATTACTTTCTCCGAGAAGATCCAAAGGCTTGTGTTTTTAGCTGACAAAATTAGTTGCGCTACAGTTGGCCCATTTTCCACCACGAGTTTCTCTGAGTGTCTTTGTCTTCGTTACTCCACAGGCCGTTCGACTACTCATGTTCGCACGTGAAATGTGGGATGCGGAAAGACGAATATCTAACGGGTATTCCCACTTTATGATCTCGACTAGGGTCTTGAAGCACATCTATCTAGATTGCCCCACGACCGATATATTTCCCCACACTCACGGCCAATCGGACTACCCGGTGGTTGTACAGAGTCTTTGATCGGCAAAGATTTTGTTCCCGGGGCCCCGAACGCCAGTCAGAAGAACGGATTCAAAATCTTCCTTTACTTCGCTTGCTGATGCATATCGAAGAGTTCTAACGGATTCACGGGGTTGTTTCCGCTTTAGTAATTTCTTAGACTGTTGAAAGATCTTTTACAACGACTAGTCAACAGTGTCCTTGGAACAATTGTTGCCCAAGCATTTAATCTAGCTGCAGTATCATTCCACTTAAAAAAGATAGTTTCTCTATCTATCTGAAGTAGAAGTTTTTCTGTGCTATTACCAAGGGTATTGGCGATTTTGTGCCAGAACAGGACATGCATGTGAGAGAGCTTGCAAGCCCACCAAGATCATCACTCGGGCACACCTCACTTATATTATCTCAACACCAACCCCAAAGTCCAGACTTTCTATATTACAAACCGGTGCCTACCTACACACACAGCTAGGACTGGTGCACGGATTCACTCTTAAAACCCAACACCAGGCGTCGAAATCTCTATATACTCTTCGGAAGCACGGAAACGTCGCCCTCCACTCTACCGGAGCCCGAATCCATGGTCTGACAGATCCAACTCCTGCAATCCCCACATTTCCGTATCCCAGGCTGTCCGGACCGTGAAACCACCACCCTACGGCCGACTTCTACTCTATGTGCGGTGCCCAGACACGGTTTAGGCATGGGTCTCCGATTAACCGCACTTTAGCCAGCAAACCTTAACCCCCGTCCGCCTTCTCCGGGCCGTACGGCGGATACACCAGACATCACCCCTCTGCACTCTATCTCCATCACCAAGTCGCTGCAAACAAAAAAAACACTTTATTCACGATGTTTCGGCGGAAGTGGGCGAGTGCATGTAGAGGCCCCGCACCCCTGCGTTGGAATTTACTAGGCGTTTAACTCCTGGGCCCAAGCACATTGCAGGTGGCCGTTTTTTGTATTACAGCAGCTATATAACCCCATCGCCCCACTCCCATCTTCTGCTCTCACTCCACTCCACTCCACTTCACTCCTTCACCTCAACACCCACCGGCTGTAGTCCGACATCTTCAACATGCACTCCTTGACACTCTTCACCATTTTGGCCTCCGCAGCCTCCGTGCTCGGCCACGGCTACGTCTCGGATGCCACCATCGGCGGCACCACCTACTCCGGGATGCTTCCGTCCGTCTTCCCCGACTTCCCGACTCCACCGCACAAATCCACTAACGCAGCCCAGCTACACCGATCCCTACTACAACCCCGTACCTGAGCGCATCTTCCGCGCGATCCCCGGTAACGGCCCCGTCGAGGACCTAACTTCGGTCGACATGCAATGCAACGGCTACCAAAACTCCGGTTCCGCCCCCGCCGCCCTCTCCGCCACCGTCGCCGCAGGCTCAACCATCAGCCTGCACTGGACAACATGGCCCGACTCCCACCATGGCCCCGTCATCACGTGAGCCACCACTAGCCCCCCTTCCGTATGCTGTGCTGACTAGCGCAGATACATGGCCAAGTGCTCCGGCACCTGCAAGACCTACAACCCCGGAACCGCTGCAGTCTGGTTCAAGGTCGCCCACGAGGGCAAGCGCAGCGATGGCACCTGGGCCAGCGACGATTTCATTACCGGCAAGGCATACTCCTTCAAGATTCCCTCCACCCTCGCTGCCGGCGAGTACATCGTGCGCCACGAGCTGGTCGCACTGCACTCGGCCTACTCGTACCCTGGAATCCAGTTTTACCCCAGCTGCTTCCAGCTCGTCGTCACCGGCGGCGGTAGTGCCACCGGCCCCAGCAGCAAGGTTGCCTTCCCTGGTGCCTACACTGCTACCTGTAAGTATCCCCAAGCTATAGTTATGAGTTTCTATGCTGACGTTTTGGGTAGCACCTGGGATTGTGTACGATATCTACCAGGGAACTGGAACATACACCATTCCCGGCCCCGCTGTATGGACTGGCTAGATGGAATAAATGTACATAGTGAAATGGAATGGAATTTTTTGTGTTACTTTTGTGCGCAGTCTCGATGAAAGTAATTTCAGGTGAATCAAGAAAACAGGCACAGTATCGATTGGCACCAACAGGGCAACTAAACTCGGATTAGCAGGGTCCATGTTTAAATTTAATTGATCAGGGCGCCGTGAGTCCATGCAAAGTGGTCGAGAAGCTATTAGCAGTGTGTACCGCCACTCGACGTGTGTGCTGCAAAAAATCCTCACAACTACCAAAAAGACGACGTCAAGTTGGGGATTCGAACCCCACCCAGCAAGAAGCAGCCAGGCCATATCATAAGCGGGCCTTACCACAAGACCAAACGAACCTGACGAGAATATGCACTAATTGGAAAACTTTGGAGCTGACGACGCTGAAAGTTTAAATTTGGCCGATTCATGGGGCGTCACTCGTTTGGGCGAGGCGCTAGTCCGGAGCGGGCTCTAGCGGGGGATGTCCACGCAATCATCCATTGAGTGAGATCCGCAACGGCATACTCGAGCGAGGTAGTCATTATTGTACACCGTTGCATTGGTATCTGTGGTGGCACAGCACTGATAGAACCAAATCCCAGACGAGTACTAACGGCCAAATGAAAACTATCCCCTGTACACTCGGTTTCTGCCGATTCGTTGAACTTTTCCAGCAGCACAATTTACAAGCCTTCCGCGACACCAGTGGCGGGAATGGTACTCACAATGGCTTCCGCTGTTGTTCCAATGTTACAATCTGAATGTATCTACCATGACTAGACGCACCGCTCCCTTGAGAAAGGCCTCAATGGCTCAAACAGCCCGACTAACCGGCTATCGATGCAGAATGCGACCGATCGGCAGCAATCGAGCGTGTAGGGGATGGTCACTGAGGCGATAACACGGTCAAGAACGGCACAACGAAGCACTCGTAGAAGCTGTCTGGAGTACGCACAATCGTGGTATTCCGAACGTTACACTGTATAGAGTACTAGGAAGCATGTAGAATGTCTTTGAAATGTCATCACCACCACAAAAACAAGCAAAAGAGAAACGTCAAGCTGGGGATTCGAACCCCACCCAGCAAGAAGCAGCCGGGCCATATCATAGCGGGCCTTACCACAAGACCAAGCGAACCTGACGAGGAATAAGCACTAATTGGAAAAATCTGCAGCTTGCGACGCAGAAAGTTTAAATTTGGCCGATGCATGGGGTGTCACTCGCGGTCACGAGGCGCAGGCGCTCGACGTGGCTGGAATGGGATGGCTACTATTGTAAAAACCGTGATTTTTTATATTCGTTTCCGCGTTGTTTCAAGTACAATTCTACTCTGAAGCCAGCTTCCAGCCATCTTGCGATTATTGCGAGGTGGTCGTGAAGTACTGACTCAAAACCGTCTTTATGGCAGATAGATTTCTCCTCAAAACAACGCGGAGGCGAATAGAAAAGCCGCAAATTTTTGCAACGGTAGGTAAAGGGATAGCACAGGAGTGAAAAGTGGGCAATGCCATTTTCCCCTCACTAGTTCGGCCCGCTGACGAACCTCCGCCCAAGCCACCAGAGAAATGACCGCTCGGCGCTGCAAACCCTCCCACGTGTATAGCCACGCCTCCACCGCACCTCGTCTTTCTTTCGCTCACACACAACACGTGCCAAGTCCAGACCGAGAACCCAGGCCCCCGTCCTGTCCCCCCGTCTTGCGGGGGGTGGGGTGGAAACCCAACGACAACGGCCGGCACGGTCCCGACCTGCTCGCTGGCGGCGAGCTCCATCTCTTGTTCTTTCTTTCGTCCACGGGGCTTTCGGTTTTCTTCGCTCGGGGTTGGCAGCCTGAGTCTTGCACGGAGGAACTTTTCAGGTTGCAAAAAACGGTGTTTTCTGGCTGCACTGCGGTGGGCGAGGGGGCGAGGGCTTGGATGGAGTTGTGCTGCGGGGATGCGGCTTGGGCTTGCAGGTACGGCGGCGAATATGGAGATAGGGTACTGGGGGGGGTTGTAGGGAGACCGGCACTTGGAGATCTTGGATAGCAGATGGGAAAGACAGGTTGAGTAAAGCAAGAGATCCGACAAATCCAAACCCCAGAATTCTAGTATTCTCCGAACCGATGACAAGAATGCCACACCCAGTGCCTGTCCCCGCAGCACCGCCATCCCGCACCCCCCACTCGGCCACGCCTTTCCGTCACGATCCACTCCCCTCAAACGCCGACTCCTTCCCCCCAATGCTATAAACATTAACATCCGCCACGCCCACCCACCTCACGAATCCGCCCGCCTGCCCCCCCTCCAGCCCCCCCTCGGTCTCCAAGTCCCTTGCACACTCCCTCGCGATCGCCGCACTCGCCGCGCCCACGTCGCGGCACCGCAGACACGTCGTCTTCCCCGGCGTCTGCGCACAGATGTCCGTCGCGGCCCCCGCGCCCCAGAACCGCTTCTGCGCAATCGTGGCGCAGCGCGGCGCGCCGGGCGTGCAGCACCACCCCGGCTGCTGCTGGAGGAGCGTGGCGAGGAAGAGGAGCGCGTCCCGTGGCGGGGAGCTGGCGGAGGTTTGGCAGTGGACTAGGTTGTCGGGAGTGAGGGCGGCGGGGGAGAGAGTGCTGTTGGAGATTGTGGAGTTGCAGTTGGGGGCGGCGGTGGGCAGGCGCGGGCGCGCGGAGACGGTGTGGGTCGGGTGCGAGGGGGGGAGGGAGAGGGTTGGGAGGGTGCGGTTTGCGGCGTGTAGTGCGAGGAGCGAGGAGATGGGGGTGAACGGGTGGTCCGCGGGGAGGAGGAGGTATTCGAGTGCTGTTGGTTCTGCGGCGAAGGAGGGGGCTGTGGGGGTTGGTGTCGGGAGGGGGCTGGCGGTGGCCAGGCTGAGGATGAAGAAGAGAAATGTTGAAGGCTGCATTTTGATGAAGCTGGAGGATTGGAGTGATTGATGAGGATGAGGATGAGGATGAGGGTGTGAGTGTGGCGGTGGAGGTGGCGGTGGGGGGGGTTTAAGTACTTGTGAATTGTTGCCGGTGGGCAATTGCGTAGTCCTGTGGGTAATATTGATTGTGGCGAGTGCTGGCCGGTCTATTTCGATTCCCGGAGGTCTGGAAGGGATTCGGTCTAGATTGAGTTAACGTCAAGATACTTACTGGGTTTGAATATCCGGCACTTTTGGAAATCGCCCCCCGCGGGCCCGGTGAACGGCGAACTCACCGAGTGACGACAAAACGGGGAATTGAGGCATTCCAGTAGAAACCCACTGTTCTGGGAGATTACACATTGCTTGTCGGGGTGGCTATCAATAAACTGTTATTACTTGGACAGATATAATGCGGATGGGTGGCATTGTTGGAGTATTTCACCGGAGCGGACGGATGAGGACGTTAGAAGGAGGCTAGTGATAGTGTAAAATCCATTCAATTGATATGATCCTCGCAAGGCTAATTAAGGCTGCTGACTCTGCGCAATTCTCCCCGCTATATCCCAAAGTAAGACACTTCCCTACACCTGCATGCGGCGCACCACCCAAAAATACTCCCCCCCGCCACACGCCACATGTCAACCCTCTGCGCCACATCCTAATCCTCCCCCCTGCAGCCTACCACTACAACCCAAACCCAAACCTCACATCCCGCACCACAACCTCCACGCCCTCCACCTCTCCCTCGGCCGTCCCAACGCCCCGACACGTCACCACAACCCCAATCCGCGCCTCCACCACGCCCTCCGGCGGGCCCCACAGCGCCTGCACCGCCTTCCACGCCGTCCCCTCCAACACCTCCGTAGTCATCTCATACCGCCCCTCCTGCAGCTCGACCTTGCACCGCGCCAGCGCGCTCGACTGCTTGGCTTGGAAGCTGGCGCGGTAGGACTCGCCGCGACAGACGGCGATGGGCGCGTGCACCAGCTCGAGCGGTGTTGCGGAGAGGAGGGTGAGGACGAAGGTGGAGTCGCCGGGGGCCGTGAGCGTGGAGGAGGCGGTGGTGTTGGCGCTCCAGAGCTGGCCCGAGAGCGGCGGGTTGAGGGAGGTGCGGGAGAAGCATTGTTGCCGCGCTGGGGGGGCGGCGGGCGCGGTGGTGGTGACGGTGGTGGTCTCGGTGATGTAAGAGGTGAAGTACTCGCTGGTCGCGATTATTACCTCTGTCTCCGTTTCGGTGGTGGTGGAGGTGTCGGTTATGGTGGTGCTGAGCGTGTTGGTGAGTGTGATTGGTTCTGGGGCGGGCAGCGTGCTGGTGGTAGTCACCGTCACTGGCTCACCCGGGCCTGCTGGTAGCGTACTCGTAACTGTAACTAGTTCCGCCGGTGCAGTGCTAGTAATAGTCACAGTTAACGGATCAACCGGGACCGCTGGAAGCGTGCTGGTAGTTGTAACCGTCACCGGCTCACCCGGGCCTGCTGGGAGCGTGCTCGTCACCGTCACCAGTTCCGCTGGTGCAGTGCTGGTGATAACAACCGTCACCGGCTCAACTGGACCCCCCGGGACCGTGCTAGTGATGGTGACAGTACCCAGTTCCGCCGGCCGCGTAGTAGTAACAGTAACCGGCTCCGGGGCGGGCGGCGTGCTGGTAGTCGTAGTCGTAACTGTCACCGGCTCACCAGGGCCTGCTGGGAGCGTGCTCGTCACCGTAACCAGTTCCGCCAGCCGCGTAGTAGTAACAGTGACCGGCTCCAACGGCGGTGCATTGCCGGTGATCGTCACCGTAACCGGCTCAGCCGGGGCCGCGGGGAGCGTGCTGGTGATAGTAACCAGCTCCGCTGGTGCAGTACTGGTGACAACAACGGTCACCGGCTCAACTGGCCCCCCCGGGACTGTGCTCGTGATCGTAACCGGCGGCGGGGCCGGCAGCGTACTCGTCACCGTCTCCCTGGCCGCAGCCTCCGTAGTGGTGGTGGTCACCGTCTCCCGCCTCCAAACCGTCGCCGTCACCGTTGCCGTCGCCGTTGTCGTACCCCTCGCCGTTGTGGTCGTCTTCGTGCTCGTCTTCGTGCTTGTGCTCGTACTAGTTCTCGTGACGCGAATAGTACTAACCCTCACCAGCGTCGCCGTCCGCGTCGCCGTGGCCGTCACAGTCCGCGTCGCGCGCCATCGCGTCACCACCACCACCCGCTGCGGGACCGCATGAGCCACTGCACCCAGCAGCGTCGTGAGCGCCATGAAGATGAAGATAAACAGCCGGAGCGAGGCGTGCATTGTCAGGATTGCACCATGAGTACTGCAGTTTTCGATTGATTTTTTGGCAGTGGTGGGAGAAGGGCCAAGGGAGCGGTGGGGGCGGATGTTTAAACGCATTGAAAGTGGCGCGTGGCGGCGGTTGTGATTGGACAATTCCTGGGGTTTGTTCGACTTCCGGTGGATGGACTGGGGAGGCACGGAGGATTGTTGTTGGCTGCCATTATGGGTGTGGGGCGAAGGTTTGGGCGTTGGGAGCGCGCGCGACGCCACCGGGTTGAAGCAGGTTTTGATGGCCGGTGTCGGAAAGCTTCTGTAGATGCACAATATATTGTTCGACAATTGAATCCATGGCATATCTGTTTGTTTACATCGAACATGGCCACGGCCTGCGTCCTGACGTACTGTATACTTTTTACCAATTATCATTGGTGTAAGTTGTCACAAAACGTGCTGCACAGTATTGCGCAATGAAAATGGGCGCATATACGCACCGGTAGTCGTCAATTTCACGTGTGCACATCCTCGCCTTGTCCTGCCTCAGCTGCCTGCTCTCACCATCCCTCGGCCATCACCCCTACAACCAACCATCCCACCGTACTACCCACCACCTTCTACGTACACTCCCCTCTCCAACTCCCCCGTGCCATCACCATCGTCACCATCCCCAAAACGTCCTAGCGCCTCGCACAAACGAGTGACGCCCCATGAATCGGCCAAATTTAAACTTTCAGCGTCGTCAGCTTCATATTTTTTCAATTAGTGCTATTTTCCGTCAGGTTCGTTTGGTCTTGTGGTAAGGCCCGCTTATGATATGGCCCGGCTGCTTCTTGCTGGGTGGGGTTCGAATCCCCAGCTTGACGTTTCTCTTTTTGTGACCGTCGTGGTGGTGATGATTGTTTTGTGCATACTTGGTTAGACGCACACGCGTGTGAGAAGTGGCTGATGTATAAAATGGCGCTGGCCGGTCTTTGCAAGCTTGTGTAGCTGCTTCGACGATTTATCGTTTTGCAATTGAATCCGTAAGTAGCTTCTGTTTATTGAAACCCCGAAGTATACCCATGACGGCCTGTACTTTATAATAATTTTTCAGTAACAACCGTACAGTTCCACCAAGTGCCGCGCATCTTACACAATTTTGAAAACGACACATCTGCACTGGTAGTCATTCATTAGCCGCAATTCGGTGTGCAGCGTGCAGTGTACTTAGTAGTGTAGTGTGACTAGAGAAAGCTCTCACTAATGCGTGCATACAACCACATATATGTTGATTTCATTTACCTCCTAGGTAGTAGTGGTTTGGTATCGGGCATAAAAAATTCGTCGCCATAATTCTGCTGTTATATTCCCGAATCTAGATTGCAACGGGTTTGGTGGACAGAAATGGTTAGCTGCGGTTCATTAAAGGTACATGACCGTCGAAATAGCTTGGTTTTTTTATTGACGGTAGTCGGATGGTACTGGGTCTGTGACGCTTTTCGGTTGCGATTGCAATGATCAATAAAGTCGAAGGCTTTTGCGATGGTTCGTTCTGCCAATGTCTTCAGTCTGGTAAACGGGCCTCGTTCCTGACCGAATGAGGGCTTCTAGCACTGCGATCTAAATCAAACCTACATAACAGAACGAAATCAAGCTGGCGATTTGAAGCCCAAAAGACGTAGCCAGAATATTTATAGGCATCCTAACTAGACTTATACGGCATAGTCACTAGTTTGTGGTACGGTTGAAGTGTGTTTTGTATGGCTGTCAGTACTTCTGAGTCTTGGGATGTCACTCGGTACAGGAGTTGGAAAGAGAGCTATGAATAAGTGCGTTTGGTCCCCAACGGCACAAAGTTTGTCGCGGCTTAGCGTGGCATGCCTAGCGAGCCTTGTAACCGATACGTGCATGCATACAACCTGCTCTGTTTGTACACTGACATATTACATTGATTTTATAACATAAATCCATTTTCTCTGGGTGGTTGGTATTTTTGCGCCGACCTCGATGCGTAGAACGAACTCGTGACCATGCGTCTGATGTTATATTCTTGTATCTAGATGGCAGCGGGTTTGTTAGACAGCAATTTATGGTCGTGGTTAGTGGTACATAACCGTGATAATGGTGGTTTGTTCATTGACGAGAGACGGCTGGCACTGTAGCTTTGTCGTTCGGTTACTACTGGGTTGATCAATATAGTCAATGGTTTTTGCGATGTTTCGTTCAGTCAATATCTTCGGTGTGGTAAAATGATCCCGTGCCTGACCGAATGAGGGGTCCAACACAAGGGCTGTATTGTAGACGAAGAGCGCATTAACCCACGACTAATAACATCAAAACCGCAAAAGACAACAGACTTCAACTAGACAATTGGAACTGTATCTAATCAGACGTAGCTAACTCAAGCCATATACGTGTTAAAACCCCTATACGGAAAGGCACGGGTTGCTAAGGGAATTTTATTTTGTGCAGTTTGTAGTTTATGGTATGTCACTCGACAGAGGAGTTGGAAAGGGGAACTAAGAATAGGTAAGTGCGCTTTGAATTCGCCTCGGCGAGTTTAGGCTACTGTTTTAAAATAGAACCCATAAGGCGCCTCCGCAAATGATGTTTTTTCATGAACGCTCGAGATGTGCAAAGCACAACATCTGAATCAATTATTCCTTTCAGATGGCAATATTGGATGAGTAAAAGAGAATAAATGCATTGTTAAATAATTGTTTTGTTAATATTTCGGATTTTATAAAATGACCGAGAAAGATCTGATAACAGGTTATTAGGCGGCATGCGGCTCTGAAGAACCCTTATCTGCTGTGACCATCCTTCCCCACAAGCCCTAATCATGTGGCCCAAGCGCCAAGACCCCACCACAGTCTCGAGATTCCCTCCCACCAAAACAGAACACCACATTTCCCACGCACGACAATCGCCAGACGCCTAACGATCGACGACCAGTACGCTCCAACCACAACAACCAAAAAAATGGCCGACGCAGCAGCCCCAGCCGGAGGACGTGGAGGATTTGGATCCCGTGGAGGAGACCGTGGCCGTGGTGGAGACCGTGGTCGTGGCCGTGGCCGTGGCCGTGGCCGCCGCGGTGCCAACAAGAACGAGGAGAAGGAGTGGCAGCCCGTCACCAAGCTCGGCCGTCTCGTCAAGCTCAACAAGATCAAGTCCATGGAGGAGATCTACCTGCACTCGCTCCCCATCAAGGAGTACCAGATTGTGGACTTCTTCCTGCCCAAGCTGAAGGATGAGGTGATGAAGGTATGGCGCTCCCCAGGCGAGCTCGCACTAAGATGCGAGAACTGTCGCTGATGGGTGTTTTTCGCCGCACAGATCAAGCCTGTCCAGAAGCAGACGCGTGCTGGTCAGCGTACCCGTTTCAAGGCCATCGTTGTCATCGGTGACTCTGAGGGTCACGTCGGTCTCGGTATCAAGACTTCCAAGGAGGTGGCTACTGCCATTAGAGCCGCTATCATCATTGCCAAGCTCTCTGTCCTGCCCATCCGTCGTGGATACTGGGGTACCAACTTGGGAGAGCCCCACTCTCTCGCTGCTAAGGAGTCTGGCAAGTGTGGTTCCGTCACCGTTCGTGTAAGTATCTCAATTCAACGTTACATTCACAAAGAAACACAAAAACTGATTGCTGAATAGCTGATCCCTGCTCCCCGCGGAACTGGTCTGGTTGCCTCCCCCGCCGTCAAGCGTCTCATGCAGCTTGCTGGTATCCAGGACGCCTACACCCAGTCTTCCGGTTCCACCAAGACCCTTGAGAACACTCTGAAGGCCACCTTCACTGCTGTCTCAAACACATACGCTTTCCTAACACCCAACCTGTGGAAGGAGACTCCCCTCCTCCGGTCCCCATTGGAGGAGTTCTCCGATGACCTGAGACGGAAGGAGCGTTATTAGATTTGAAAGCGTTGTTTAAGGGTTTCTTTTCTTCTCTCGGCCTGTTCTTTCTAGGGTAGCACAAAAAATAAATTTGAGTGCGGTCATTTTTTTTTGTTCAAAAGCACGTTACATGTGAAATAAATGCAATTTGATGTCAAAAAAAACTATTCCAGTGTAGATCGTCACATCCCTAGCCCAATTGATAGCCCCAGGGTCCTCGGAACACTGTGGCAAATTGTGTCTAAACCTTAATACTTTATTTAAACCCAGTGTCTTAAAATGCCACGTACTATACACTTGCATGCCTGAAAAAAAGTGCTGGTAAACCTGGGGTTTAGAGTTAAATTCGATGAAAACAGTCCGAACAAAGTTTTGTAAAGCTCTTTGAATCTATACACTTTTGCACCTTTCCGTGGCCAGTATAACACATACGTATCACTGCATGTAACGAACCCATATCGCTATCCCACGCCCATCCCCATCCCCCCACTTTTACCCAAACTTTCCCCCATATCGTACACCCCTCCTTCAAACCCCACCTACGACTTCCCCGCCGCCGACTCCGCCGCAGCCGCAGCCTGCCTCGCGCTCTCCTTCGCCTCAATCTCGCCCGCGCGCTCGACCAGCTTCTCCTGCTCCTCGACGGTGAGCGTGCGCAGCTGCAGCGCGTGTATGCCGCCATCGGCCTCCAGCTCGTCCTTCAGCAGCCCGTTGACGAGGCGGTGGCGCTGCAGCATGCGCAAGCCCGCGAACTGCGCGCTCGCCACGACGACGCGGAAGTGCGTTTCCTTGCTGGCCACGCCGGCCATGGCCTTGTGGTGCGCGTGCTTGTGGCTGTCGTTGTGGATTTGGAGGAGCGTGGGGGCGAGGGAGGCGGTGAGCTGCGACGTTTGTTAGCGGGAGAGTGGGAGAGTGGGAGGGGGGGGGGCAAGTACTTTCGTGCGGATGGCGTCTTCCATTGGGGTCAGCGGCGTGGTCATTGTGGCGAACTTGCGGATGGGGAGGCGGAGGAGGAGTGAGGGGCGGAGAGACATTTTGGTGTTGGACGTGCTGAGGTGGGAGAATGCAGCCGGGGAGAGCCGATATGGCGTGAGGCTCATGTGGGATGCGGCCCTAACCCTGCGATAGTGGGGCACTTGAAGAACGGAATATTATGATCGATAGATTCAACAACGCTGCCTCGTTACTTATACAAGTATAAATCAATCAATCAATCTGTACATTGCTCCAAAAAAAACCACTGGTATGTATATGTATGTGTATGTGCAAGCCTGCAAAAAACCGCTCACGCATTCCCGCCCCACCGAAACTTCTCGTCGCCCTCGCTCCAGCTCTTTTCTTCGTATCCGAGCTCCTGCTTGACGCGCTGCACCGTGAGCGCGTCGCCCGTGTTCTTGCCGACGTTGTCGGAGATCTTGATGGCCGGGTTGCCGTTGGCGCTGCTGATCTTGATCACGATGTTCAGCGGGACGCTCTTCTTCCCGGCGGCGCTGAGGTGCGTGAAGTCGTTGGTTAGGAAGGTGCCGACGCCGAAACTCACGTTGAAGCCCTCGGCAGACGCGAGCTGCTTGTACTCGATGCACTTGTCGACGTCGAGGGAGTCTGAGAATACCACGGTCTTGCGATCCGTAATGCCTTGCGAATCGTAGAACGTGCGCATCCGTTTCACGAACTCAGCGGGGTCGCCGGAATCTTGGCGTACGCCGGCGAAGATCTCGGCGTAGGTCTGTGGTGGGTCGACAATGTCGCAGGTTTTGGAGAAGCAGGAGAGAAATTGCGGGGTTCCAAAGGTGTCTGTCAGGGCTATTGAGAGTGTGCCTTTTCCGAAACAGCTGACCCATTCGCGAAGACCGGTTTCGTTTGCAGTGGTATAGGACTGGGTCACAGCAGCAATTCCCATGAACCATTCGTGGGCGACAGTGCCTATAGGATCAAGGCCAAATCTATAAAATCTTATTACTGAATGATCTAGGTGCGGAATAGAGAAGGAACTTACCGGTGGGCGAAGTGGACATTACTCGTTCCTGTAAGCCTTCCTGAACTACCTTTATGAGCCTCTTGTGCTCTAACCAGGCCTTTCAGGACAAGTTCTTGTGTATCTTTGCACAGTTAGGCGAAGTCATAGTGTAAAATATTGGGGGACATACGGTAACTACGTCTCCGTCTGGTTCCAAACTCAGAGAATAAACATCCGTTCTCTATCAGTTGTACACCTTTGTTAAAGCTACTATCAGTCAGTGCATGACCTGCCTAATCATAAATTTGTGACTTACGCCTTCTCCTCTTGTCCATCATAGTTCCAGTCTGTGTTTGAAAATCTGAAGAAGCACTCGCTCACCAATACCAGCAACGGAATTTCGTATAGAATCGTCTCCACCCACTTTCCTTTCACCTCGATATTTAGATCACCCTAGGGCGCAGTGTTAATTTCCTAGAGCATTCTGTACACTTAGATCCACTCACGTACTCTTCCCCCTCTTCTTCGTTCACCGGTAAAAAGCTCAAAACAACCTGGCTCGCAGGCTTAAAGCTGAAAACTGACAGATAAGAGACATAGGCCTGCGGTAGAAATTCACACTTCTTCTCCAAAAACGCCTTTTCGTCATCCGTAAGCCTAATTTCCGATAGCTCTGCACTCCAGTTCTCATTAGCCCTGTCGCTACCATCTCTCAGCGCGGCTGGAAGACAAACTTGCGACTTGGGTCTCTAGCCACTCAAAGCCACGGCGTGTGAGCTTCAGGTCGGGTGTCCGATTCGTGAAAGCATAGGTACAATCTACTCACCCGTAAGCTATGGTCCAGCTGAGCTACTCAAGCGACCGCAGAGGTCCAGCGCAACAGCGTAACGAACCGACTTCAGGATAGGAACGCATGATTGCACATTGCATAGTAAGCTTGTAGAGATCTGTGTCCAGCAGCGAGGTAATCCCCTCTGGACTTGGGTTTGCGCAGTCGGTCGATGGCATCGTGGACGGCGGGGTAGTGGTCGGTAATGTTCTGGGGACTGGAATATTGCTTCGATCGAGACGAGGTGGCGGAGGATATAATAATCAAATAGCAAATAAGGGGTGAATCCTTCTCCTTCGACGTGGTGTTCAGGCTCCAGGCTTTCAGGCGGACCGTTGGCTCAAAGGATGGTTGGGGAGCTTGCGGCATGCCGCATGACGCACTGTGCGACGGTGGGGCTAAGAGCCGCATTCACAGCATTTCACTCGGGGCTGTACTTTGAAGCTTAGTTTTCTCTTAGACAACTTTCTGGGTTGATCCCTTTGAAGAGGAGAAGAACTCAAAGTGTATGCCGTCGAATTAAAAATATTTTTCTCTTAAGACTGCCGCCTTAATTATATAAATTACATGTTGCCATGTGTAAAAATATTGTTGAAGTCAGAGTCGGCGGCGAGTTTGTGGTTACTAAATATTGAATTACACAGCAATCAGCCTCATTTCAGAATCGTGTCGATACAAATCATGCATCCATCTTGATATAACTGCGCTATTAACGCCATGCTCGCCTTTCTCGACGGTAATAATAACTTTGAGTGGTTTCCGGCTAATATGCGCTAACAAGTTGGCGATGTGAGTACAAAATACGAGCACCAAACGTAGATCCAAGTTTTTCAACCTTAAAAGTAGATATTTCGACCTAGGGCTGATTGCCTTTGATGAAACCTATCAGACTGAAATGGGCACGCTGTTATTGACCGGAAGTCGGAAGTATGTAGGTATTTTAGAACCCTGATGGATCGGCAGGCCTTGCAGCTCTGGCATCAAGGGCTCTTCCTAGCCCCCGTGCCCCCCTCTCAGTCATGAAATCCTCATGCTTCTTTGAAAATTTCCAGTGGACATTTAAATTGGGAAGATTGCGGTCTCGTCGTATTTATGATAAGGTAGATGAGTTTTCAGCCTCAAAGAAATGTTTGGGCGAATCAAAGGGCAGGAGTCAAACTTGTGGTGCATCTCACCTGCAGCAATCTGCGATGCCCGGCATCTTCAGTGCAACCTTTGTGCCTCTTCAAAACCAGCACCGCAGCGGGAAAAAAAACCACGCAAAGCTCCGCGGGAGAATTCTCGCCAGTTTCTCGTTCACCCTGCTCAAACAAGGATTGATAGACGTTGTTACGAACATCAAGCAGTGATTCCTGCACGTGCACGCACGCAATCCAAGACTTAATCCCTGCGGATGCCTACCCTGGAGTTTCTACGTCACATCTGGATTGCTTGACCCACAACACTCATGGACGGACACCGAACCAACGCTCTTTACACCGATGCTTCCGGTTCCGCTTCTGTAGAGTCGCTCCAGTACCTCCCAGTTCCAGAGATGGCTATACCCGGCACGGAAAACTCGACATGTCTAGCCGAATTTTGGTCGGGGGTGGGGGAGGATGCCGAAGGGTATTTGAACAGAAGCTCGCCCGGACCATATTTTGGAATCTAACTTTCTAGCGTCCGCTGAACCTCACAATTAACTACAGACACCCTATTATCCTTACGAAACAACACCCACGATGTCCAACGGAACAATGTCATCCCTCGGACTCAATGGTCACGAATCCCACACTAGAAAGCAGCCTATTTTCATGGCAACACATCCTCGAGCGTGCTCCACCGCCTTTGAGCGTGTGATGATGACCCGAGAAGACCTTGTCTGTGTCCACGAACCGTTCGGAGATGCCTTTTACTTCGGCCCCGAACGTCTAGGAAGCCGCTACAACGGCAATGATGCTAAGGCAAAGAAGGATCGTGAGCAGAGCGGGTTCTCCCACACTCGCTACAGCCATGTTGTCAATCAAATCGAGAAGGAAGAGGAAGAGGTGTGAATTCTACCCTCACCCAGGCAGCTACATACCAAGACAGCTTTGAAGGGACGATTAAAGGTCTTTCGCTCACCCACTGCAGAGTAACAAACGTGTGTTCATTAAAGACATCACCCATTACCTACTTCCCCCTTCCTCTCTCGAAGGGAAGGTTCGCATCGCTCCCTCACTGCGACTGGGACTTCATAAGCGCAAGGGCTATGGTACTGCTGAAATTGTCCCCAATGGTGACTACAGCATTGCTACTTCTACGAACGGTGATACTGAAAGCAATGGCAACTACTCCAACGGAACCCAAAGCAATGGAAGTTCTGTTGACAATGGCCATTCTAATGGAAACTCTAACGGCCACTCTAATGGGGATGGTACTAGCGAAGTATCTTACCCCGACTACCAATCTCTAGATGGCATTTCAGAAGAAGACATCGATAACCCCACGGTTATGCCTTTGGAGATGCTTCGTCAGTATAAATTCACGTTCCTAATTCGACACCCCCGACGCTCGATTCCCTCATATTTCCGTTGTACACAACCACCTCTCTCAGACCTAACCGGGTTTCACAACTTTCTCCCGGAAGAAGCTGGATACCGCGAGCTTCGTGTATTCTTTGATTATGTACGCTCAAAGGGTTTAGTCGATGATGCCAACGTATTTGTTCTTGATGCCGACGATCTTTTGGATGCTCCTAAGATTGCCATTCGCAAATATTGTGAGGCAGTAGACCTGGACTTCTCTGAGAGTATGTTGGAGTGGGGCATGGGCCAAGGATGCGAGGCATTCGAGAAGTGGAAAGGGTTTCACGAAGATGCAATCAAGAGCTCCGGCCTTAAGGCCAGAACACACGTGAGTCTTAATTTTTCAATTATTAGAGTTTTATCGCTGACTATGTGTAGAAAAAAGAGCCGAAGACCGAAGAACAGGAGTTTGAGGAATGGAGTTCCAAATGGGGCGAGGACGCAGCAAAGCTCATTAGTCAGACAGTCAAGGAAAATGTCGCAGACTATGAGTATCTGAGGGGGTTTAAAGTGAACCTTGAAGAGTAGTTTATAATTTCTTTTTTCAGGGTATGGGTAGGGCCGGCGCAAGGGTCTATGGTGTTTAGAAACATTTATTGTTTGGGTGCTCTTGGATATTTGTATCAAGAATGAAGAATAGAAAATTCTCATCAGTTTTCACTGTTTTTCTACTTGATAATTCTCATTGATTGGTGAAACAAACTCGAAACTCGAAAACCTAGATGAGATCTTGTGAGGAGCCTCGGTGACGCAGTGCCAAGCCGCCAAGCGTCCGGATCTCGTGTTCTCCAGAGTGTCGACAGCGTGCCTGCCTTGTTCGTCATCAACCCTTCTGTCCTCAACGCGCCTCCTCAACACGAAACATCACCGCAAGAAACATCTCGATCCAACGAACGACATCCCCATATCACTCCGCCCATCGCCCTCGAGCACAACCTAGAGCCGCATCCCCACCATGCGGTTATCTCCGTCCCCCTACTCTGCGGCTGCGACAGCCCTGCTGCTGCTCCCGTTCGCCGATGCGAACTCCTGGAACTGCGAGTCGGTCGTTACGGTCGGGAAGGACAAGCTGAAATACAATTTCCACTCGCTAGGCGGCGTGCACGAGCTCATGACGAGTGTGGCGGGAGATCCAGCGGTTTGTTTGCCCTCGCTCTTGCATGTTCCAAGGGTTGCTGACAGCACTGCAGACAAAAAACACGACGTGGCAGATCAACCCGTGCGGGCCGATATTGAAGGAGAAGGAGACGGAGGAGAAAGGAAAAGGGTGTCAGCACGGAACACAGGTGTGCGGGATTGTGCGGGAGATCTTCGAAGGCAAGGACCCGATCATCTCGGACGTTATTCCGGTGGCGAAACAGCCGGTGCAGATCAAGACGACGCGTCTGAAGGACTCGGATAGCCCCGAAGATAGGGGCAAAGACGGACTGCGAGTCAAGCTGTCGGGCTCAAAGTATGCCCACAAGATTCCGCAGCAAGCGATCATCGATTTCGAGTGTGATATGAACCGTACAGGACTGGAGAAGCAGAAAGAGCAGAAGGAGAAGAAGGTTAAAAGGGAGGAGAAAGAGGAAGGTGGTGAGGGCGAGGGTGAGGATGATAATGACGACAAAGAAGTTGATATCCCCGAGGAGGACAAAGCTAGTCTACAGTTCATCGCCTACGACCAGCCGGGCTCAGGCGTACATACCCTACGGTTGAAGTGGCTCACCAAATGGGCGTGCGAAGAAGTCGTGCGTGATCCCAAGAAGGGCGAAGACGGCAACAAGGGCGGCGATGGCGATAATGGTGATGGAGGCAAGGCCGATGGAGGCAGCCACTGGGGCTTCTTCACATGGATATTCATCATGTACCAACTCCCCATCATCTTTTATCCGCGTTCGATACTAACAGTCCCAGCGCCTTTCTCGGCATCGCAGCCTACCTGATCTTCGGCAGCTGGCTCAACTACAACCGCTACGGCGAACGAGGGTACGCGCTCCCGATCCACAAAAGACAGGACTAGCTAACGCGCAGCACCAGATGGGCGCTCCTCCCGCACGGCGACACGATCCGCGACCTCCCGTATCTCATGAAAGACTTCCTGCGCAAGATCGTCAGCACCATACAAGGCCATGGCGGCCGCGGCGGCTACAGCGCCGTGTGAGACGGGGATACATATTGGCGGAGAAGTGTGCATATCTACACGGCGGGGCGGGACGGGGCGGGGCGGGGCGCGGCGGACGGACGGGTGGTCATCACGAATCATTTGCTTTTTTTGGGAGTTTTACCTACTTCTCTTCTATTGTATGCTATGCTAGGCGGCCTTGTGGGGGGGTCGGTGGGTTCTGCTGGATGTTTGCTTTGTGTTTGTGCTGTTGTATTGTGCAGCTAGCCTGTCCGCGTTATAAGATCTCTATGGTTTACTCTTCTACTCTATGCAAGGCTGTGTGTTTGTTTGCCTATGAAACGTGATGCGGTTTGTATCCCATGTGATTTGTGCGAGCCGTATGAAACCTGATGCACGCCTGCGTCCCATTTGATCCGTGATTTGCTGGAGCACCACCTTTGTTGCGCCACTTCCGCCACCCACTGGCTGAACCTCAAGCATGGTCTGTGCGATCCCCGCACCCGCATGCATCCGCAGCTTGCCAGCACCAACGTAGCTGCTTTGCTTCTTCTCTTGTAAGGAAGCGCAAAAGAAGCAACGAGAACAGCAAACCATAGCGAAAAGCCAAACAGCGACGACCGAATTGCGATGCTTTTTTTTTTTTCTCGGCGGCCTTTAAGTATCTCGCTGTCTGCTGCTGCTTCTCGCTTCTTCCATTCCGTCTATTACGCCGCGTGACGACACTTACGGCGAGATAAGCGACGGACAAGACACGACGCAACGCGACCACCCTGCCATCCCCAAGACCTGCTCCAACCACCAAGACCTACCAACACCATTCCAACACCGCTGCACGCCAACGCAGCTGCAGATAACCGACATTCCACATAATCTCCAGAAGCAATATGGCGGCATATAAACTGAGCTCGTCGCACCCGCACACGCCGCCCGACAGCCCTACAACGCCGGCGCTGCCGCGCCCGTCGTCCTCGTCGTCGTCTAGCGACTTCAGCGCGTCGTCATCGCTCGACACCTCGAACCCGAGTACGAATCAGTCTCGCCTCCAGATACACGCGGCTCCAAACCTAGCTTCAGAGCTCGCCGCCGCCGTAGCCGACGACGAAGATAGGGATGATGGGGAAGAGGAGGACGAGGAAGAGGAGGACTACCCGCCCTGGATCACCGCCGCGCTGCTGAGATATACTGATGGCGACATGCGTGCCGTTGAGCGCCTGCTCGCGACGTTCGCGGACGAGCCGGCGACGAGGGAGGTGTGGCAGTGTGCGTTCTACTTCATGGAGCTTGCGCGCATGCGCAACCCATCGTTGAACGCGGACACAATAGACACAGTGGACACTGAAACTCCGGCGATACCTACCTCCGACCTACCTGCAACGCATACCCCCGAACCGCCAACCCGCGACGACGACCCGCTGGGCAACATCTGGGCTACCCTCCTCTACTTCCTCCTCGCGCTCATGGCCATATTCTTGGCCGCCGCGACGGTGGTCGGCGTGTGGGGCGTGGGCATGGACGGGCTCGCAGACGTGGTGGCACAGGTCGGGACATGGGCGCGAGGGCTGGAGGTGCGAAAGTGGGGAGTGGAGGAGGTGAGGGCTGCGTGGGAGTGGGGGGCTGTGAAGCCGTGGGTGAAGAAGTTCGCGGACCTCAACGGCGAGGCGGGCTACAGGGCGGGCGCGAGGGCAGCGGGGTGGGGGAGAGACGAACTCTAGGGAACGAGCAGGGGGAGCAGGGGGGAAGGGGTGGCTGGAGAAGGGGGGGAAGGGGGAGGAAAGGGAGAGAAGTTTGCTTTGGACATCTGATTTTGTCACGCGTGGGATGGATATGGCGTTACTCTCTACGGCCCGGTTTAAATGGTCTGGTTTTGCACGGCGCGTTGGCGGGATGGTTTGCTTTTTATTTTGCTGTAGATTTAGATGCAGATTAGGGACTGCTGTTGGATGGAGATGGGAATATAAATTAATAAAGATAAGTTAATTGTATGAGTACAGTATGGTGAAATGGGGTTTTTTAGATACGGCATTATCGCCATATTTGGCCCCGATACGTATCAAGATGAACTACAGATGATACTATGGCATTTTGAGTGGATGTGTATCAGCTTGTGATACGTATTTAAGCGAAAATACACCTTTTGGGTGTGATTTACATCAAAATTGAATATGATATAAATAGCGTATTTTACGTATATTGTTTGTGAATACGGGTAAAATATGTATTGGAGTGCAAATACGTACAAACTGATGTTTGTCATAGGGGAATATTTTTGGTCCTTGGATAAATCATCATCATCATCACGACAATGATCTTGAATAGCCATCATGATGCCGGTGCGCGCCGCGTATATTAGTAAACTACCAGCAAAAAGACAAAAGTCTACATTTTAATTTTGAGTCGGAGATCTGACATCGCCAAGCCCATAACTGCACTGCAGTTCCAGCGACGAGGCTGCTGAAACATCAACACCATATGTGAATATCGTGACTCGCGGAGTAGTGTGCGGGGGTGACTAAGCTCTGTATCTTACCTATATCCCCTAATATTACGTATTTTTATTAAGATGCGTATTTGGAGCAAGATACGTACTTGATTTAGATGTAACTTAGATGTGCATCCAATCGGGATACGTATCAAACTTGGATACGTACCGGATTTTTTGGCATGCATTAGCAGCACATTGGAGCAAAATACGTATTTGCCAAAAATACGCACATTAATTCCCTGTAATCACAACATTTTGTTACAATACAGCTAAACTGGGGGCATCCTTAACGATTACGCGTATCTAAAAAACCCCCTTTCACCATACTGTACGCTTTTATTTACAGACTGCGGGCGAGGTGGGAGGTGGGGGGTGGGAAGTGGGAAGTGGGAAGAGAGGGTGTGGCCTTTGTCTAGAATCTAGAAGGGACACGTGCGGTTGCGGCGTCACACAAAGACCAGTGTGAGATTCACGAGTGACATGTTCGTACAATACAACCCCGTGACGTAGCTTATTCCTTTCATAAGCAGCTGAGCTTAACATCTCTCGCGTGCTTCTCACAAGCCCTGGCCACGATTAATCGTCTAACTGAGTTTGCCGTAACTTGCGAGTGATATGCAACCGCGGGATCGAAATTCTGTCTTCGACATGAAGGGCTGAACCTAAAAGCCTAAAGTTTCTTACAAGCTGTGGTCACGGCTGTGGGTTGGCTGTGTTTGCGGCAAGTGCCGGCCGACACGGCTGATGACTGATGATGTGTTTGGCCGCTCTCTGTCCGCGGCGAGCGGGATTACAGAAACAACACGGAGCTGAAGTCACCCTAGCTTGAAGTCTACTCATTGACGGGTGCGTGTCTGTAGCAGCACAGGCACATCGTCTCCCCACACACTACACTCTCAGGTCTGGCGATCAAACACAGATAGACTCGTACTGCTATCGATGGGATTTTGGCAGACTCTAATTGATACAGCTTGCAGTGCACCCCAGGTGGCAGTCAGCATCCACACTACAATAACAAAACTACAATGTGGACCGTACTTTACGAATACGAACTGGGAATTTGCTACACTGGTACTGGTACGTGACGAAATGGTGAGTTGTAGGTATTGGGTTCGATGAGAGCTGACTAGAGGTACGGTTGATGATCGTGGAAAAGTGGATACAGAGCCGCATCTTCGGTGCCCCTTGCTACAACCTGGTCCTGGATGTTTGTGCCAGCCATCAGGTCAAGGTTTTAAGAGCGAAGGGATAGTATCGATTAGCTACAAAGATTGCAAAAAGCTTTTCTCATCAAACATCAACATTCAAGACGACGATACTCAAATGAAAACTTCAATAAACCGAAGATTGGTGGTATCGGCGCTAAAAGTAAGGACGGGTATATGTAATACAAGCAGCTATAGCTGAGAGTTCGAATTCCATTGGACCTTGATTTTACCTCAGGGTACTAGAAAGAGGGTATAAAAATGAAGGATTATCTGAGTAGGTGCTTCAATTATTGTTGGGGCTACTTTCAAGATACTGACTAGATATTGATAATCTCCAGTGTGTCTACTAAAGGATCCGGGCTTATGGAGTTAATACAACAGTTCAATATTCGATTATACAACCGACCCTTATCTTCATTACCCTATTGAGAAGGGCTGGATACTTTGAAATGGCATATCACAGCAAGGATCCACTTCTCTGGGACCCCTGTTAAGATGTGTGAGGTTTGCAGCTGAAGAATGTGATAAGCCTCACCATCTGTTGGATTGAAACTCATTGATAGACGGCGTGCGTATCACAGAGGCTCAGGGAATGTAGGTAGAGCAAGGGTCTGCAAAACCGTTGGTAAGTGTCTACATAATGCTTAGTATATATGCTAACCGGTATGCACATAGAATTGATAGATTAATATGCGCAATAAGTGCATACGGGGTAGTGCTGGTTGTTGTAACACCACGGGAGGAGGAGGGGTGCTGACGACGTTTGGCACCAAGCCTGTGCTCCGAACGCCGGCCCCAATCCCGGCCCCAAGCACATAAAGCGCTAGCCCCGCATTCTTCCCGCCGCATTTGAAGATGACAGCATATTAACCCCGACGCTCATCGGCACGACACGCATGCGCCTCGCCATTGCCGTTGCATCCTCAATACATATACCCGTAACGGGGTATTTCTTTCTCAGCTGTGGTGGTAGCAATGTACAGCAGCCGGCCGGTCAGCCTCGTCCGAACTGAAACGACGCCAATCGGACGCTGCGGAATACTTGCGACGCAAGCCCTGGTGTTTTACGGATAGTTCCCGGCGTGAGTGAGGCGGGGTGAAGTAGCCGGTTGCGGGCAAGCGCGGGGTGGGGTGCTGCTGCACCGTTGCACTTGCACCGTTGGGCCCGAGCCCGAACCTCACTGCCGATCAGGGGATCTCCACTTACTCCGGAGGCGTTGGTGGAAACGTTGCGAGCTTGATAGTCGGCATTAGTGAACGTTCAGCTGTGGTAGCCTCGTCGTGTATGATACCTCGCCTCGGCCCAGGACCCAGGACCTAGCGACTGTTCGGGGATCGCCTAGATTCGTTTGCAGGGCGAATTGACCCGGGGAACAGCCGGCGAGCCTCACTGAATCCGGGGTAAGGGCGGTCCTGGGCGTGCCCCTCACTTAAAGGCTTCGGTCCCTCGTCCTGGGAGCTCCAGAACATCCATCTGCGTCTGTCTCTCAATTGCTGGCTGACGAAGACACGAAGACACAAAGAAGAAGAAACAATAACAAAAACGACATACCCACCATGACAGAAACCGCCATCACGCCCGCCACGGCCAAAGAGGCCCATATCCGGATCGAGGACTTCTCCCTCCCGGCCTCGCTCACAGAGCACACCTCGCTGACAGCACTACACATAACCTCCGACATCCCGCTCGACAGCTATCACTCCACACTGACACAGCCCTTCACCATCCCCCCGCTGCCCGCCTCTATCACCTCCCTCACCCTTGAGCTCTTCACATTCGGCTACCCCCCGACCTTCCTCAGCACGCTCGCCAGCGCCCTCCCCAACCTCCGCAGCCTGACCCTCTACTCCCAGCTCCTCGCCGGCACAACCGCCGAGTCCTTCCACGACGCCATCGCGCTGCTCTCCCACCCCCCGCTGCTCAGCCTGCACGCCGTCGACGTCTTCCTCCCCGCGGACTTCCTCACCACCCTCGGCGCCGCCAAGAAGCCGTGGCGCACCCTCGAGTTCAGCTGGGCGTTCCACGAAGAAGACCCGGGCTTCCACGACTCCCTCGCCGCACCTATCCGCGGCATCGCCTCGCTGCTGCAGCCCGGCCTCGTCGCGCTCACCGTCGCCATGACCGTGCCCGACGGCAAAACCGGGCTCATGCCGTGCCCCGCCGCCACCGCCACCCCGCTCCTCGACGCCCTCGAAGCCCTGGCCCCGGAAGACCGCACCTCCCTCGTCGCCCTCGACCTCAGCGCCATCGCCATCACCGTCGCAACCTGGGCACGCCTGGTCACGCTCTGCCCGTCCATCGTCGTCGAATCGCTCGCCATCATCCACGACGGCGCACCCGAAACCAAGACCACCGCCGTCACCGCGCTCGCCGCCATGAAGCCGCTGCAGCGCCTCGACGTCGTCGTCGTCAGCGGCATGAAGTTCTACAGCGCGCTGCGCCAGCAGCCGACGGCCGTGCTCGAGAGCGCGCTGCTCACCAGCGACGACATCAAGGCGCTCGGCGAGCACCTGCCGGCGCTTGAGATCGTGGAGGTGAGTATCTTGAAGGTGCCGCAGCTGGGCGGCGCGAGCTGGAAACGCGTGGATGGGGAGTGGGTCGGGGGGCATCGGTTTGGGCCTGAGCTGAGCGAGACGGAGAAGCGGAGGATTGAGGAGCGGGAGAAGGAGCTTGGGGCGTAGGGGGTGTAGTGGGGATAGGAATGAATTAATGAAGCAATAAGCGAGGTTGTGCCTGTGATGTAAACATGCACGCTGTGAGAATAGCGACAGTGAAGCTTCACGTATGCCTGGTACTGCCACAGACTCCACCCCCAACCCCCAGCCTCCCAATTTCCCAGCAGCTCCCAGCCTCCCACCGGTCTTCCATCACTATCAGAACGACGCCTCGGAATACGTCAAGCAGCTTTGCGTAGCACGCGCTGAGCTTGCGTGAACTCTCGACACGCCGTACATAAAATCTGCGTACGATACGGTACATAATCCCACGACACGAGCCAATACCAGACGCTTGATCCTCGCCATCACTCGAAAACGCAACGTCTCCACATGGTTGGAATCGTCAGCCCTGCATCCGGTATCACTCGATGTTGGTCATCTGTGTGGTCCAGTCTCCGGGAATCTGTCGTGCTGGTTTCGGTTATTCTCTTTCTCGGGGTTTCTGTTCGTGTACACTTCACTCACAATGAACATGGTCATAATTTATTGGCTGGTTATTAGAACTGGTCTCGGAACAGCTGCTGGGCTTGTAGCATATCACAGGTATCTCCCACTCCAGGTACTTCAGGTTCGAGTTCAATTCGCTGTAACAGCTCGCGGCTTCATCTCTTCATCTCTGCGAGCTCCCGCAAGCTGCTTCATCTCTTTATACATTGCCCTAGGCTTCACGGCCAAGTAGCGGATTACATTCAATTTGTGACTATCTGGTGCTGCAAGAAAGGCATAATACCCAGAAGATACCGCGTGGTATCGTACACTGAAAATCGCCCCTATCCTGCTTGCTCTCCGAATCTTGTACAAGTAACTGCACAATGGAACACCATAATACGTTCAAGTTCAACACACATCACCATTACGCCCCCACACCACCATCATCACTGCACTATTTCCGCTTCCCCCCCTCCTCCACCAGCAGTCCCTCGGGAAACTCAATCTCCATATCGCGCCACGCAACCCCCAGCCCCCACGGCCTCACATCCGGAAACCCCACCCCATCCCCCCAGCGCCCTCCCGGCAGCCCTCCGCGCCCCCACACAACCCGCACCCTCCCCCTCATCTCGGGCTTCACCCTCCGCCACACCGTCGTCGCCACCTCCTCCGCCTTCTCCCCCTTCACAAGCGGCGGACTCACCAGCTCCAAATCCACCGGCAACCTTGCCACATTCAACGGCATCTCCAGTCCCCCCACGCCCCACACGCGCCTCATATCGACCGCAAAAAACGGCGCTTCAGCACCGGGTTGGTAGACTTCCACCCGTGTGTGTGCGTTGCGGGGGCCGAGGAACTTGAACGCCGCCACGCTCTTGGGGATGTTCCAGTTGCGCCGGCCGTTGAGCGTCGACGCAGCCGAGGAGACGTAGATGCGCGTGATGCGCTGCTTGCGCTCGCCCGTGGCGGGGACGGTGAACGCGCCCGGGATGAGCATGAGCTCGTCGTACGGCCCGACCGGGGAGGAGGAGTAGCGCACGAGCATTACGACGCCGAGGCCGCCGGTGAAGGCGCCGGAGGAGGGGGCGGCGAGGGGGGAGGATGCGTCGAGGGGGGTGTAGGAGCCCGAAGGGAGTGGGGCGGCGCGTGGCAGGCGGATGAGGAACCAGTAGGATTCGCAGCGGAGGTCGGACCAGGGGGCGGGGGCGTCGGGGAGCTCCGCGGTAGAGGTGGAAGTGGAGGGGGCGGACATCGTCGTGTTGCTGTGCTGGTGTTGTGGTGGACAGTACGTGGGAGACGTGAGGCAGGAGGAGGTAGAGGAGCAGGAGGAGGAGGAGGAGGAGGAGCTTGGACAGAGGAGGAAAAGCGCTGTTTAAGCTCTCCACGCCCACTCTGCAGCCGGCTAGGCTAAATCACATGCCTCGTCTAGTCCTCTACCGAGATCAGCGCTGTCACCACCCGGCGGAGCAGACACACCTCATCTAACGCAGCACTATAAATTTCCGGCGATGGCGGTGGCGAAGAGATGCAAGGTCACGTGAAGGTGCTATAATTTAGAGTAGTGTAACCTCTGCAAGGGTACAGTTCCTCGCACGGGTCACTAAAAGGGGTCAAAGATCGTGATGTAGATGTAAGCGTGATGTCATTGTAGAGCAGCTAAACTATGAACGTATTTAAAGGCCCATGTCACGTGACGCGCGTGTCCTAGATGCCAAGAGGTGATCGTGCCGACGCACCAGCCAAGCAAGGACTGCCAGCGCACCACACAACCAGGGTTAGGGTTACGACACAAGTTCTAGCCAAGACAGTGGCGCACAGGCCAAGCATACGCACAGGCCATAAAGCCAAGACAGTGGCGCGGCCTGGGCCGTGCCACAGGTCCCCGCGGCGAAAAAGGCCATGGCGTGCATCGTATACACCGTTGCACGGCATGGTCATGACAAAAGAAAGCAGAAAACAATGAACTCGGGAAACATAAGCACTTGCTACTTGTCATCTTCTCTAGACAAGTAGGGTATCCACCAGCTTCTCCTCCACAAAACGTCGTAAACGGTTCCCGTTGACGGGATTTTTCAAGATACCCATTGTTTTCTTACCGCTAAAACGAGGGTGTGACCGGATTCGATAGACATTGTTGTCCCAGACCTCGCAGACTTGAAAAGGTCCAGTCCATCTTGGTGTGAAGACCGGCGCCGAGTGGCCATCGAATTGAGTATCACGCATCCAAACCCAGTCGCCGACTTGATAATTAGGACGGTGGGAAGCACCAGACATTGCGCCGCGCTGGCGCTTGCGGTCACGAAGGCCAGGAATGTAGTCTGTCAGCAGGCGTAGCCGCTCCACGATTTGCAGACGGTGCACCTCATCGTCCGCCGGTGTCGACGGCGTAGTTTTGTCACTCGGCAGTGACATTTGTTTGCCAAAAACCAGGAAGGCTGGACTAACCTTTGTAGCGCTGTGTGGAGTCGACCGATATACCCAGAGTACAGAAGGAAGTAAGTCTTCCCAAGCACATTGGCCATTGTCGTCCTTGTCAAGGTCGTCGACAGCGGAGCGCAGGTTTTCCTTCAAAGTCCGATTGAGCATACGCTCGACGCGGCCATTCGACTGTGGATAGTAAGGCGTTGAACGCCGGTGACGGACTCCCAATAGCTTCATGAGGTGTTCGACAGTCTGGTTGACAAAGTGCGGCCCATTATCGGATTGGATGACCGATGGGAGGCCAAAACGTGCGCATATGTATTCGTAGACGAATCTAGACGCACTGACAGCGTCGGCAGCTTTGCAAGCCATAGCCTCTGGCCAGCGTGTCAAGAAGTCGACTCCAAAGATCACATATTGGTTACCAGACACCAGGTCAGCTGGAAACGGTCCCGCAAAGTCGATCGACCACCAAGAGAATATATCCGCTACGTCAGGCATATATCCAGGTGAGGTCATCTTATTATTTGTTGCGAACCGTTGACAAGTGGCGCACGCCGATATATAGTCCTTGATCAGCTTTCCACTGGACGGCATCCAGTACCGCAAGTCAAAGTGCTGTTTGACAGAGCCCATCTTGCGGTGGCCCATCCCATCGTGCAATTCATTCATGATCGCAACAAAACGCTGTGTATTGTCGACAACCTCTCGAGAAGCGCCGGTATCTGGCGTCGATATCATCAATATATCGGTGTCGCGGTCCACAAACATTCCTTTCGAAATCTTTCGAGTAAGTCGTCCAATCAAACCTTTTGGTGCCGTCGCTTTGTCAGCTATATAGGATCTGCAGGATTTAAGAGCAGACAGCACGTTCCGCTCGTATCGTGACAGCACCGACGCAGGGGCGTAGTAGTGCTCGTCAGGTTCATCATTGTCGTCAGAAAAGGGTACGATATCAGTCGTTCTGCTCAAAACGTCATTGTCGTCAGATTCTACCGCCACACCTGACTGGAGCATGACTAAGCGGTCGGTTGCTCCGCACTCGTCGATTGTCGAGAAGGAACAAAGTGTGAGCATGTCTCCAGGGTCCTCGTCGCCGTCGTCCAGCGGAAATCGGCATGATCCTCGCTGGATCCAGTGATGATGATGTTTGGCGTCTGGTATGGCCAAAAGGTTCGATAAAGGGCGCGCTGGCTCTGGAGGAAACTTCATCTCGTGGACGGGACGGCCAATATCAGGGCCGAAAGTAAACTCCGCAATGGTCAATATGTCAGGTCCATCTGAACCTTTGCGGATCACGAGCCGCGATAAAGGGTCTGCGCAAAGGTGCAGACCAGGGACCCATTTGACGTCATACTTGAACTCTTGCACCGCCAAAGAGTACCGACAAAGGGCTGGATTCGTAGAGAACTGCGTGTCATTCAGGAACTTGTTGGCACGGCTGTCCGTGACCCAGGTAAAAGGTTGAGCCATAAGCCAGTCGTGAAACTTTCCGCATATCCACACAAGAGCCAGGGCCTCGAGGCGAGCTATATGATAATTTCGCTGTGCGGAGCTTAAAGACGCGCTCGCATAGGCACATGCGTACTCCAATCCGTCGTCCGGATTGACCTGCGTGATCACCGCTCCCAGGCCACCCGCGATGTCTGCGGCGCCCGCGCTGGCGTCGGTATACACAGTAGTAGCTCTGCCAAATTGAAAGAGCATCATTACCGCAGGTGACGATAGGAGAACCTTCAATCTATCGAACTCTTGGACGCACTCTGGACTCAACGCCAGCTTACCTTTACGTCGAGTCAGAGAGGTCAAGTTGGACACTCTCAATGAAAAGCCTGGTATGCAATTCCTGAAGGTATTCGCCAGGCCAAGGAAGGAGCGCAACTCAGTCACAGACGTTGGATACCTCATTTGCTTGAAAAGATCGACTCGCCGGTCTGGGATACGAACGAATCCATCCTCAAAGATCAAGCCGATCATTTCCAGCCTCGAACCGATCTTTTCCTTGCGAGGCTTAAATTTCCAGCCATGGCGGCGCGCATTGCGTAAAAGCTGTAGTTTGGTCTCCCGCAGCGCAGACCAGTCATGTGATCCGCCGACTATATCGTCAAAGTAGTTGTTGACGCTGCCGTCTCGGAACTTTAAGTCCCCGAGCATAATGTCTGCGTTTCTCGCAAAGGTGGCAGGTGCGCCGATATGACCAAAGTCCATGCGTATTGTGACGTATAACCGTCGTAACATCTCGAAAGCAGTCTCGCTGACCGAATCTGGATGAACGATAACCTGTTGAAACCCTCGATCAGCATCGACGACAAACCATTTGGAGTGCTTCCCAATCCAAGCTTGCATATCGTGCAACGCTGTCAGAGGATAAGGATCGAGATCCTGTGTGTCATTCAGTTTTTGATAATCGTGAGCGACGCGAAACCACTTCAAGTCGTCAGGGTTAGACCCTGGTGTAGGCAACTTCTTTGCCACTACAAGTTGGGTACGGTTCCTGCATTCGTTGCTTGCAAGGATATATACTCCCATCTTGATGAGAGGCTCGCACTTCTGTCGAATGATGAACTCGTTACGCGGCGTATAAAGGTTCGTCCTCGTAGCGGAGACGACAGGTTTAGTGTCCCCGCTCCTTCGCAAAATCTTGTGGGGAACGTCAGTGATGCAGCCAAGGTCGAATTCATGCCAAGAGTAGACATCAGCGTAGTCTATGATGTCCTGCGCCCACAGACGACGCATAGACTCTGGTACGTCAGATCCGACGAAAAGCTGTGCGAGCACGAACTCTATCGTCAAGATAGGCATGTTCGACTGAATGGACTCAAATGAATCTCCAGACACAACATCTTGATTAGTCCGTGGTACAGGGCCGTCGGTGTCACCGACCAAGTCTCTTGGTCCAAGGGAGAAGGTTGAGGGCGAGTCTCCAATAGTCGCGCCCGCGGAGTCAGCAGCATTCATGTATAGAAAGGGGACGACCATCGACGAGACCACTCCCACGTCTACATCCTGTTCTGCAGTGACGTCATCGTTTCCAGTCAATATGGCCGGCCGTGACTCTCTCGTAGGGCCATACGACGAGGTTTTAATGTCGACCCGCTGGGGAATCGTAAGTATGACACGGTTCCATTTGGTGAATACACCTGCGCCTGTGGCCCAGAGAAATTCGGTGCCGAGGAGCAGCTGGAAAGGAGCATTGTCTACGACATACGCCTGTATATCGAATTCGACGCTCCCAAAGCGGAACCTGAAGTTAGGGCAAAACCCCGCAGGAGAGTACCTCGACCCATCTGCTTTGATGAACGAAAGCTTATGGGGTAACTTGGTCGTCCACGGCGTACGGGAACCGTTAGCAGTGGACACTGGCACAGCTGCCTTGACAGCACCGGTATCGAAGATCGTCAACATATCCTGACCACGGAGTGTAGAAGATATCGTCCAGACAGGGCCGGTGGGCACCTCATCGGTGGAAGGTCCTAGAGCGGACATATCCATCGCATCGGAAACCCTCACAACGCTAGTCTTGGCGGTTTTCCCCAAAACATTATCGATGACTTCAACGGTATCCGTCGGCGACGTGATACTGTTGAAGACCGGAAACTCAACCAGTTGATCAGCATATCTTGTAGAGAACAGCTCGTCGATTCGCTCAGCTGACGAAACAGTCTTTGCAAGATTCTCAGTCAAATCCGCAATATCATTGCGCGCAGGCGTCCAGTCCATAAAGTACAACGATGAGTTGACGTCTGGTTGACCATCGACTCGTTTTTGATCAGAATCGACAAATTTGGTAGCCGCAGATGCCGTCGCTCGTGTGGGACAGACCGATGCTGAGTGGCCAGAACCACCGCAGTTCGTGCAAGTGTATCGCTTATATTGGCCGCCCGCTGGTTTAGCATTCTTTGGTAAGAAAGGCAATCTCTGTTGTCCAGGAGGCCTACTCGCCGCAGGTGCTGTAGATGGGCCGCCTCGCCGGTTACGCTCGTCTGCCGAGATCTCACCACGAGATATCTGTCCCCTCAACTTCAAACACTCGTTCTTGTAATGTCCTTTCTTATCACACCAATCGCAGACGGCGTCACCTTTGGAGGAGGACGCAGCCTTAGGCCTCAAACCTTTTCTGCAACTGTCAGTATCGTGAGCACCGTTGCACGTGCCACACCTGGCCGCACCGGCGGTCGGAGCGGGGTGAGAATTCAGCCACGTATTGACAGAACTGCGGCACTCGAACCAAAATTTTTCTTCATCGTCATATATCCTGTCAGAGGCACGCAAAGATGAAGGTTCAATGCACTGTATGATCAAAGGCATTCGTTGCCTCCACTTCTCGTATCCCGCCCTCAATGCGAGAGAACGAGAAAAGGTCCTGAAGGTGGAGAAAGGAACGGCGTCTTTAAGAGAGGGGTTCCATTTATAGCGTTTGAGCTCCAAACCAGCTTCTATCTCATCGTTTTCCTCAGGGAAGGATTTCCTCAGGATCTCATACAAGCTAATCTCCTCGATATAGTCCGGTTTGGTAGAACCATCCGGATGTAACTCAGACTTTTTCCAGCAATTAGGTTTGACGCCGCCGTATTTACGATAGTCTTCCCACCACATACGAGCATTGTCGACGAACTTGCCAGTAATAGAGGAGCATATACGCATTCCGAAGTGGTAGTTGTCAGCAGATCCAGGCGTTCCTGGCTCCACATATTCATACTTGGTCCTTGCAGATCCTCGCACTGTGCCCCCATAATACGCTGGATACTCATGTTCGGTGCACATGTCGTCCACTGTAATATCCAATGACGCTACCTTACCAGGTATACCATTGAATGCAAGGACATTGTCCGCCTTTATCTTCATAGGGAATTCGGTAGGCATAACGGGCTTCCTAACAGAGGAATCCACAGAATGACGTCTCAAGTCACGTGGTGGGGTCTCAGAACGTCGCTCAACGGCGCGCGGGACCGCTGGCTCTGAAGAAAGTCTGTCGGAGGGTGTAGGATTGATAGACACTGACGATTGACGAATATGCGAGGCCGGCGAATCCAAAGAGTGCACTGAGTCCAATGTCTGGGCACTGTAGAGGGCGCCGACTTGTCGTAAAGCCTCAACCTCAGTTGTAGGGTGATCCTCCGGTAGATCCGTCTGATGAACCGCAAGTTTACTTCCCGGCGTGTTCTCGTATATGATATGGTACCAAAACCTAGCGAATATACGAAAACTTCCGATAGCCTTCTTCACAAGATCGTCGTTTTGCTTCCAGTCGTCAGGAAAACCGTCGACGTACCTCAGTGAGAGACGGCTATGTTCTTGATTCGGATCGGTATATACGTGCGGGGGTGTTGGATTAGCAACCAGCTTCCAAACTTTGCCGTCAACCTTGCCGAAAAGTCTCTTGGTATCGCGACCTGAACTTTCACAATAGGTGGCAAAAGAGAGAAGCTTCAACGAAGTCCTCAGAAGGACAACTTGTCCTAAAATGACCTCAGGAGCAGGAATTGTCGCCACGTTGACGAAGTTCTCGACAGCACGAGCCAGGGACTCCGTGCTGATATCTCTTGTACTGTCGCGAGTACCAAGAGCTAAGGTTCCCAGACGTCGTCTGCGGAATTCGAGATCGTGGTCGTCGCCAACTGTAACCTCTGCAAGGGTACAGTTCCTCGCACGGGTCACTAAAAGGGGTCAAAGATCGTGATGTAGATGTAAGCGTGATGTCATTGTAGAGCAGCTAAACTATGAACGTATTTAAAGGCCCATGTCACGTGACGCGCGTGTCCTAGATGCCAAGAGGTGATCGTGCCGACGCACCAGCCAAGCAAGGACTGCCAGCGCACCACACAACCAGGGTTAGGGTTACGACACAAGTTCTAGCCAAGACAGTGGCGCACAGGCCAAGCATACGCACAGGCCATAAAGCCAAGACAGTGGCGCGGCCTGGGCCGTGCCACAGTAGTGCACCGCATGCAGGGGAGCGCTCGGTACGCAAGCGACCCGGGCGACCCCACCATCTTGAGTCTAATTGAGCTCGGGTGGAAAAAGGCGGGTGGGTAAGGTTGGTGGGTGATGGGGATGTGGTGTTAGGATGTGGCGGGGGAGAATCGATAGCTGTGCATGTGGGAGTCGATACGTAGGGAGCGGCGCCCGCTCACCAGGCTGGGCATGGGAGATCACCACCACTGGCGATCCGGCGTCCAAGTCCTCTCTATCCCTAGCATCCAACGGCAGTCTAGACTCGCACCTGGAACCAGCCAAGACGGGCGAGGGCGGGGACGGGAGGACTTAATGAAGCACCGCACCGGAAAGGATTCTGTCGACTGTGATACAAAAATTGGCAGGGTCCGTCCTAACTCAATGTCACTATCTGTCTTAGATGACTCCTTTCTGGCTTGAGTTAGACTTGAACAAATAGTGTGAAGTCTAAGTTAGGCCGGAATACTGGTTGATCACCTATCCGGCCTGAGTTAAACATGAATGTGCCTCAATAAATCAAGCCTGGACAGCAGGAACTCGCCCTCGGAGTGACGTCAAAGCATCGTCAACATGCGAAGCTCTATATATTTCCATCTCCATCGACCTAGAGCTCCACAATCACATTCTCGTCAATCCTCCAAATGCGCCTCCCTCTGCTTCCCTCTGCCGACTCTACCGCCATCTCCGATTCCCGCCCGCCGTCCACCCATCCACCCCGTCCCCGTCAATAATTAAGTTTACTACTGCGTAAGTTCGCTGTAATTGCGCGTCCAGAGTCGTAACTTGTCATGTGATTATAAAAGCGTGACTCTGAAGAGGTTAAACCATCGAGCTCCTACTCTGGAAAAGCAAGTAAATAATCCGCTGTAAATTACTACAACGAGTTATGTAGAAATTGGCAATAAGTCACGCCTGAACAGTCTGTGCTAAGCTACGCCTGAACAGTCTGTATTTATTCACACCGGACAGATCAGTCCTAACTTAAGGGTTTCATCTGTTATAAGCCAGGACAGACAGCATCTTAATCTAGGACTGCTGCGCCAATCATGATGGCTTAACTTAAACCAGGGTAACCACTCTGACTTACGCCAGACTTTCCGATCTAAGTTAAGACCGAATAAATGAATCACAGTGCGTCTCACGTTGCCCTTGCTTCGTGGAACGGATTGTAAGTGATAGATAGGGAATCGGTCGGTGTAGCGTCATCGTGGAGACCGATTTGCGGGAGTGATGGATGGAGGGCATGATCGAAGACGGCATGAATGATGGGGAAATGAACGGGAGAGTCTGTGAACGCAATTAGATTGCCATAACACGTGATTCGTGAATCATGGCGTATGAGACGCAACACCGAATGGCCACCAGTGGCAGACCAGATGTGCCAATTGCTGGAGTACAGCGGCGACCGAGTGAGTGTGGTGCAGCAAGAATATGTGAAAACAGACACGGGCCGATTGAATATGGTTGCTGGCACAATCAATAGATCATGATCTGCCGGGCATCTGGCATAACCAATAGCGCAAGGCAAGAATAGAATCGAGTACGGCAATTGAGTCTAGCCTAGCGACTCGGGACTGTCATGGCTTGCATCGGAGACATTCACGAATCACAGTTCTGCTGTTCCTAGAAACGTGCCAGACTGATGCACCCGGCTACTCGGCCCCAAATTAAGATAGAATAAGATAAGGTCCTGGATTTTTTCTGTGATTTGCGTGCACTTAGAGGGCATTTCGCCCGTGGTCGGTTGTAGCGGGTATGCGGGCACGGGAGCGGCCAACTAAGCACACACAAAAAAGAAGACGCCAAGTTGAGGATTCGAACCCCACCCAGCAAGAAGCAGCCGGGCCATATCATAAGCGGGCCTTACTACAAGACCAAACGAACCTGACGAGAGCAAGCGCTGATTTGCGGATGTTAGCCCACTCTGGAGCTTCGAATTTGGCCGATTCATGAAAGGTCACTCGTTTGTGCGAGGCGCTAGGCCGGAGCGGGCTCTAGTGGGGGATGGCCACGCAATCATCCATTGAGTGAGGTCGGCAACTGCATATTCAAGCGAGGTGGGCAATGTTCTACACCGTTGATATCTGTTGTGGCACAGGAATAAGTAGACCCAAACAAACAGACGAGTAGTCTGAGTGACGTTCTGGCAGCTCAGCCCAGACAACCACCCAAACCACCAAAAATTGGTGTAGATCCCTTGGATCTGGTAGGTCTGGCGGTTGTATGGAGTGAGTGGCTTGACCGTCACTGGGACTACTGCCGACCAAATCAAAACCATAGCCACCGCGGTGATAAAAGAGTCAAAGACGGCACAACGAAGGACTCTTAGAAGCTGTGAGTACGCATTTTTGCCTTCATCGTGGTAGTCCAAATGTTACAGTGCACACAGCACCACGGATAAGCATGTAGAACGTCTTTGAACTATCATCTCCACCAAAAACAACAAAAAGAAGACGTCAAGCTGGGGATTCGAACCCCACCCAGCAAGAAGCAGCCGGGCCATATCATAGCGGGCCTTACCACAAGACCAAACGAACCTGACGAGAACATGCACTAATTGGAAAAATTTGAGGCTTACGACGCAGAAAGTTTAAATTTGGCCGATGCATGGGTGGTCACTCGGGGGAGTGACGCTAGGTGGTTTTTGGAATGGGTTGACCTCGTGATATTATGAGTAGGTCGATTGGTCAGGGGGAGGTAGGAAATGGTGTCTTTATAGGCACAGTCGGTTTCTATTTGTAGGTAGTTGAAAGGGACGGTGGAATTGATTGACAATGGGGAAGGATGCATGAACTTACGTACAAATGCAAAATCAATGTATATCTCGGCATACAAACACAACATCTTGGATGCATGCATATACTGATGAAAGCGTTTGCAAGGCATACACGCTACTAAGCACGTTGCATGCTGCACATACGAGTTACGCCAAGTAATGACCAACGACCAACTCCTCCTCCTGTATTTCTAGCATTCACTTCGCGAATACCTAGAATCTTTCAACTAGCTGGAAGCACATCGCACAATGGTTTGAGAATAAAGTTAATGAACTGCAAGCTTAGTTATATGTACATCTATTGGCGGTGGTGATTCTGCACCGGTAGTCATTCGGTTTTGGTAATGCGGGATCAGGTCCCGACTCCCGTGGCAGAGTCTCATCGCCGTTCTTCTGTTGCTCTTCTCTTCTCTTGCTTACTTTACACTTAACCTTCAACTGAACACGTTCATCCCCTCATCTCCAGCAACATCGTTACAAGTGTTGAAGATAGCAAATCTTGGCCATTCAGTTTAGTTAATGTGCGTTCGTTCTCCTGGAAGAGTCCCATCTCCGTTCTTCTTGCTGCTCTTCTCTTATCTCCGCGTACACTCAATTGAAACAACCTAATAATGAAACAAGATAGTACTCTTGTCTCCAACAAGAGGTGATCCGCGTTGACTCAAAAGCCTTGGTGCTTTGGAGTCGTAATAGTGTTGCGCCCAGGCAGCAATCATGTCGGCTTGTACGCTCTACCCCCGGAACTTCGATTCTGACCTGACAGAGATGCACAGGTCTTTGTAATCTACTATTTCTTGAATACTAACCCATATATTTTTGCCTGGAACGCTGATACACCCAAGGCGGCCCGAGCGATATGACTGGTCTATTTTACTCAGCACCAGGGACCACCACCGTCACAATTATACTATACTCTACCCTACTATACATTATTCGGCTGGAAATACAACAGCTGCCTGTCCGTTATCCTGCGGATGTTGAGATTATTGAACGGCGGTGCTGCCTTGCAGTGTTGATATATCCGCGTCGACTGTGTTTCTCACTTGGTATTGCTCTCGACGCTGGAAGATTACTATAAATTCCTGTATACCTTCGATGGTATAATATGAGATATATATCCATGGCACCCCGGGACTTATGTAAGACGTTTCCGACGCACCTCTTTACGTCCCGTTATTGATGCCTAAGCTAATTTAAGCGGGTTGTGGGCACTGAACTGGGGCCCCGCAAGAGGCTATTTTAGATGCAAGAATCCGGACGGCGAAAAATCAAGGACAAGAACTCTTACGCATAGTCGTGAAGCTTAAGCTAGCAGCTTTCAAAGGTGTGCATCAACATGGGCGGTCCTGAATCTACTGTGAACAACCAGCGTCAGGATGTTGCACCGAAATTACCTATCATGTGGTGAATTAGCCGTCGAGCGGTACTTACTTCTTTGATATGATTAAGGCGCGGGCTTGGAGAGAACCTTATGATGCCGTTATCGAGGATTGCCCAGCGTGCATGCACGTCGATGAATGACAAAGTGCAAGCATTTCTGCCACAACCATAATTATACCACACTCACAAACCCAGGGCTCTAGCTAGGCAGCTAGTCTGCCTGCACGTGACATCCCAGCAGCGGACGAACCGGCTCCGACGGCGCACCCAAACTCTCCGCAATCTCGGGACCTCAGTGGGGATGTATAGGGGCAGTGGGCAGTGCAGTAGCTCTTGGGTGACGAAATAGGGGCCTGCATCTTCATTAGGAACCATGGTCATATGCTTTGCCTTGTAGCCGCTCTGTGTTGTGCTGGGAAGAATTATGTAACCTGGTGTTACTGGTGCGATTATTATCGCTTACCCTGGTAATTATTAACAGCTTACGGGTCGAACTTCGAAGGAATAGCTTAATTGATCATGACATGGCGGATCCTCTGAACCGGCCGGCGGCAGAAGCTTCTTTTGCACCTGTAGAACACCACTAGGCAGCGCAGCGATATATCACACCTGCGGCATCCTCGCAAGGTGACACTAGTTTAGAGCTTATAGCGAAGAACAGGCTAGAAGGACTAACGTTTCTATCACAAGCAATTGGTTTCATCCTACCCCTCGCAGGCGCACCCTTACCCCGGCACGTCGCAATTAATATATTTGACCTACGATGAATAGTTAATCCAACTAATTTAATCTATTCGCTCCACGAATAACAGTACTGCGCCACAGAACTAGTACTGCTCAGCTACCAATTACGAGCTGGATCAACACTCTTGTGCTCAATATTGTACGTTCCTGGGGTGCGCTGCTACACCTCATGTACCTGACTACTGGAACTAGAGGCTAGTTGTTGGATGAGTGAGCAAGAGCGGCAAGTACCACCCTCGAAGCGCCTTGGAGAGGCTAGCTAACCACCTCTTGCCGCTTCTACAAGAAATAGCAGTCTTTGTGATGCTATCCCTGTCCGGGCACGTTTCGACAGCAAGCTCGGGCCCGTAATAATGTTGCTGGAAAAAGAAGGAGTGGCACGACGCGATTCCTGGAATATTCGATTATTGATCGGCCTCCAGGTTGGACAGGCACACCTCCTTCAATTTCGCCCCGCCAGCGTCATGGCCATGGGCACATCGTGGACTGTATAAATCAACGACATATCTCCGTCTCTATCCCGATTTGTTTCAGTAGTTACAGTTCTCAGTCATTCTTTTTCGCTGCTAAATCCATTCTTTCCACAGTTCCACTCTTTTATATACTTTTTGCAGAGCCCACAGGTATGCGGCTCTCCACCCTCCTCAGCGCGACGCTCGCCGTCCTCGCGCCCTTCACCGCCATGGCGCAAAGCGACAAGAAAGTATTCGCCCACTACATGGTCTGTCACCCCCTCTCCCACTATTCACGCAGCCACTAACTTGCCCCAGCTCGGCCTGACCGACGGCCAAACCGCCGAGGAATGGCAGAAAGAGATGTCCTCCGCCAAAGCGCTGGGCATCGACGGCTTCGCGCTGAACGCCGGCCCAACCGACACCTGGAGCGCCACGCAGCTAGACCTGGCCTACGCCGCCGCCGAAGCTGTGGGGTTCACGGTGTTCATCTCGTTCGACCAGCTCTGCTGCGGCGCCTGGCCGGTCGAGCAGGTCTCGGAGTACATCAACGCGCACAAAGACTCCGGCGCGCAGTTCAAGGTCGACTCCAAGCCGTTCGTCAGCACCTTCGAAGGCGGCGACTGGGCGTCCAACTGGGCCTCCGTCAAATCCGCCACCGGCCCCCTCTTCCTCGTGCCAAACTGGGGCAACATCGGCCCCTCCGGCATCGGCGCGCACCTCTCCGAGATCGACGGCGCCTTCTCCTGGGAAGCCTGGAGCAAAACCCCCGGCCAGCCCAAAACCACCGCCAGCGATATCGACTGGATGAACGCGCTCGGCAGCAAGGCATACATGATGCCGGTGTCGCCGTGGTTCTACACCAACCTCCCGCAGTGGTCAAAGAACTGGCTCTGGCCGTCGGACACACTCTGGTTCGACCGCTGGGAACAAGTCCTCGAACTCTCCCCCGAGTACGTCGAGATCATCACCTGGAACGACTTCGGCGAATCGCACTACATCGCCGACCCGCTGCGCCCCGGCGCCGTCGTCGCGGGCGCCGACACGTACGTCAACGGCGTGCCGCACACCGCGTGGCAAAAAGTCCTGCCGTACTACATCTCCTCGTACAAAGCTGGCTCCCCCCAGGCAATCACCGAGGCGCAGGCGGTATTCTGGTACCGCCAAACCCCCGCGTCGGCATGCTCCGACGGCGGTACGACATGCGACCAGGGTTCCGGCCCGTCCGCCGCGACTTGTGTCGAGGACGCCGTGTTCATCATGACTCTGGCGCCCGAGGCCGGGGAGCTGACGGTGAGCATTGGCGGCGCGGCGCAGACTTTCCAGGTCGAGGCGGGCGCGAAGTTGACGAAGATGGAGTTTGGCGGGAAGACGGGCGCGGTGGAGGTGACGTTTGCGGGGAAGAGTGGAAGCGGGAGTAAGGAGATTACGAATGACTGCCCTGCCAGTGGCGTGGTGAATTTTAATCCTGTGGTTGCGTCGGTGTAGAGTTGCGCGGCTTTGGTGGTTTGACAGCTTTTGGGGGGGGGCTTGGGGTGGCTTAATTTGAATGTTTCCTGCTTGGTCGGGGTTATTGCGTATTGATGTGCTTTTGCGCTTTTGAGCTGTTGGCTGAGGTAAAGATGATGGTGGTGACGTTGTGTGTCCAATCAACCAACTCATAGTATAGGCCAATCGCGAACAATCGTACCAGCCACAGCTCGTCAAAAGATCAACGACATAGCTTCTTGGGCCACCTGTGACATGTCTGCATTATTTATCACGACATTGAAGCAACGTCCCCAAGCTTCCCAAATGTAGGTAGACAAGTAAATCACTGTTTATCGAGTCGAGCCAGCCATCACCCGCCGTCGAAGTGCACTGAGCGCTGCGATGTTGTGGCCACCATGGAGCTTTGAAATTGAATCATTTCTGGGCTAGACCATAGCTGAAAAAATGCTTATCCCCATTGCGAGGATTCGTTTTCAGCGGTGATATGAACCCAAGCTCATTCAGCGAACAGAAACATCCAACCCATCTCCCCTCCCTCCCCAAGAATCCGTGCCCCCAAACACGCAAACCAAGAACCCATTACCAGTCTTCACCATCATCAAACCACCCACCACTTTCCAAAATGTATATGCCAGAAACCCATCACCACCTCAACCACCACGATCCTAAAAAACCCAAAAAGAAAACGTCAAGCTGAAGTTTCTCCCCCAACCAGCAAGAAGCAGCCGGGCCATATCATAGGGTCATATCATAGTGGGCCTTGCCACAGGCCAAACGTACCTGACGAGGATAAGCACTGAGAGGAGCGTGTTGGAGCGGGCGGGGGCTTACGCGGGAGAAAGTTTTTGGGCCGTTCATAGGGTGTCACTTGTGGGGGTGTGGCGGTGGGTGGGTGGGGGGATGAGGATGAAGATGAGGAACTGCTGCCCTAGGGATAACGAGGTTTTGTTTGTACTGGAAGAACACACGCAAGATATCTTGTCGGGGTTGGGGAGAAAATACTAGCCAACCTACAGGACTGAGGGTCCATAGCCAGTCTCTAGCCCCCTCACTACACCTGTCAAGCTCGCATGGGGACCGAAAATAGTGTAAACAGTGCCAAAGTATAACAGGCGACACTATCGGTCTAAGGCCTAGCTTCCACCTCCTCCACCCACGCCGCCAACGCCTGCTCCCATCCCTCCCCACTCCCCTCAACCCCAACCCACCACTCCCTCGCCCTCCTTTCCCACCCCTCCCACCTCGCCCAGCCCCCCAAGGCGGGCACCCTCACCTCCAACCCCCTCCTGACCATCCCCCTCCACGCCCCCCTCACCGCCCCCACCACCGCAGCATCATCCAACACACCCTCCAACACCTCCCCCCTCAACACATCCGCATCCAATAACCTCGCCATCACCATCCTCGGCATCTCCGCAGGCGCGCCAACATACGTCGCCTCCAACCGCCACACCAGCTTCTCCACCGCCTTCCTCCGCATCGCGCGCAGGTCGCCCGCCCGGTCCAGGAGTAGCTGTCGCTCTTTCCGCGTCGCCCCCAGCTCTGTGGCTTCGAGTGTGCACAGGCTGCAGGCGCACGTGAACTCCCATTGCTGCTGGATCTTTTCGCGCCGTGTGGGAAAGGGGACGAGGGGGGAGATGTAGGCCAGCGTTGCCTCGTCGCCGGGGTGCAGCGCGACGCGGGAGTGGACGAGGAACATGCGGTTGACGGTCGCGAAGGAGGCGTTCGGCGTGCAGGCGTGGTTTATCAGTGCGGCGGTGATCCAGAGGCCGCTGCCTGTGGGGGTGGGGGAGGTGGCGTGCGCGTTGTGAGCTAGGACTGCGGCGAGGAGGTGGGCATCGACGGCGCTGGCATCGGGGGCGCGCGCGTATGAGCCAGTGACGGCGGTGCAGACGGCGGCGTATTCACGTGGGGAGACGGTCAGGCGGCGGTGCCAGCGTTCGAACCAAGGTGCTGTTTCGGGGGGCGCGGTGGCGGCGAAGAAGGTTGCTGGTACGGCGAGGAGGAGGGTGCCCGCCGGGATGGGGGCGGTGGCGACGAGCCCGCGGCCGCGGCCGGGGAGCGTTTGAAGCGTGAGGGACGGGTGTTGGTATTCTGCGCTATCCGGGATGGGGAGGGGGTAGAGGCCCGTGGCTTGTTCTTGCTTGCGTTGGTGGATGGCGATGTGTAGCTCTGCGGCGGTGGGAGTGGAGGCGGCGAGAGCGGAGAGGGAGGAGAGCGCCTGGGAGTAGGCCCGCTGCTTGTACCATCCCCGGGCTGCGGCTTCGTGATCTCCCAGCGCCTCGGCGTCGGCTGTGAACGGCTCCCACCACTCAAGCGCCTCGAGAGCGCGCATCCGACCTCGCCGCACCTCCTCTTCCCCACCCGTTCTCTCTTCCCCCCGCTCTATCCGGTCCAGCTCCCACCCCGCAACCACAACCGCCTCATCCCACCTCTCCCTCTCCAGCGCCTCCCTCCAAGACCACCGTTCATTCCATTCCACTGGTGGCAAGCGGATAAGATCACTCCAATGCTCAACAGCGACCATCCAAACATCGTCTGTGAAGGTGCACACCGGCTCCTGTATTACCACGCGCGCCGTGGGGGGGAGGAAGAACTCATTCTCCGGGAGCGAAGGCAGGCGGAGGAGGGAAGGTGTGCCGGCTACGTCGGTTGCGTGGTGGAGGTGCGTTTCGCTCGTGGGCGTGGGCGTGGGGACGTCGGAGGCGGGCGCGGACGTTATGGTGAGAGCGAGCGAGCGTCCGCGGGCCGGCGCTGGTGAATGTGCAAGCGTCGTTGGCTGCAGCTCAACGAGCGGGGTCGTGCAGGGCCATCTTGGTCCTGTCGATGTGGAGCCGGAGGAGGGGGGAGCAGAGCTCTTGAGATGCAGCGACGCGGCGGCGGCAAGCATTTCGGCCGACGTCGGCAAAAGTTGTGGAGTCGAGAGAGAGAGAGAGAGTTTTCCGGTCGGAGGTTTCGGAGATTTTGGCTTGGTATTTTGCGGTGCGGAGGTGCAGCTACCAAGATTGCAGCTGGGGTCAGTGAGCGAGTCACAGGGTGTGAATCGGAGGCACCAGGGGACAATTAATTCGTGCTCCACAGTGGTCCACTTTTTAAGAGCTCCCTTTAAATGTCGAAACGCCGTTTTTTTATGGCTGCATGTCCCAGAATCCAAGATATGGAGGGCCTACAACCATGGGGGCAGTATCGTACTCGATCATGCAAACGATAGCAGACTTTTTATGTTATTGCATAAACAGCCACCACAGCACTGAAACAGTTCTAGTTATGTTAGCAAGTGTGTAAATATAATCAAGAAACACCGTAAGCCGGAAGCAGAAGCTTACTTTTAAAGAGCAAAAGCCTGATCCTGTTTGAGTTGTGTCGTTACCAGCCGTCCTTATACCTGTTCCAAGGTCTTCGTACTTGTGTGAAATCCTACGGAATAACGCTACCGCAGGTGGCAAGCACATCTCCTGGATGAGGCGAATAGTAGCTGGCTGGGCACGTGACAACTGTTTGCGATGGACGGTGGAGTCTGTTGATGAACGATGCGACGATGAACGATGGGATTATGAGAGCAGGCAAGCAGAAACTTTTGGAGATGAACCTATGATCGTGTTCGTTAGGTTGTGTACACGAAAAGAAAGAGAAGAGGAGAGACAAGGGCGATGATACCGAGTTGGAGTAGTCTCACCACAGGCAAAGCACTGGATGGTGGAATCCAAAGAGACTCAAGCATAGCACTGGGCTTAGAAGTAGTGCGTGGGGCTATTAGTGATGAAGCAGCCTCGTGAAAGCTGTCACCAGTGAAATCCGTGAATCTGGGGGAACAAGATCACGAATCAGTTCGAATTTTACCAGTTCGGGCTGAGCAGTTCCGATATTGGTGCTGATAACGTGGTGGCGATAAAAGTATGATCGTGTTCGTTGCAAGTTTAAGTGTTCAGGAAAAGAAAGGGAAGAGCAGAAAAAGGGCGATGAGACACCAAGGGACCATAGCCCACATGAGCAAAACCGAACCATCGATGATGCAGAATTGCTAAATCCAAGAGTTATGTGTAAGCAACAAAAACGAACGACCACCGATGTAGGAGTGCAAAATCCTAGTCACCACAACCACACGCACAACCAAAACTATCACGATGCAAAATAATCCAGCGACACAGCTGGAATAAAAATCCGCAAACCTAGTTCTCACACAAGCTACTACTTCACCCGTCTAAAAGAATTACAGTTAGCAGAAGTGTCGGTTTCGACCGTTGCACAAGAATGAGTTGAAATCACAACCAAAAAAAGAACAAAAAGAAGACGTCAAGTTGAGGATTCGAACCCCACCCAGCAAGAAGCAGCCGGGCCATATCATAAGCGGGCCTTACCACAAGACCAAACGAACCTGACAGTAAAACGCCCCAATCCGCAGATTTTAGTGCTTACGCGTCAGAAAGTTTAAATTTGGCCGATTCACAGGGTGTCACTCGTGGAACTGTGGCCGCTTGGTGTACGAGGATATTATTTATGCTATTGACGCGATAACGCCTTCTACAAAGATTCTATAGTGTTTTGCTCGGTTTTGGCCAGGGAAATAATTGTTTTTTAGGCACATGGACACTAGATCTACCTCCGAGTAGTTGAGGACGTTGGGTGGCAACGGTGAACGAATCTGTACAGCTAGCTACCCGAGATACCTCACGTAGTATAATTTGAAGTACGTGTAGTCGAACTGGGACTGTTAGTTTCGACGAGCCCTTCGTTGCGTCCTTGACCTTGAAGAACATTCACCTCGGTAGCTATGTTTGATTTTTCCGTCAGTGCTGGTCTGTAATGTGTATTACCATGCCACAACAATTATCAACGGTGTAGAATATTGACCACCTCGCTCGAGTATGCCGTTGCCGATCTCACTCAATGGATGATTGCGTGGCCATCCCCCGCTAGAGCCCGCTCCGGACTAGCGCCGCGCACAAACGAGTGACGTTCCGTGAATCGGCCAAATTCAAAGCTCCATAGTGGGCTAAGGCCCGCAAATCAGCGCTTGCTCTCGTCAGGTTCGTTTGGTCTTGTGGTAAGGCCCGCTATGATATGGCCCGGCTGCTTCTTGCTGGGTGGGGTTCGAATCCCCAACTTGACGTATTCTTTTTGTGGTTGTGCACGTGCTTACTTTTAGCCATGTGGAGGTATGATGGTATGACTTATGTTCCGGTTCGGCTTTCTGAGTACTTAAGTCAACTGGTTGGCTGATACGGGATGATGAAAAGTGGTAGTTTTCATTTTGATCTACCGACCAAGCCACATACATCGTGATCACGTTTCGGAACCGGTGCACCGATATGAGGTTCTGGGGATATATTGAGCGAGTACTACTATACTGGGTTGGTCAGGCTGGACATCAGACAGATAATGGATGTGTCAAGGCATTCTATTGTTTTCAAAAGGAAAGTTTCCAGAAATTGCCTTTTCCTCTCCTGTTAATCAGGAAAAACTTACGTGGAAATTTTTTGCGCACGAGGGTATATACATATTCCAACGCCACTTCTTACTTTCTATAACAGTTGCAATATCAGACTGAATTCTGATCCATGGTTCGGCTGACTGACGAAGATTGGGTAGTTGGGTGCTGACCTAATTGATTACAATAGTTGATTTTGAATCCTCCACAGAAACCAGCGCGTTGACAAGTTTTCACCATGTAAAGCCACGTATCTATGGGTACTTTCACAATTGCACAAACCAGACATAGCAGTTTTCTACATCGGTGCCTAGTAGTAGAAAGGTATGCGTTGTAGTGAGGTTTCGTGGCCATTGTCCGCTCAACCGCTTTTACATTCACTATGTACAGGGTCACGTAGAAAGTGGAACGGGCGCAGTATATCAGAAGTTCTATGTATAGCGAGTGGTATTTTTTGCTAAACGTACACGCGACAAGTTCAACATGCCGCATCAACTCGTAAATGCAAGGTATCTATCCATCATCCATCTACACTTTCCCCGCGCCCACCTGCAGCTCGACCTGGTCCTGGCGCTGCCCACTAGTGAGTCCCATCTCCCAGAAGCCCGCCTCCATGTTAGTGGCATGCACGAAAATGTCGACGAGCTCCTCGATGCGCTCGATGCCGACCTTGCACATCGCGTCCTCGAGCTGCTGGCGGCCGGTGACCACGGCCTGGTAGTAGTCGTCCGCGACATAGTTCTGGATCCACTTGTAGTACAGGTTTTCGTCCTCGCCGTGCACGGTGCTCGGATCTGCCATCAGGCGCTCGGCGATTGCATAGTACCCGAGGAGACAGGGTGCCATGGCGACCTGCAGCGCTAGGCGGTCGGACGACTGTCCCACGTCGAGCACGTACCGGGTGTACGCCGTGCAGGCCATCGTTTCTTTCGCGGACTCGATCTGCGCTTTGCTGAGGCCAAAGGACTCGCAGTAGCCTATGTGCAGACTCATCTCGCGCTGGATGTGCAGGATGATCTGGGCCGACGCAGCAATGGAGTCAATGTCACGTGCCTTGTAGGCTCCCAGAGCGGTACTTCTTGAGAATTGTATCTACCATGGTCAGCTAGAGAGAATTGAGTATGCAATAGTACACACCAAGAATAGGTAGTCCTGCACTAGATAGTTCTTGAAACATTCCACATTGAGTGTACCGAGTCCCATCTGATTGACAAACTCATGTTCAGTGTACGCCTTCCATGGCCCCTTCACTTTGGGGTGATTCAAAAGGTAATCGAGAAAGTTTCCACTGTATAAACACGTCAGATAAAGAACCCAACTAGCAATTGGGAACATACGGTGCAAATGGCAGGGTGTAACAACTATGCAGATGATCGATGGGCCCATTTCCTTTACCAAATTTTGGGGCAGTTCTGATGCCGGCAGCAACATATGCGCATGCCTGCTTCACCGCTTCAACGGCAGGAAAGCCCTTTGCAAGGTTGCTCGCAATTGCCGACGATAGGGAACAACCCGTACCATGAGTGCTCGTAGTCTTGTTGTATGGGTTGGTTATCAAGAATTCCTCTTTTCCATCCCAGAAGATGTCGACAACCTGGACTCGTTTATCCTCATCGGCGGTAACGTTTCCATCTTTGTCCAGTGGACAATGGCCACCTTTTAGGACAACCACTGCCGGTCCCAGCTGCTTTAACTTCTGGGCCATCTCTCTCATGGAAGCCAGGTCTGTCACTTTCTTTCCAAAAGGCTTTTTCGCCGCCTTGAGCAACAGCTCTGCTTCGGGAATATTTGGCGTCACCAAATAAGCCTTTGGAAGCACGCCAAGCAATATATCAGAAACAGCATCTTCAGAGAGCAGATTGCTGCCTGATGTTGAGACCATCACCTGCACCCATCAGTTGTGACACCCCACTTCGGAAAAAGAAACATACTGGATCCACAATCAAGTATCTATAATTGTTGCCGGTATCCGCCAAGGTCTTCATCATTGCACCAATGTGCTCGGACGAAGTGAGCATTCCAGTCTTGATAACATCCGGCGGAATGTCGAGCAGCACCATTTTCAGCGACTGCTGGAAGTGCTCGACAGGAACCTTGTGAATGCCCTTGACGCCCGTGGTGTCCTGAGCAGTCAGGGCTGTCATGGCTGTCATTCCATAACACCCGTGTGCAGTGATCACCTTGAGATCAGCTGCAACTGTCAGCAACGTACATAGCTATGTGCATAATTCTTACCCTCGATACCGGCACCGCCCGACGGATCGGAGCCTGCAATTGTCAACACTTTGGGGGGATTGGAAGCCACCATGGTAAAGCCTTGAACAGAGAAATCAGGTGAAATGGAGAGGAGGAGACAATGCTGGACACTGCTGGACAGAACGATGGCAAGAAAGCACCTGGTGCACTTCAAATAGTCACCATGTCTATATCCCTAGCTAGCCGCAAAATTCACCTCACACTGAGATCCCACGTTCCCACGGTAGATGTATTTAGACATCGTGTACGAGGGAGATATGTGCACAGTGTGTATATGTATGAATAAAACTCCGATATCGCAACGCTGCTGTGCCTCTGTACATTGCATCCATATTTGTGTTCCTCGTGGTGTTGCTCTGAGCTCAGTTGCCCGCAGCTTCAGTGTGCCTGCGCTGCACCTACCCCGCCAATTGCGTCACCCCAACAACCGGGATGGGGCTCGGCTGCGCCCCACCAATCGGAACCGACAGCCTCAGCAGATCTTCAAAAGAAATACCGCGGAGGCTCCGAGTCGAGTCCCCACCCCACGGCCGACGACTAAGGATTTGAAACCGCAGCAAACATGACAACCCCAGACTACTCGCTCTACCTCGTTACCGACTCAGGCCTGCTCCCCGACGGCCGCTCGCTGGTCGAGCAGGTGGAGGCCGCGATCGATGGCGGTGTCACGATGGTGCAGCTACGCGAAAAGACCCTAGCGACGAACAAGTTCATACAGCTAGGTCGTGAGCTGCACGAAGTGACCAGTCGTCGTAAGGTTCCGCTGCTGATTAACGACCGTGTGGATGTTGCGCTGGCAGTGGGATGTGAGGGCGTGCACATTGGCTGGGACGACTGCGGTATGTTTGTTTGGCTGGAGTAATCACCATGCATCGTTGCTGACGTTTATGCAGACTATGCTACAGCACGTCGGCTGCTCGGTCACGAAAAGCTTATCGGAATCTCCGTATCGAACGAAGAGCAGGCCCGTCAGGCCGCCGAAGCCGAGCCAGACTACATCGGAGTCGGTCCGGTTTTCGCAACAGCTACCAAGCCCAACCACAACCCGCCCATCGGCCCGTCAGGTCTACGCTCTCTACTCGAATACATCCACACCCTCGGCGACTGGGGCCGCGATGTCCCGGCCGTCTGCATCGGCGGCATCAACCCGAAGAATGTCGAAGAAGTCTGCAAAGAAGCAAAAACCCTCAAGCCCTTGAGCGGCGTGGCGGTCGTCTCCGCCATCATGGCCGCACCGGCCCCCAAGCTCGTATGTCGTCAATTCCACCAGCTCTTGTCCTTCAACAAGATGCGCGCCGAGTCCCCACCACCCGACTACACCCCCAGCGTCGCCAAAAAAACCCTCCAGCCAAACGCCACGAAACCCGAACTCCACGCCCTCTTTGCGGAGATCTTCGCCAATGTGCGCGAAACCAAACCAATGGTGCACCACATCACCAACAACGTGGTAAAAAACTTCTCAGCCAACATCTGCCTTGCCGTCGGCGCCTCTCCGATCATGTCCGAGGAGATCGAAGAAACCGCCGAACTGGCCGCCATCAACGGCGCGCTCGTGCTGAACATGGGCACCGCCACCGCCGCCGCCCGGCCGCTCTTCCTCGAAGCGATCCGCACCAACAACAAGCACAGCAACCCAATCGTCTTCGACCCCGTCGGCGCCGGCGCCACCGCGCTCCGCCGCACCACGGCCCGCCTCGTCCTCGAAGCCGGCCACATCGACGTGATCAAAGGCAACGAAGGCGAGATCCGCACGCTCTTCGGCGAAGCGGTGTCCATGCGCGGCGTCGACTCCCTCGACACCTCCGACGCGCCGCTCGCCAAGGCCGTGATCGTCCGCGATCTCGCACGGCGCCACAACAACATTGTAGTCATGACCGGCCCGACCGACTTCGTGTCCGACGGGATCCTGACATACGCCCTCACCGACGGCAGCCGCTCGCAGGCGCTCGTCACCGGCACGGGCTGCAGCCTGGGCACCGTCATTGCCGCGGCGGTGGCAGCGAACAGGGACGCGAAGCTGGCTGCTGTGCTGGCGGCCATCAATGTGTACAACTATGCGGCGCGGTGTGCCACCGACCGCCCCGGCAGCTGGGTGGCGCAGTTTGTGGACACGTTGTGGAGCTTGACGTCCAACGGCGAGATGGCGGGCGACGAGATATTGCGTGCGGGATACCCCAAGATGGAGCGATTGGAATTTGAGTAGCGGCATCATGTGTTTGGGACATGGTCTTTTCATGGGTATTTGTTGTTACGTAAGCAGGGTATCGCTGCGCACGTTTCATAGCCTTGTTGTTTTCTTTCTTCACTGCAGCTAAAAATAGCAAATTTTCCATGCATCGTGAACGGCTTTTTTCGTCACAGATTGTGGAGATTGATGATTGTGCTGGTGAATATGAGCCGACCTATGTGCCGGTTCGTCAGTCGCCCTCAGGAAAGAGCTTATCCTGTCCCACGTTTCCAGTTCCTCAGTGTTGCGCACATCCCCAGATCGTCATGAACGCGTGAGACAAGAGCTTAACCCAACCTCGCTCCCCAACCCCTCGGCTCCTTACTCAGGGCCAAGAGCTAATGGCACTCGATAGATACAAAGAAATGAAGAGGCGGATGGATCCAGCTACAGATCGAGAGATGCACCTGCCATGAATCACCTGTGCAATCACCAGTGCCACACGCAATCCCATTACTCCGTGTCTACCCAATCTCGTTCTAATGATGTTCATGTAATTGTAATATATCGCGGGGTTGGAATTCCAGAGCACGGCTGAAGTTTCCTGTCCTCGGCTAGCTTTCTCGCGATGTAATTGGTGCATGTATCTACTCTACTCCCGCGGGGTCAGGATTCCATAGCACGGCTGAAGCTGGCTCTCGTCGGCTTCTCTCCAATTTAACTGGCCCAAGCTTCCATTTGCTACAAATGGACATCGACTCGCGATCTGTTGCGCGCAGCAAGGCTGGCCGGGATAACATACCACCAGTCATGAGAGTATCATACCTACTCGAACGTCTCGTGCTCTATTTACATAAGTGAATACCGACCGCTGATTGGCCACCACCCCGCCGTGCGCCTCTCGAATTGAACCTGCAATTGCGCATGATACTCCTCGGCACAACCCCATAACGGCGGTTCATGACACCAAAACGCGTGATTGGCACCATACCCACGCCCCCCCCGCAATCCTGCAACGTCTGTGTAATCTCCCACCCATCCCGCCGTCGACTGGCGCTGGCTACTGTACGTCCGTGATTACATTGTATGATTACGGCGCGGTACGGCGCGGTGGGCTGCAAGGCTGGCGGGTTTGCGGCGCTGGGTACACTCTGTCAGTCGGCGCTATTGCAGCCGCTGGGAAGTCGGTGGCCCCTGTTGACTCGACTCGCATGAAGGTTTGATACCGGCGCTGGGGATCGTTCAGTGTACTCAGTACAGTACGTGATAATTCAATTCCATGCGCCGCAATTAGAGTAGGTAGCACAGTAAACAAAGTACTCAGTAAACTACCCTGAGTACAGCTGGACTAGGCACCGAGACGGGGGGCGCTGATTGGCCGGATACGCCTGGATCGTGCATTAGCGGCCGCGCCGGCCAGCTGGCTGCACCCGATCCTCAGCTGTAGATTACTCTACTCTAATCAGCAATGCGTATCGATACGTTTGTGACGCTGATTAATCTGTTTGTGACGAATCGATACCGTTACAAACAGGGTTCAATACGACTTCGCAGTTTTGTTGCGGGCAATACTGAGGTTTTGCGCAAACTGCGTAGTTGCAATCACTGTATTTCGCTTATTCTACGAGACATTACAGTCACGGGTTTGCATTGATACGATACGTTACAAAACATGTTATTACCATACGATACAATACACATTTTTTCGATTCAATACGCATTCCTGACTCTAATTCCTCCGCCGCCGCGCCGCACACCTCCAACCTCCCACTGAGCCGCATCAGCTGCATGTTTAATTCTTCACGCGCCGTTTGGTCATTCAGTGCATGATGACAATCTAGCGAGTGGATAGAGTAGGTTGGTAGGTGGGCATGGGAGTATGGGAGTATGGGAGGATGGCAGCTGTGGTGAGACCTGCAGCCAGCGCGCGCAAATACGCTTATCGATAGCTCGCCGCTCGGCGCCGCCGACGCCACCGACGCCACCGCAAAACTCGACCTGTATCGTGATGAAACCGATGATGACGGCGCGCGTCGATGGGATGGACATGCGAGTTGGGGATCTGGAGATGCAGGTAGCTGGTCCGTCTCAGGATGACGAGGGCACCTGAAGATCTCAGTTCCTCAGTGACAGTTTCAGGTTCACACATGCAAAGCTGATCAGATCCGCCGGCGTCATGAGCCCTACTATAGAGTAAATCTCGAGTCGACGCTGAGCTAACTTGAAAACAACTCCGTTGATTAACCGCCACTGAGTAAAGTGTGGCAACCATCCAATAAGTAGAACAAAGTTGTTTCTCCAGAGCCTCTAGCGTAATGTCAACTTACTGAGATGATACGGTACTGAGCAGTGTTGGTGCGGCTAAACCCGAACACTCAACATTCCAGTCCCCGCTGCTGCCTAGAACCGCGGCTCCCGTTTCACGACTGTCTACTTCCTGACTAATTTACAATACATGTAATACAACTCCATAGTAGTGCTCTACCACTCTACATATGAGATTAGACCTGGTGCCTGGCTAGCGGGTGCACGGCAATACGGGGGCTGGCCGAAGCCTGCGCCTGAACGGCATCCATCGTGCCGTCGTGTTGTTGCGGCTCAGAAGCACCATCGAAGCGTCGATGCCTGGTGGGGATATTACAAAGCGCGGTGCATACACATATATCTCGTGTTAGCCGTGTTGGCCGTGTTGGTGCGCCGCGGCAGGGTTTGCGCGCGGTTCGGTCGAGGTTGGGAGACGGGTGCGGTTTGGGTGTTATGTGGGTATGTGGGTATGTGGGTAGGTATGTGGGTAGATATGATGACATGCATAGAAACCGAACAGATCATAATACAAACATAAACTCAAAACTCAAAGCTCACCAATTGAAGCGCGCGCTGCCTACTCCATCGTTGGCGACAGAAGTCTATCGATACCCATTTACCCACTCCACCTCGCGCAGAGTCTCGCCTGCCTACCTGCCTTGCTTACTTGCCTGCTGGACATCATATTGTTTTTTGCAGCTGGAGCCATCGGGCGGCCAATCGCCGTGGCCGTCGTTTGGGCATCCAATCTGCATCCGCACCCTTATCGCGTCTTGTCCACCATTCAAATCCGTCCACCACATACATAATCACAGGTCGAGTCGCGCACGCCGGACATGTCCTGAGTAAACCAGCCCACACGGCCCTCCCACAGAGCCCCGAAGCACGCGCAACCCAAATTGCACATCATACATTGCGCCTGAATGCGCCCTCCAAATCTCTTCACCCACAGTGGGCCCGGCCGTCGTCCCGCCAAGCCTGACTCGCAGCTCGCCTCTGGGTGAGGGTTTAAGGCTGCAGTCAGTCAGTGAGTAGAGTGGAGTATGGATGGATGACGCGTGCCGCGTCGAGCGTCCGCATCAGGGTCGCGGGTGATTATGTAAGTATGCAAGAAGAGGGAAGAGGGAAGAGGAGGAAGGAGTGCAAGTTTTCGGTGGAGGAAGGGCAGGCGGACGCGCGCAGTCGCGGACTCGACTCGCGGACTTGACTCGCAGGTGCAGGAAAGGTCATTGGGTAGGTAGTCGATTGGACGAAGTGTTCGTGAGACAGTGGTAGTAGAGTAGTAGTGGTAGTAGTGGAGGAGTCGGTTGGTGATACCTGTAAGAATTTGGAAAGAAGAAGTGGGTCTGAGCTTTGCTGCCTACCAGGCGCGCGGTCCTACTCTACTCTACACCACTAATTCTCTACTCTCACCCTCAATTCCCGTTAGACCAAAACTCCCCACTGTTGCCTGGCGCACTCCCACCCAGTTCCTGGGCCTAATCCCCTCCACGGCCCCAAAGTGGCACAGTGGAGGACACAAATTACACAAATTGCCCTGAAGCATGAGGTGAACGTGCAGGAGCCTCAGTGCCAGCTTCGGTTGGGCCGATCAGCGACGCCAATTTCGCTCGCGTCGCATCGCGCAGCTGGGTTCGCCCGGCCAATCACAGCGTCCGCCCCAGAACTTCGAGGCTGACAGCGTTACACCGGCGTGCGCGACCGCCTCAGCGACTGGGGAGAGGGGAAGGGGGGTTTAAAGACCCGGCGGGTGATGCCTCTGCTTTCCCTTCTGCTTCTCATTCTCAATTCAACCGCAACCTCCAAAACAAAACTCTACGCCTCTCATCCACATCGCTGCCAAAACTCTTGATCGGTGTCTACACACACAAGGTCAATTGTATACAACAGAAAGTAAATATTGAACACTCCTGATTCGTTGCTGTGTGCGTGCAATCCTCACAAGTCTGAACAGCTAGCGATCCACTCTACCGCACATCAAGATATATTATACTGCAATGTCGGTCCGACAGAACTCCACACCCGCAGCCGCCCGGAAAACCCGCTCGTCGTCACGAGGCACGACAGCCCCCCGCAGGCAATCTAACCGCGTGCGCAAAAACACTATCGCAGCATCTCCACGCCTGCCAACCCCCGCCTCGTCGCCGCCACCGCCCTACTCCTCCACCGATTCCGATGCCGGCTCGCGCACCACGACCGCAACCAACACGCGCCGCTCCACGCCGACAAAGACCTGCTACACAGCCGGCACGCCACAGCAGCCAACAGTGAACTGGGACTGCGTGTCGTATGTGGTATCTGACCAGAAGATCCACAGCACGTACTCCAAGCCGAACGCGTCGTCAGACCCTGCGCGCGTCTCGTCGTACGGCAAGCTGGTGACCAAGACCGTGACCATGACCGTGACCACCACCATTGCCACCACCGAGATCCTGCAGCCCGGCGAGAGCGGCTACGAGGCCTCGCTGGCGCGCCAGAAGTCGCAGGCCGCCGAGGCCGAGACGCAGTACCGCAACAGCCGTGCGCAGGCCGCCGGCGCGAAGGACGCGCACGAGGCGTTCCACGCCAGCCACCACCGCGCCGCGCGCCCCGCACCAGCCATGTTGGCGAAACCGACTGCGGCATAGCTGCAGGCGAGAGGTGGAGTAGTATATGTGTTCCCCCCCCCCCATCCCGGAGGATTATGGCCCGGACAGGACCCTGCCCCACAAGGACCCGCCCCTGGAGGCCACATATGGATGGAACCGCGCCCGCTCTGGAAAGCCCGCTGGATGTGACAACCCCTGATATAATTGGATTAAATGGATACAACCCCGCCCCCACATGGACAACACGACAGCAGCCAAGGTCCGGCTGTAAAGGACCTATTTTCTTGTTTGGAGGCCCCCCCCGCGCCCCTGTTATGTATGGATTGGACGACACAAAGCCCCTGGAACATGAAGGCCTGGAACCCATGGATTCCTTTTGGAAAACTGGAGCCCTGCCATGCAAAGCCCTTGGAATGGATGGAACGCCCTCGGATATTTGATCTCCACAGACACAATACCTATATTTCTTCTAATTAATACCTCCTGTTTTCCTCATCACTCAGCATCATGTACCTGTTTCTTATTCCGTTCTCCTTTGTCCATCGCATATTAGCGGGGTGTGCTTTTTTTTTCCTTTGTCAAACCAATATAGTAGTTCGACGGCTGTTCCTTGTCTTGTCCGCAAGGCCGGCTTATTGTTTTTTTTCGCGGGGGTTATTGGTGATGATGATGAAACAACACTTTTCAAGTTTGTGTTGAGGGTAACTATCGCTTTTTTTTTTGTTTTTTTTTTTTGGACTTGTTTGTTTTGTGGGCAAAAAAGGCGCTGGGGCGGCTGTTTGTGCTTTTTTTCGTTGGTCTAGGAACAAGAAATGAACTCTAATCCGAGTGCGAGTGAGTGTGAGTGTGTTGTGTGTTGTGTGTTGGTTGTTCTCACGCTTCCTCTCCCCCAAGGCTTCGCGAGCAGTTAGCCTAGTACCGTACTAACATGTAATCATCCAGTTCTGTCGGTAATAAAAATTAGCTTTGATCTTTGAAAAAGGATACTTCACAAGTGCTAGTACCGAGTCCGAATCCCGCCCCATGCAACTGCGCATGTTCTGTATCCTGGCTGATAGGCGCCCATAATAGGGCGCTCCTATACCACTAATACGGACAGGGCTTACAAGGCTGCAGACACAGACCACGAAATGTTGGCGGGCGGGGCTGAGTTGAGGTGAGGAGTGCACGAATGTAGAGTCGAGTATGAGCCGGAGTAGGAGTAAGACCACACGATTGGGGCTGCCCGGAAAATGGCGTTGGAGTCGTGGCCGGAGTTGGGCTGGTCAGATGTCGTGAGTAAGACGCTTTGAATAGCCTGATACGCTGGGACGTGGAAATCTCGTACATACCAGCCTGTTGGAGATGAACGTATGATTGTGATCATGTCCGTTATCAGGTTGAGTGTAGAGTACAGGAAGAGAAAACAACTAAGAGGAGGGCAGAATAAGGGTGATGAGACTCGAGCCGCGAATGATCGATGATGCAGGATTGCGCACTTCAACACCCCCTTCATTAAGCCTGCATCGGTGAGCATTCCGTACATCATGCGAAACAAAGCCACATTTGAAGTATTGATCAAATAAAAATGTTATCCAATACAGTAGGATAAATAGCATCGCTAAGTGAAATTATGCAATCATCAAGAAAATAATAGTATCAATCAGAGCAGGATAATAAAAAAACAAATCAAATTTGTCAGAGAATGTGATACTGCCACATGAGCATAGCATGAACGTATCGTACTAGGCCATCATCAAATCATTACGAAACCGGAGAAATATTGTGCCAGCAGAAAAGGGGATTATTCAGTGCAAGCAAAATAGGGTATCACTTCACGGGAAAAGCACTGGACTGTAAACGAGGACTCAAGCAGTGAACTTCGGATTGTGAAATAGACTGCCACGACGGGCTTGAGTAGCTTACCCACAGCGATGGGACTGAGTGCTGTCGGTGATAGAGATGAAGCAGCCCAGGAAAGCTGTCAGTGATGAAGAATCGAGGAAGCAGTTCATGAGAGCTGTCAGTGATAAAATGAAGAAGCAGCTTGTGAGGGGTGCTGGCGATGAGGAGATGAAGCAGTTGATGAAGAATCTCTTGATCGGAGCTGCCAGTAATGAAAAGATGAAGTAGCGAGCTTGCATCAGCAAGCGAGAGAGTCTGGAGCCACAAAGTTAGCCCGACTCATTAATGGACTGAGCTGAGAGATCACACCCGAGGGAGAGATTATGATGTGCCATAACCTGTGAGATACTTGGTGCTGATAACGCGTTGAACGTGTAATTGTATTCATTGTTTGTCAAGTGTGTGTTGATTGTGAGTTAAGTGTTCAGGAAGAGAAGAGAAGAGCAGAACAAGCCGAAATAATGGCAGTGTGGAATTCTCAATTCTGCACCCGGTATCACTCGTTTTATGTCTGATTTGCGACCAGATCCCCTCTATCGCCCTTATTTCTGCTCTGCTCTGCCCCGATCTTCTTTCCTCATCCTGTATAATTAACTGCCAATGAACACAATTACACGTTCGGCGAGCCTCACATTACCGAAAACTGAACCATCGATAATACAGGATTGCACACTTCAACAAGCACTAGAGCTATCTTTAAACGGCTATCACCACCACGCCAAACACCTCGCCTTAAGAAACTCTCCGTCAAATCTTCAGCGTCGCTCTGGTCCAAGAATTTTTTATAAGGCTGGCTGCCAGTATCTATGGCCTCAACTATTGGGCTTCAAAGAAGTTCATCTTGCAGCCCGCAGACACCCGCCCAACCATGTGTTGCAAGCAGATCTCGACAATGAAGCGAAAATTCGATTGAAAGCGCCCGTTGGATCTATCATGCTCACAGCTTTGGACTATCTCTGCAGAAACCGGCCGACTATGCCGCTCTAGATTGGGTGGACATCGATGGTACCACCAAAATACTAAAAAGAGAGACGTCAAGTTGGGGATTCGAACCCCACCCAGCAAGAAGCAGCCGGGCCATATCATAGGCGGGCCTTACCACAAGACCAAACGAACCTGACAATCACACGCCCCAATTCTTAGTCCTTAGTCCCACGAAACCCTAAAATTTTGGCCGATTCACACATCGTCACTCGTTTGTGCGCTGCGCTAGTCTCGAGCGGGCTCTAGCGGGGATGGCCACGCAATCATCCATTGAGTTACGTAGGTTGGTGACTTGCGTACTCAGGCGAGGTGTTGGGCAATAGTCTAATCCGTTGATAATTGTTGTTATGGCACAGCAATAGGGTATCATCACACACCGCCACCAACAAAACCTGAAAAAGATAACGTCAACTTGAGGTATGCAGATTCCAGAGCACACCTGCCGGGTCGCCACAAGACCGCCATCTCCGCGCCACCCAACTACAACACACAGACCGTTCCTGTACTCTCAACCCCGTCGCGACCCGTCCGTCAGTAGTTCGAACCGTGCACGATACGTGTGCTGCATAGGAAACTGGCTGCCATAGCCTGTGGAAAGATGGGGATTGCTGGTGAGCTTGTCAAGTGCATGATGCTGGGAAATGGGGCTTGGATACGGCTGGGCTGGGTGACTGGGTTGGCTGAGAGAGGGTTGGGGGGAGAAATGCCGACGTCCAACAAAACAACAAAAGAAGACGTCAAGCCGAGGATTCGAACCCCACCCAGCAAGAAGCAGCCGGGCCATATCATAGCGGGCCTTACCACAAGACCAAACGAACCTGACAAGAAAATGCACCAAACGGTGCGTTTTGGAGCTTACGCGTCAGAAAGTTTAAATTTGGCCGATTCATGGTGTGTCACTCGCAATACCGGCATTCCCGTGCTGGTGCGAACTTTACATGTGTGGTTGAAAGACTAGTTGATGGATGTGATAGCTTTAAGGTGGTAATCATAGTCTTATTTGAACTTGATGTGGAGGTTTAGTCTGTGTGTTGCTTGCTTGAGGTTGAGTAATTGATTGAGTGGTGTGTTTTGCAATGTCAGTCTTGTTCTGTTACAACATGTGGCAGTATCGATGTGGGGATATATTTGTATGCAAGAACACAGTGGAGTTCTTCGTCCCCCTCGCCATCAACGCAAGGCAAGCTCAACCCCACTCCCATCACTCCCATCACTCCACCCTCTACTCCGCCTCCATCCCAACCTCTCCATCGCAACCTCCACCAGCCCACCTCCATCTCACCATCCAACCATACCCCTAAACACCGCTAATAATCAAATCCGCGGCCTTCTCCGCCACCGCATACACCGTAGCCATCAAATGGCTCGCCGGAATAACCGGCATGACACTCGCATCCACGATCCTCAGTCCTTGCACGCCATAGACCCTCAGTGTCGTATCCACACACCCCCCCATCTCCCGGGGGAGCATCGGACAACTACAACTCGGATGCGCCAGCGACGGCACCGCGCCCGCCCACAGCGCCTCCCTTATCTCCTCCTCACTCCGCACCCCCGCCCCCGGCACCGCTTCAACCGGGGCATACGCCTGCAACGCGGGCTGCGACCACAGGCGGCGCGCGAACTTCAAACCCTCGACCAAGATCGCCACGTCGGGCGCGGCGGTGAAGGTGTGCATGTGCACGAGCGGATGGGCCCAGGGAGATGAAGAGTTGAGGAGGACGCGGCCGCGAGAGAGAGGCTTGGTTAGGACGAGCGTGGTGGACATGCGGATTGCGAAGATCACTTCGAGGACGGCGGTGGCGTTGTGGGCGAAGTGTTGCAGGAGGAGGGAGCGCTGGAGGGCGTGGCCGGAGAGGACTGTGGGGTGCAGGGCGGGGGAGTTGGGGAGAGAGGCGGAGGCGGCGGCGGCGGACGCGAGGAGGGTGGTGTAGTTGGATGGGGAGATTTGGGGGAGGGGGAAGAAGCCGGCGCCGTTGCCTTGGCTTATCGCCCATGGCCCTGGTGGTGATGTTAGTATACGGCCTGGGAAAAGCGGTGATAATGATATAGGAGTACCGGTGCGGTTGGCCAGGAACAGCGCTTTCATCTCAGCATCATACGCCGGGTCTGTAGTAAGTCTCGTCGGATCATCCTCCTTCGGCAACGAAACTACACGTCCGCACCCGTCAGCCCTGAAAATCTCCCTACCATCCATCTCGCACCTCCACAACTGACCATTATTCCTCATAAAATACCCAACATGATCCTGCAAACCCGCGCCGACACCGGGCAGATCCACCACAACCTCAATCCCCAACCGCTCCAGCAGCTTTCGCTCGCCCACGCCCGACAGCTGCAACAGCCGCGGCGTATGCACCGCCCCCGCAGCCATAACCACCTCTCTTCGTGCGCGGACCCGCACCACCGGTTCGCCAGGGCCCTTCGCATACTCGACGCCGACCGCACGGCGCCCCTCAAACAACACGCGCGTCACCTCGCGCTCCTGCAGAAAATGATAGTTCCCCCTGTCGCGCGCCATGTTGTGGTACGCGGTCTTTGCGTAGCTGCGCGTCATCGTCGCCGGGTCCATGGCGTTCGGCGTCATGAAGCACCCCCTCGCGTCGCCGGCGCCGTCGCGCGGGAACGGCAGGCCCATGGCGCGGCACGCGGCCCAGTAGGCCTTGGTCTGCGGGTACAGCCACGGCGGGTAGCTGACGTGCACCGGGCCGCTATCGCCGCGCACCGACATGTCCCACGTTATCCCGTACTCTGCCGCCCACGCCGCATCGGCCGGCGGCGTGAACGTCTCGCTCTTCTTGAACCACGGCAGCAATCCTTCCCAGCCCCAACCAGGGTTCCCGAGTTCCTCCCAGAGGTCGTAGTCTGCCGGCGTGCCGCGGTCGAAGAACATCCCGTTGATGGCGCTGCCGCCGCCAAACACCTTTGCGAGCGGCAGGTTCCCGACGGCGTTGGCGCCGAGCCCCGCAATCGGCGTCCACGAGATGTTCCAGTGGTACTTTTGACCGGTGTTCCAGCCCGAGTAGCGCGGGAATTGGATGTCGATGCTGGGAGGCTCGGTCTCCTCGAAGAGGTGGCCGGCTTCTATTACCAGCACGCTGTTGGAAGGCGTGGCGGAGAGGCGCGCGGCGAGGACGAGGCCTGAGGTGCCGCCACCGACGATAATGTAGTCGTATTCCTTCGTGTAGGAGGTGCTGGCCGTACTGGCGACAGTGCTGGCGAGCACAAGGGCGAGAGAGAGCTTCATACTTGCTTGTCGCGTGTGTGATAGGACCAGAAAACACCCACCCAGCAAGGCTTATATACTCCGTCAACCTACCAACCGCCTTTGCCGCAGTCGCAGCCTGCGGTCAGCAAGAGTCAAGACGTTGTGATTGTTTCTCCTCCGGAAACCCTCTCCCAAACACCGATGGCCGCACCAGTCTGCATCGTGCCGTCTTACTGCAGCATCGCCGTCGGACAAGGACAAGCCGTTGTGCACTTTGTGGCGCCTTTCGTCCGTACGATACAAGCGTAGTACTAGGACGTCATGCAACCAAAATACGTCCATTACTTCACGGCTACGAACGATCTTTGAAATGAAAGTTCAGATAGTTATAGGTAGCAAATGCCTTTCTTGTTGACAGCAACCATCGTGAGACTTTGAGATGTGTTGGAGTGTATTCAGATCTTCCTGTAGCGTCGGCAATTTTCTGCAGGAAACGGTACTTATGTACCTACGATGAATGAGCGGCCGTAAGGCGGCGAGAGTGCGGCGCATAACTAGGATGCGGTAGGAAGACATGGCCGCGGATGACGTAGCCGAGTAAGCGTGGCGATTGCAGGGGAACCGCGCGCCACTATTGCGCATGGAGGTGCAGAAATATTGCTATTACGTCAGGTTGGAAACTGGGGACTTTGAGATGACAAAGGAGTACCGAAGCAGTATTGGGATGGCGTTTGATTAAGTTGATGGGGCCTAATAGCTGATGTTAGCACTACTAATACCTTGAGTGTGGGGTTCAGGTAAGTATCACGTCCCACCCAAAGCGGTATTCTGACAACATAATATTGGTCTAGAAATAAGGGTGATGAGAGCCAAGACCACACAACTGAACTTGGATAACCGATGCTGCAGCATCGTACACTTCAACATCTGTTAGATCTGGGTTCTAAATAAAGGTTATCTGCCCAAGATTAGTCTCGTTCTCAGAAATTTCGTGGAGCTCTTTCCTCGCTTAGGTGAAGGTGAGTGCAAAGAAAACGCCGGACTGGGAATGAGACTAGCCCAAGGTCTCGCATGCAAAGTTTCATCGAACAAAGCTGATGCTGAATCTTCCCTGGGTGAAGGTGGGAATTATTCGAGATGAGCGACGAAGTCTGCTGAGGAGGCGATGTACAAGTGAAGAAGAAGAAGCAAAGAGGCAAGAAAAAAACAACAAGAGCACACAATTAGACCAAGAAGCGAGTGATGTTAGGTGCAAAATTGGTCAAGGTATCATCAGTTCGACACCTTGACCACCGGCGGATCGGCAAATTGGCCGGCTGGATTTCAAATGTCAGTGGCTGTCGGGAGACTATACGGAAGAAACGTGAACTACCGCCGGGAGAGAGACAGAGACCCTCGAGTAAATATTCTGACAGGAGGCCGATAGAATTACGGCGCCGTGCGCTGCAGACTGCAGTTTAAGAACTTAAAATCAAAATTCGGCGTGTTTGATTGGTATTCAACCCTGTAGCCTACGATGCAGGTCTGATTCCTATGGACTACCGGGGTACTGCATAGCTGTAATCATGATACTGTAGAGAACAAAAAGCCGTAAGTTTTGCAACCCGCTGTATAGTAATGTATGGAATTGATTGAGTTGGCGAGGTGCGAGCAACAACCTCTATCACCGTCAGAGCGCAAGACTGAGGTTGACTCTGGGTTACAAGTTATTGATCTTGAACTGGTAGGACTCGTACTTCCGGAACGACGCGTGCAAACCCTCTAGAGATCTAGAGTCTAATTACTGGCTGTTGTTCTATACAACGCACAACCCATGCCTGAAAGCGGACAGAGCAGTACTTATAGCCATATCATTCCCGGGGCGGCAGTTTCGAGTTGACAACAAAAGTACCATGCTCATCCACCGGCCGGTCACGTTTCACGAGTGACATTCCGTGAATCGGCCAAATTTAAACTTTCTGACGCGTAAGCACTAAAATCTGCCAATTAGTGCATATTTTTGTCAAGTTCGTTTGGTCTTGTGGTAAGGCCCGCTTATGATATGGCCCGGCTGCTTCTTGCTGGGTGGGGTTCGAATCCTCAACTTGACGACTCACTTTTTAGTGTTTTTTGGTGGGGATTGGGTAGTATGGTGAGTTCCTCGGACTTTTGAATATGGGGCGTGCATGGTTTTCTGGGAGGGCGTCGAGATTGGATCTTAGCAGGTTCTCCTAGCAGGTTCTGAATAGAGGGTGTATGCCCAAGGTCGGGCGTATGTTCAGATTGGAAGGCAAGGGGATCTGTACGCCTTCGTTCTGACCGATAGGCCAAGTAAAACCATTTTCCGAACTAGCTGGAGCTTCTGTACGTGATCCACCCGGGTATCGATTTTGTTCAACTGTAATAATAGCTGCGCCGGGCGCTTCCGCTGTCTGAAGAACCATTAAACCAGCCACCACTGCTTAACTGTCCGGAGTACCTGATATTCACCAAGCTGCACACAAGCGGCCCGAGGCATCCGTTTTCCCAAGCTTCTTTTACTCTCACGTCTGTGGTGCAGACAGCTTGTTGACGCTTTTCATGTCCTGGGGCCAGAGGAGCACGTGCTTCCAGTCAGTGTAACTATTCATAGTACCTAGCTGTGAAAAATGCGGTAGTCTGAGGATAAGAACCGGTATTTTCTTTCGAAACCGCCTCGGATAGTGCCTTTGCGGAACTTCAGATGCCAGGAGGCAATGATATTGGTCAGAGGAGGTAGCTCTGGAGCCTTGTGCAACAACTTTTGGTCTACAAGGCCTTATTCGCTTCTCTCGGCATCCAACCCAGCATACGAGAACCAATAGATTCATTCGATCCTCTCAGTGGTCAAATCATCCTCCGATGCGCCTTATCCCCCAGCCTTGATTGTCAGCTCACACAGGGCCCGCGTCCCCACATCTTCTGCTTTCTCTCCCACACCGAATCTCTCCCAAAACACCAAAAAACCAAACAATCTTCATCGCGACCATGGCCGAGATTCTCGGCATCGTGGGCTCCATTGCGGGTCTCATCACCCTAGCCGCCAACACCTCTTCTCTCCTCGCCGGGATTTCCTCAACGCAAACACAGCGGCTTGCAGCATCTCTCAACGACCTCATGCCCGTGCTCCGCTGCATCCTCCACACCCTCGGCTCGCAACAACACTATCCTCAAGCACACGAAATTCAGCTGTTGGCCGCGCCAGTGGTGGCGTTGTATACGGTGCTTCGCCGCCTGGAGGGCGTCTTGCAGAATCCGGGACATTGGTGGGAGCGGCGGGAGCGGCGGGAGCTGGTCGACGCGCTGGTGGGCGAGATTGAGATGGCAAAAACGACCATGGTTTTGGCATTTGGGTTGGCTAACTGGTACGTCCTTCGATCAAATGTCGATTTTGGTGTGTGGATCGGGTGTTTGGCGGGACCGCTGACGAATTTTGTACAGGCGTGCGTTGGAATCTTTGAGGGTGGCTATGGCGGCAGTGCTGGAAGGTCAGAACCGATTGGCTGCTAATGGAAATATGAGAGCCATTGGAAATGGTGTGTTGATGCGGGAGGAAACGAGGCTTCGGTTTGAGGCTCAGATAGAAGGAATCATGACTGCAGAACTCAAAGATGTAATTAGACAAGCTGCAGCACGCACTGTGCTTCCTGCAGCTAGCATTGCTTTTTTTTTTTAGTTTAAATTTCGATCGTTAATCGGACCTCGCTTAGAATTACCCTCCTACCCTCCCGTCCCGGGCAATTCACTTTTGGGAAGCGAAGGGCGCGGCGTTCTCATACTCAAAACACCCAAACCGCCTCTGAATATCTTCCACCAGCACAGTGCACCCTCCCACCGCATCCTCCACCCAGATTTCCAAGTTACACAACGGATTGAAAACGATTTCCAAGCCGGAAGGCTGCAATAGTGCTCGTCAAAGTCCTCCAGAGTCCATTCCAATTCTGTAGAAGTTATACAGCGCAATTCAAATGAAATTCTCTCAAGTATGTATTCATAGCATGCGCGCCGACCCGCTGAATCATAGAATACGCTCTGTCGCCGTGTGAAGTAGGTGAAATAAAAATGCGAGGAAAATAAGAAGAGGAGCACAAAACTAGACCAAAAAAGAACCATTGTAAGACGGTTGTAAGAAGTCTTACACCGTTTAGCGACTAAACTCAGTTGTTGAGTAAAGTAGCTATTAGTTGGGTCCACATCAAGTAATATCTTCTATCTTCAAAGGCAATCTTCTGCTTCAGGTCCACCTTTCACCAACCGTTATCATATTACAATACATTAGCCCACTCGCATGTATAGGCAAAACATTTGATCTGTGGACTGTTGGGAGACGGTTCCGCTGCATGGACATATTTCAACCGGTCCCCAAATACTTCATTTTTCACTTGAACCAGTAGGTATACACCATCCACAGTATAAATTTTATCTAGCAGCACCTCCGTGCACTAACACTACCACACACTAAAGTTTTTAAAAATACAGTAGACCTGCCACCAAGAACCCGGCCTGCGGCTTTACCCCCCTCTGTCTCTGAGCCTGCCCCATTTTTGAAAGGTGTTTAAGCACCGGCGCGCTGGGCAATGAACTGCGCAGCCTCGGTGGTCTTGTCGGTGTACGACAGGTGCGCCATGACGTTCATGCCGTTCTCGCACACCGGGTCGCCCTCGGCGCAAGTGGAGTACACGTTGTCGGTGCTCGACGTGGGCCAGCCGGCGGAAGTCAGAGTGCGATACGGGTCGCCTGTGTCACACCCGTTAGCATTCGACGTTCCTCTAGTTCTACATCGGCCGTTGAATTTGCTTACCAAAGACGGCAACGGCCACAACCTTCGCCTTCAGCTCAGCGCTGACATTGACGTCGTGCACAACCATGGCGCCCTGGCTGTAGCCTCCCAGCGCAAACTTGGTGTCGGGGCACGAGGCCGCGGTTTCCTGCATGTGCTTGAGGGCGTCGCTGGCACCCTGCGGCGGCGAGCCGACAAAGTCTGCGGACGCCGGGTAGACGACGGCGTAGGAGGTGGCGCCGGAGACAAGCGAACTGAGGGCCTTGGCGAGCGGTGTGCCGACTAGACCGAGGCCTTGCGCCTCAGTGGTGCCGCGGGCGAAGAGCAGCTCAAGGGGCGCGCAGGCACGCTTCTCGAGCGGTGCGGCGAGAGAAAGGGCCGAGAGACCGGCGAGGGCGAGGATGGCGGAGAACTGCATGGTGTAAATGTGTACTGGGAAAAGCTGTCAAAGCTGAAGAGAAGCGAAAGAGTGTGAAGTGAACCGCGGAAAGCGAATGTGTACGAGTGTGTGTGTAGTGAAGCAGGCCGGTGCTTTGTGGATGATGAAGGTGGAAGTGAGGGCGGAGTGGTGGTGTTTATATATCTTGTTTGATCGTGGCCAGCAGAAGCACCACAACACCATACCCCGAATTTTTGATAGCTTGATACCTTCTGCAGGCCATCATGGCTACCTAGAGTTGCATCCAATACCCCAACCCCACTGCAGATCCATGGATAGTTGGTAGGCCGCCGGTGTCATCTGTTGGTTAAACATCTATATGGGCCTGCCCGCAACAAAGTCCGAGGACGTGTAGAGTTTAGTTACGTACGTAGTGGGGGATTCGCAGCCTAGGGTCGGAGACGTTTCATCCCTCACTTTGGTCGAGACAGCCCAGGGGCGGCCGGGGGGAGCCCTAAGCGAGCACCCGCTACTGTGTAAAAGAAACCGAGGTATTTATACAGCACAGCCAATAAATGCACTAATTTCGGGGTTTGCAGTGCTTTCAAGGCTTCTAGAAGGAAGCTAATATGATCGCTAGACGACTAAAGACTTTGGGGTTTCAAGATTGGACGCAACCAGGAACGCAGATTGTAACTGTATAGTATGTAATGCTTCTCCATTTATTTTTTGATCTCGGAGCAGACAATGCTGAATTTCTCAATCAATCATCAATCATGTAAAAATCATTAGTATATCCAACTGTGTTGGAATACATCTACCATCAGCTAAACACACTGAGGACTATGAGCTGATCGCTTGGAACATTCATATATGTGCTACAGCCCGCGGGACAGCCTCCTGGAGTCCGACGTTGTCATTATTGCCAAACCAGAGTGCTGGACTGTTGACTCTCAAGGGGATGCCGGTATACTCGGCGAATTACTCTCACTTGGAACAGCATCAGAGCCCGAGATCCGGGCGCACCGGCCCATCCGTGAATATACGCGAGAATCATCCCCTGTATGTTACCCTTATTATATTTCCATGCTGGATATCTAGATCATGATCGCTAGATACATAGTAGTATATTGAGACGGGTCGGTAGCGGTAATGGTGATATGTTTGTAGCCCGGTTGATGGTAGAGAAGTTTATTAAATTGAAATTATAGTATTTTGTTTTCCAATGCAGATATCAAAGCTGCCAATTTAATCCTAGCTTTCTCTCTGCAAGTTGATCTGTCGTGTAGGCGTTTCAAGATTTAAATTAGTTGAGGTCAAGCTTTTTCGCGCTGTCAAGCATGTCAAAGGTTTTCTAATCATTGCCGACAGTCTCTCCGTAAAATATAGCCCAAATGCTCTAAATTAAGAGGTTGCTTGAGTTATTAAACAGCCAAAGCCCCTCGGCCTGTAGTTGCAGGCAGAAATATTTTCTTCGACTAGACTGAAATCAATGATGAAAATGCAGTCAGTTTCGAAAAGACTCGTTTATGAGCTTAACAGATACTCCTAAAAAGTATCAGAGGACGAGCTATCGGTAATCCCGTAAATAGAAGCCATTATCTATTTGGTTGTAGTTCCGAGAAGACTAAAGTTTGTGCCCTTTTTGTCTAGCCGTTCATGGTCTAGGGTCCAACAGTAGCTATAAGAGATCTAACTGTTCCATAGGCAACGGCTGAGGTTTCCACCCCGTAAAGCATCCAGATGATACTTGAACGTGGATTAATTATTCTCCAGTCTCGTTCTTAGGTTGTGGCTTTGCTCGTATCTTCTCTAGGCAGGAGGAACGACAACAAAATAGGCCGAGCACGAGATTATTTTGCGATAGAAACGGGATTTGCCTATTGTGGGCCACTGCCTGCATGTGAAAACAATCTGTAATTTAGACCAGCATAATATACGAAACTCGATAGTCTACTGAAGCCTCACCTTGAAATAAGGTACATCCTTTCAAAAGGAAAGTTAGAAGCGAATGTACGAAGAATTTTATGGACTATTATGAGACGTGTGTGTGTGTTTGTGTAATGTAACATTGTTGAACGTATGAGTGTTCATGTGAGGTTAAGTGTACAGGAAGAGAAAAAGAAGAGCAGAAATGAGGGCGATGAGACCTGAGTCCACATGACCAAAAACGGAACTATCGATGATGCAGGATTAGTTTGCACACCTTAACAAACATAAGTAAATTTGCTCGCACTCGCAGGCCCTGAGCAAATGCAGCAGACCCCTGGAATCTCAGCGCCAAGACGTCAACTCACTGTGCAACAGTGCTTACTAATGTCATGCATTTTCTACTTATGTAAGGACAATGTCAAATTACAAAGGCCAAGATTGTTTATATGTTCTGGAGAAATAAAGTTTTGGGCGAACGACAAACTCCAATTCTTCCTGTTGTAAGGTATTTGGGACTCGGAACAGTTGATACTGTACGGTGCTCAGGTTGAAGTTCATCAAATAATGCAGTGCCCAGCCGGCCTTGACATTCTTCCTTTCTAAATAAAGCTTGCCGTCTAAATACAGCTGTACCATATATATCCCAAGCACAATTTAATGATAAGTATGCTGCTGCTTCAAAATGGTTGCCTTGATAAACTTGTCGTTCTTGAAATGGCACCTTCGAGGGTTTGTCGTGGAAGCTGCATCTTCCCGAATACATATCTCCGTCGCTGTGTGCTGTATGTCTAGAAAATTGTAGCAGCTTGGATATCTTCAGGAATCAGTCTATCTCTTTCCCCCCTCCAAGCAGTCTTCAAATCATCCAAAACAACTGGGCGAGTTAGCTCAGAACCTAGCTATGTCATCGATATCAGATCTTTAAAGTATTAATTGTTGGAATAGTTCCTCTTCCAGTAGTAGTGCAAGCCTGAGACCAGCGCCCCAGCCGTGCGTTGCTGAATCCCCTGCCAAAATCCTGAAAAGCATTCATTGCCGCCCCCGTCTCTGCTGTTAAAATTTGGAACTTGGCGGTTTTGTAAAAAATATCACCATTATGAGGTCTTTCAATTCGTTGCTTTGCCACTCGTACCATCATGGATTCAAGGCGACTTCATCCAATCGACTCAAATTGGCAGCCTCGTTAGGTAAGTACAGGTAGAAAACACGCGTAAAAATAGACGACAATAGATAAATTGGTAGAGACGAAAAGACTTCTTGATGTGCGTTGTTTATTTCTGTCAGCGTGTTGTAGATCCTGCGGGACACCGGTCCACGAGGATCAAATCTGCACGGATCATTTGTGCATTGCAAACACGTAAAAATTAAGTGGACGCACCGCGCCGCGCCCAGAAAATTTCTTCGTCCCATAAATAAGTAGCCTAGTGTGCCTTAAAATTCAATGTGACATTATGTGTCCCCGAATGTAGATGTAGCGGTTACCCAGCTAGCCAATTCTCACTCACCCCCTCAACTGTTTAGCTTGCTCACACATTCTCCCAACCTTTCACAAGCACCCCAAAATGCTCAACCTTCCCCGGATCATTGCCCTCACCACGGGTGTCTTACTCCTGATAACCTTGCTAGTTCTCACCTTTTCAGCTCACGGCTCCGCATACATCTCCTCAGTCTCTGCCTCTCTTCCGTCGGTCCCTTACCTCACACCCAGCGAGCCACGACCGATCCCCTCCGCTCCTGCCAACGTCGAAAACTTTCCACTCTTAGCTAAAGGACTTCCTCTACCTGCAGTTCCGGCCGATCCCCGCAATGCTACAAAAGTCCATACACCCCTCTTCATTGGCTTCACGCGGAACTGGTCCATCTTACAACAATCGGTCGTGTCATATCTTACCGCAGGGTGGCCTGCAGATTCAATCTACGTCATCGACAACACTGGTGTCATGGACTCAAACGCTCTCGGTCTTCTCAGTCGGAATAACCCGTTTTTTATGAACTACACACGCCTAACGAAGACCTTTGGCGTGAATGTGCTCACGACGCCGACGCTCTTCAGCTTTGCACAGCTGCAGAACTACATGCTCTACCACGCTATCCAGAACCAATGGGAACATTACTGGTGGAGTCACATGGACACAGTAGCCGTATCGTTCCCGACGGGCGGAAGCCTGCATGCGCGGATCTTGGAGAATCTAGAACTCGACAACGACCAGCGGTGGGCCGTGCGTTTCTTTGACTACGACAAGCTCGCTCTGTTCCGAGTGGTGGCGTTCAAGAACGTCGGTGCTTGGGACACACACATCCCATTCTACGCCACCGACTGCGACATGTATGCCCGCATACGCATGGCAGGGTGGACTACACCATCGTACCCTCGGTCGGTGGGGCAGACCTTCGACGTGGGTGGCAGCATTGATGATCTCAAGGACTTTTATCCCCCGCAGAGCCCAACGCTCATAAAGAGGCTCAAAGAGATGCAGGATGGGAAGTTGGATGGGCGGAACCGCAACTTCTGGCAAGGGCAGCAGATGGGTGGACAAGGTGAGCCATTCTATCGTGATCCAAACGGGTTCAGCAAGGCGACTAGAATGTGGATCAACATGGGCCGCGAGATATTCAGAGAGAAATGGGGACACCGGGATTGTGAAATAGAGAGGGCTGGGAGGCGTCCAGAGGATGCCTGGAGGGTTAAACACGACTGGTTGTAGGGATAACTGTCGTCTTTCACACTGGCACTGCACGGAAACAATACTACGCTTTAGCGATTTTTGGTACAACATCCGGATGATTCATTGAGTATGCATTGCTGACGTCTGATTCTTTTTGATCTGGTACTAGATTTGGTGGAGCATACATAATACGTGGCTTTGCGGCAAAAGAAGTGTGTAAATGTGTAACTGTGTTTAGATATAGAGATCCTCATCATGTTTGTTAAGATCAAATAGATTTGATTCCTTCCTATCATCCAACTCAATTAACACGATGTGTTTTCCCTCATTTTTCCTGGCCGAGGCTTTTTTCGTTTTAACCAATCTCCCCTCCTCAATATCTACATGGTCAATAGTAGCAAGTCTTGCGAGACTACAAAATCTATTTCATACCTACCCTATAAGAAATCTCAGATAAACAACCCCAATTCAAGATACTCTTGCAAAATACCTACCTAAAGCTTTCACGTCAATCTGGCCTAGTCGACCTTTTCACGAGGTTAACCCAGTCGGCCCACATCGATCAACACTCAACAGCCAACCCCGTTAGATACAGCCATGAATTCTCCTGTTCAACTCCAGCAATTAGGAGCTAAGTTCTGTTTCAGTTTAGTCTTGTTCGATTCATTATATACAGTTGTATCTAGAGAGGACGGAGAAGAATATAGTCAGAGAAGAAGCTAGTTTGCGCCAAGCCACACACATGCGCCATACTCGAGTGATAGGCAGTGCAGTATTGTCAGAAGGTTCGTTACTTGTAACTTCGTGATGCATCTCAGCCGTCATATTTTTGGCTTCATCACACAAGATCAGGGCCACAGGCTTCGAATGAGTATGCAATCATATATAGCTTTACATGAACAGGTCAGTAAAGTTAAAAAGTAAGGCACAACCAGCCCAATCAAGTCCTCATGCCTGCGATGTCCTTTACCGTATCCCGCAGGTATGAGCACTCTGGAGAAATTACCAATCAAAGACTGGCGGCTGAGAATGAGACAAGGTCATGATACAGTCGTCGATGTTTCACAGTCCGAGTTTGGGAATTTCAGCTTGATTTAATGATGCAAACATGCGAATCTAAAATGCTATCATATAGTACGTTTGTCACCGCTCTAGACAGACATGACTAGTGCAAAAGTGATAGATTTGCAGAGGACTTTTCAACTACATAAGTATTCAGGCCAAATTCCTATTTAGACGGCCCGGGAATCCCAATAACTTCATTCATTACCAACATACCGGTTAGCCAAGAATTCCTCAAAAGCCGTCACATCAATTATGTGCCAAAATCGTCTCGTAATCATACAACCCGAGATAAACCCGGATAGGGACCATACAACATATAAATCCAGCATGTCATTTACACTAAGCTTCCAAGTCCAGCCTATAACTGCGCCCACAGCAGTCCCAAAGACTAGACCTGCCATGGAAGCGAACATCATGCACACAACTTTCGTCTCATGCATTTCTGATACATAAGGGACATGACATGTGCATGTGCCATCCTGGCGGAAACCAGAAACATAACGGTATGCACCAGTCCGGCTCTCAATTATACACCCCGGGAGGTTCAGAATGAGCGACTTTATAGCACGATGATCGTCGTCAGAATTGTACTCAATGATCTCCATATCCAACCGACGCTCAAGGTGGGATGATAGACCGATACTGGCGAGACGCGAGATGCCCATAGTTGTCATGAATGCGATAACAAAACCGAGTGTATAGAATAGTGTACCGTAGATGGTGCTTCCGAAGACCATAGAGACAAAGAGGAGGAATATGAGCTCGATGTAGGCAACTAAGTGGCGGATGAAGGGGTTAACTGGTGTGCGGAATTCTGCAGTTGGACGGAGGACAAGTATTAGAGGGTGCGGTTGGGAAGGACCGTTGCATAGAAGCTTAAGAAGTTTCCAGGCCCTTAGGAATATCTTATGCTTTTTGTCATGGGTGAGCCAGCTAGGAAGTAGTAAGTATGAAAGCTATCAAAAACGAGAATATTGGGCTACCTCTGAATTGCCTTGAGCCCCTTTCCAACTCTTTCGAAGGAGTTAGTTCCTCGCCACGTCCTATTACTGTAACCAGTTTGCTTTTCGCTAGTTAGCCTAGGCTTTGGAACGCTGAAAATACCGTCATATTTCGGCATTGGAAAATTTGACTCATTGCATTGTCTGCTCTCACATCCGAAGATATAATGGTTTTCTGGAAGAGTGGAAATGTGGAAAACTTCGTCCGGGTTTCGATATGAAGAGTAGATAAAGGCCCGTAAAACACTGAGGCCGGCAGATCCGGTCAGCCACCACATGAAGATGAAACTTGACTTTTGATCACAAGCCCATACGAAAATGATGGAGTCAATCCGGAACAACCCGAGCCCAATACAGAGCAATAGTCCGGCCTGAAGGGCCAAAAAAGACATGACGTAAAAGTGAATCCGGAGACGACTGGGTCTATGTTCTTTTGGATCGGTCTCGTTCTCGTCCACTCGTGTTGATCCTCCTTTTGGATCGGTCTCGTTCTCGTCCACTCGTGTTGATCCTCCTTTTGGATCGGTCTCGTTCTCGTCCACTCGTATTGGTCCCCCATCAGTATTGTGATCTCCCCTTGGCTCGCTATTAGTCTCGTTCTCGTCCACTCGTGCTGATCCTCCCTCGGTATTGCGATCTCCCTTTGGCTCAGTCTCGATCTCGATCTCGTCCACTCGTGTTAGTTCTCTGTTATATTTTTGTTCAATGTGGTTCAATAACTCCTTCTCTGCTGGTTTTTTCGGCCTAGTGGCATCAAATCTTTGCGGATCTTTCAGAAACTTGCTAGCATCATCATAAAAATCGCTAGTTCTCAGGATTCGCTCTCGCCCAATTGTTTTCAGACGACGTACTGGCATACAGAATGTCATAGCGGAGGTAACAAGAGCAGCATCTATATCAATATAGAACTGCGTCTGGATATCTGCGGTTTTGAGCGGGCCAAATGCTAGCAGGGTTGGCATAAGAGCCATGATGGTGGCTGCCGATGCAGATCCTGCTTTGTCGAATTCGGTGGAATGTTTTAGGACAGCATCCATGAATGGTCTGCAGGAAACTGGCACTCCAATTCCCACAACACCTAATTCCCCAGTTCCTTCGAATAGGGTTCCATTTGCTATGGGAGAGGCTGTCGCGGCCTCCTTCGCGCATGCTTCAATGTTCCTGTGGTCTTGATTACATTTTTCTGTATCATCTATTGGAAAAGCAAAAGCCTTTTGTACGAGCAAGAAGGGCGTCCAGCGTGAATTTTTCTGAAGAACGGTTGCGATAGCTGATAAAACAAGAGCGAGGTAATGTGTGAAGTAAATTTTGAGGTTGTAAGCCAAACTAGAGCTAAACCTAAAAAATGTTAGCTAATTGTGTGAAAATCCGAAGGATATAACATGCGTTGTTCGTAGGAGAGACCTCATATTGACTCTAGCTAAGTGAGCGAACTCGAGTTCAATCCGAAGATTTCTTGAGGTTGTATCTGATTCAACTTGGTTTGTTGGTGTCCAAAATAGTCTGACGATTTAACAGGTCTTATATCCAGTATTTAATAGCTTTGCTGGGGCCGCTTTCCTCATGGGTGAACTCTAACTAGGCTTGTGCCCGGCCGTTTTCGTTGTCGTTCCTCCTGGTGATAAACCAGGCTAAAAGCAACCGCTGGTTACGAGACTGAAATCTAACCTATGAATTCACTACACGTGAATCCACCGATGTAGGTATATGCGCAAACATCCAGTCAAAAAAGCACTCGCATCACCCAAGTCCAATAACTTTAGCCGGAGTAAGTCTTGATTATGGGTAGGTAGTTAAGCTGTAGTGGTGTAGTGATAGAGAACGCAGGCCATAGATCGACGGCGTATGCGTTTGGTCTCACACGATCCCTCACTGAAAATTACTATTGGTGGCTTTTTCAGGGATACTCTTAAATTCCTGACTTCACTCCTGTAGCTTGTGCACGTACGGCAAGGTTTCAAAGAAGGAATTGTTGGATACAGTCTCACAATTTCTTGATCGGAGCTGATACTAATACACCCCCAATCATTGATTCCAAGGAGTGGAGCCGTCGCTAATGCATGGCATATCTTCCAATCTGGTGCCAGATTTCCTTAATTAACCTTCTATACTCCGTATGATGTGATAAGGAAGGAATTTGTGAAATCTGAGGATTTTTTCCAATAGATACCAGCTAGTCTCATGTCTAGACTGTCAACAGTGGCGGTTATTGCTAATGCCTCGCCCTATCACTGGAACGACACATAAAAAACAAGTGGAATTTGCCACAGTCGTGATCGAATCAGAATTCTCTTCGATGGTCAAAATTTCCAGAAAGCTGCAAAGGTCTTCCTGAGTTAGTCGAGTACACATATTTAATTAGCTCAGGTCTCGTCAGTGCGAACCTACTGCAAGTATTGCCATAATAAATTAAAGTCGGCGTGATAATTAGCGAGGGACGTTCAAACAAGCGTTAGCTACATGTACAAGTACACAAGTAGAGAGTTAAAGCTTGAAAAAAGGACAACACCATTCAATCATCAAGCGAAAACGCTATCCAGGTGATAGCAAACGAGAAGACAAAAAGGAAGACTGGTCCAATCGGCACACAAGAAAGTAGCCAGCACTAGTTGCGGCTGGATCTGGTTGATGGATTTGGGTCTTGGCGTCCCGGTGTGTTTGCCTCGATTGCCGCTCTCCAGTTGCCACTAGTTCGTGGTTTTCTACCTGCTTTGCAGCCACCATGAGCCGCATTGTGCATCAATGCAAAGAGGCAAAAATGATACAAAGAGGAGAGTAGAAGCACTGTCAGAATCGATAATGCTGTTTCATAATGAATCAAGAGCTGGTCGGGTGGGGGTTTTTTGGGCAGTCAGGTTGGAACTACATGCATACTCTCTTGCAGATTTCTGCAGTCGTGATTGACGTTGTTCGTGCTGCACACTCTCAGCCCGAACACACTCCAATAAAATCAGCACAAACCAAAAAATTTATTCATGCAGACCATAATTAAGTTCTCGATCAGTAGGGAATTCCCTCAAAAGCATATCTAAACTGAGATCGCTCTGTCGGGCGCATATTCGATCTGGTTTAAGCAAAGCTGCTGCACTATTTGCTGTCAAGATCCAATGAGGCTCAAATAAGATGCTGCATCTTTCAGACTGAATCTTAGTGTGCTACCTTTCGACTGGCAACTCTCACTCATGTAGATTTTGTTGGAATGTGAATTCTGCACCAAGTATCATTCGGTATTGGTTGTGCAGGCTAAGGTCTCCTGGCGTCTTTATTCTGCCCCTCTCTTTCTCTTCCTGTACACTTCACCTTACAACGAACAAAATCATGCGTTCATCTCCAACAGATTTCACCCTACACGGCCAAGGCGCGCACCTCTATTGGAAAACAGTACTGGTGGAACCGTCTCTATGGCTCTGATAACTAAATAACCACACGATATGTGGGTAATCTCGAGCATAGTTCTCCTAAAGGACAAAGTTTTAAACTTCCGAAGCTTTTGTTTGGCGTTGCTAACCGATATTTTGGCATCGAAGACGCCAGAACTGTTGAAGTGTGCAATCCTGCATCCGATGGATCGGTTTTGGTCATGTGCGGCTGGATTTAATGGCCCCTTATTTCTGCTCTGCTGTCTTTTCTCTGCTTATCATGTACAATACACACATCTATGCCATTGAGCACATATTATACCTTCAACAAGAACAGTCATTCTAAACGGCCAAACGAAAGATTAGATCAAACTTTCACTAGCGAGGAACGAGCCCAAAGACACTACTGGATACGAGACTACCACACGTCTAAAGACACACCCAAGAATTGTCCATGTAGTCAATTTTGTGTGGTAGGGTGTGAAACTGCAGTTTTTGGTGTAAACTGGGAGGTGTCCCGGTTCTTCTGTCAACTACCTCGTCGCTTTGCACGGTTTGCCGGTGCTACCGTTCGACTCTCTATGGAAAAGCCAGAGCTGATCTTCTTTTATTACCACTCATTCCAAAGGAGTATAAAATACAAATCGTATTCCCCACCAAAATATCGAAATAATGTCATCGTTTTCAATGCTGGACGTCGGTGGGACAATAGCAATAATATGCGTTGGTGGAGTTTAAACACGCCAGTCGCACTCAATAACTGGATTACACCGTGCTTATGCAAGATCTCGACCAATCTGGCAGCTCACTGACGGTTGCCTAGACTTCAATATACACAGTTAGATTTGAATCTTGTTCACGGACCTCACTTGTTGGTACCTTTGAAAGTGCTGCCCTCGCGGCAACCACACCAACTTTGTTTGATCGCGCAGCCCACGCCACACGGCGCGCATAGCTCAGCGTCCACCAAACCCACGATGCTCCGTTCAAACGTTCGACCAGCGCGCTTACCCCGACTCTCGTCCTCGGTATTCCCAGAAGCATACCGGACGTATTCCACAAACCAGCCCACACTCACCACCACCAGCCCTCCGTTCCCCAGCACTCCCCAAAAAGACGAGCCCGGCGCCGTGAGTTTTACAGCTATCTATGCACGCCATGCATCGTGAAATCCTGCTCACGAACTGCCGCCAACGGCGGCGCCGCACCAGACAGCCGTCGCGCCATCTAGCGGAGCGGAAAAAGCAGGCGACGGCAGCGGCTGGCGGCGATGCAAAAGAGGGCCAGGGCGGAGACGGAGCAGGAGCAGATACTCCGCGGCTTATCGGAGACTATTGCGGCGTATGAGAAGAGTTGGAGGGCGCGAGGCGCGAGGCGAGCGTTGATGAAGCGCAGGGTGAAGAACAACGTGTAGAGTATTGTTCCAAATACTGCGCAGTGGTTCTCGATGGAGAGACTGCGGCGGCGTGCCGTGATTGCGTGCTTTCTGCTCCCCGCCCCGACGGCCGAGTGGCGTTGTACTGCTTTACAACCATCGTTTCCCGAGACGAGAGGGGACGTTCGCCCAGTCCGCGGTGGCAGGAATTTCCGAATCTTCGTGGAGGATCTGGCCGCGTCACGTCCTCGACTGGGGCCCGCGTAGCCTGTTGACGAGCCAGATGGCGTACAGGTTGCAGGCACCGCGTAGGTTGGCGTGTTGGCTACGGCCGGCCAACCTGGGACCTGGGACCTGGGACCTGGGTGATGGCGGCGGCGGTGGGGATCTGGTGCGTACGGCTTAGGCCATGGTGGACCCGCCAGCCACGGCCACTGGGGGGGGGGCAAAGCATGGACTGTATGAGGACGTCGGGTTAAGGACGGTGGCAAAGACGACACATGGAAGCGAGCGCTGGAGTTGGTAGTAATCCCGTAGAAGTTAGTTTGTTCTGAGCCCATCAGGAAGTGTGTTTGTGCCGACATCTGTGAAAACCGTGATTTGGTATCGGTCAAATCACACATCCAAAAACATCCAATTCTAGCTACCATTGCCACAAAAACAGCCTATAATACAGACCCCCACCCCCCCCTCAAAAAAACCAAAAGGTATCCCGCGTGCATCGCTACAACATCGCTTTCGGAAACCCCTTCATCGCCACCTTCACCCCCAGGTCCGCCAAAATCTCCTCGCTCCCGCCCAGGATCGCATCAAACTTATACGTCCTCTGAAAGTTCTCCACCACGCGCCCCATCCCCCCTTGCGTGATCCCTCTCCCCCCCCAGATCTGCACCGCCTCATCCGCGGTTTCATGCGCCGCGCGCGTCACAAAGTTCTTCAGCAGCGCGATCGGGCCCGCCAGCGCCGCGCCCTGCTGCGCGTAGCTCATGTGGCACATCTGGTACGTCACGCCCTCGAGCCAGTGCTGCGCCGCCTCGTTCAGCGATATCATCCGTGCGAGCTTCTGGCGTATCACCGGCTGGGAGATTAGGGGTGCGTTGAAGACGCGGCGTTGTGACGCCCATTTGAGACACTCTTCGATGACCACGCGCGTGTTGCGGATGCTGCCGCAGCACATGATCCAGCGCTCGTGGTTGAAGTTGCTGAGGATCACCTGCAGGCCCTTGTCCTCGCGGCCCAGCAGGTGGGATACTGGGACGTGGACGTTGTCGAAGGTGACGAAGGCCGTGCCGGCGGTGGACGAGTACGAGGTCTTCATTTGCGTCGTCTCGACGCCCGGGCCGCGCTCGATGAGGAGCACCGAGAGCCCCTTGCTGGTGCGCACGCCGACCGTGAACCAGGTGCTGAACGCGCCGTTGGTGATCCACTTCTTGGTGCCGTTGACGACGTAGTGCTTGCCGTCCGCCGTCTTGGTCGCGGTGGTGCGGATCCCGGCCACGTCGGACCCGGCGAACGCCTCCGTGATGCAGAGGCAGATCTGCTTCTCCCCGCTGAACACCTCCTCCACCACTCGCTTCTTTAAGGCGGGGTCGTTGCAGAAGTTCAGCACCGGCGGCAGCCCGATCACGGTCCCGCCGCTGAACGCGTCGTCGCACGCGCGCCCGTGCGAAATGCACAGCTCCTGTGTCAGCACGAGCTCGTGGAAGTAGTCGTACTCCTCCCCCGGCACCCCCGCGAGCAGGGCGCGGCCGTGTAGGTGCTTCCCCGGCCCGAGGCGCATGGGGAGGATCCCGTTCGCGCCGACGGCGCGGAAGAAGTCGTTGCTCGGGTACTCGCCGCTCTCCTCCAACCGGATCGCCTCCGGCCGCCACACCTCGTCCGTAAACGTGCGCGCCGCGCGCTGCAGCGCACGGTGGGAGTCGTTGTAGTACGGCGACTTGAACAGCGGCACGAGCCAGCTCGGCTCTGCGTACGGCACCGGGCTCAGGTCGCCGGGCTGGCGTTCGAGCACTTGCGGGGCCTCGCCGGCGATCGTGCCGATGCACAGCGAGGCGTATTTTTGGAGTACTTCGTGGCGGTGCATTTGGTAGAAGTCGCTGGTCGCGTCCTGGCCGCCGACTTGTGCGAGCACGTGTTCGCCCCCCGGGTGCGATAGCGCGAAGTCGGTCAGGTCGTAGACTTTGGCGTCGATTATTATGTGCAGAGCGTCGGGGGTGTTGTTTTTTGCGACCTGTGGGGGGGTTAGATACAGTGTGGAGGGAGGTGAGGAGGGGGGGCTTGCCTCGGCGCGGGTGAAGGTCTGCGGGGGGAGGGGGGCGGATTTGGACATGATGGCGGACGGCGGAGACGATGATGTGGTGTGGTTGAGGGCCGAGTGTACGTAGAGGTATTACGGGGGTATGAATGAACGACGAGACGGAGGAGGACGAGGAGGAGGAGCAGACCGTTGGAATGCGGGGAGCCACGCCCTTAAGGGTCCCAGGTCCCAGCTACAAAGCACATGGGCGCGCGTGCTCAGGCAGCCGGAGCTATCCGTCTGCCGTCAGCGCCGAGGGTGCGAGGGCCGGCGCTGGCATGTGACAGTCCGGGGTCTACCGTCTGGGGCGTAGGCGTCACGAGGATCACAAGCGAGGCGGCGGCAGCGAACCACAGAGCTTCATTTACACAACACCACAGAACATAACACAGCATAACATAACATACAAATCACCTCTCTCTCCAGCCTTTACTATGGCCATACTCTCCGACCGCATTTCGCGAACTGTGTAGCAGCCTTTATGATGATACCGAGAGCTCCACAAGGCTAGATGTACCGGAACATGTTATTCTTCACGCTCCGCTTCATCGACGTCGGCTTCCCGTCCTCGAACTCGACCCCCGCCGCGCCGCCCTCGCCCGACATGTCCTCCAGCCGGCGCATTAGCTCTGCGTCTGCCTCTGCCGACGTCTTTGGCTTCGCTTTCGATTTCGGCGCCGCCTCTGTCTGCAGTTTCTTCAGCCAACCGTCCGGTATACCCATGACGTAAGGGAACCATCATTCGTGGGAGGCACTCACGGTGGGCTGCGGCTGGGGACGGTCGTCTTTTTTGGGAGTGCTGGTGGTGGGGGGGGTTGTGGAGTACCGGCTAGCTGTGCGCGAGACTGAGGAGGAGAGGTGGGGTAAAGTTGCAGATCGAATCGTTGAACGAAGCATCGAGGGCTATGGGGAGATAGGAGTGAGCTATGGGCGAGACGTGGCGTGGGCTGCTGGAAGCTGGAATAGAGTTGGTGATATGGTGGCAGCGGACACGTGAAAATGAGCAGTGAAGAGGCTCTGCGGCATGACATCATGGTTACTGCTGACGCTGTGATTGGTCGAGACCTTTAGTTGTTGGGTTCCTTGCTATTGTTGCCCACCGACGACTCCGGTATTGAGCACGATGAGAGTATTTCTTCCACCTGGAATTGAATAACATTTATACTGCTTCAGGACGCGACGACTGGTGTTAAAATAGGATCTGCTATAATTTGCCATAGGCGCCGAAAAGTAGCCCTGGAATTCAACGGCGCAAAGGTGCATGCGGTGGTCGACAGAAGAACCGGGAAAACTCCCGGCCTGCACCAAAAACTGCAAATTTCAATGCTCTGCCACACTACAACAATTGAATAAAGAATTCTCCAGTAATGCGTTTTTTCATATCAAGTAGACTCCTGCAAGCTTGCCCGAAGTATAAATTTTCATTACTACTGGTTGAAAATACTGATCGGCGGCCTTTATCACTGCTTGCGTCGTGGTAAAGCAAATTATTGCAGTGGGCACCACGGCACCTATCCTTCGGCAGTTAATTACGCACATGTAGAGAACTATGAGTACAGTGCTTAAACAGCGCTATATATCTACCGCACAAGCCCAAAATTTGCTGTTACCTTGTCTCGCACCAGACCGAAAAGAGCCGGTCTAGATTATTTTGTCCTGAAAAAAAATGTAAACATTTTATTTTGATTGGGAACGAGACAACACTAAACCCTAAGCCCTACCACCCTCAGCGATTCCTCACCACAACCTCACCCTCCTCCTCCGCCTCCAGCGCCCAACCCCAAGCCCACCTGGAAATGGATCGTGTGCGGCACTATAGAAGTATCCTAATAAAAAACGCAAGTGCGACTCTACTGTTTTGCAAAGATCGAAACTCCCCTTCTGCTTTTCGCTTTTGGTGAATTGTGCAATCCTGCATGATCCATGACTCGGTTTTGCCAATGTGGGCTTGGGTCTCATGGTGTGGGCTCATCGCCCTTTTTCTGCTTTTATGTTCTCTTCCTTTCTATTCCTGTACACTTAACACACAATAAACATGATTATACTTTTATCTCCAACATCATAGCTCTTTTCCGCATACTTCCATTCTCTTTCGCTTCTGGTGCACTTAGCTGAACCATACAATACAATCCCCAACACCCTGTCAGCACCAGGTCCCAGACCCCAGGATCTCAAGTAGCTGTGTAAGTACCAGTCAAGAAGCTAGTGATGTGCTGTTCTGCTATCCTATGATTGATGGAAACTTGCTTTAGCCGAGGCATGTAGTCTACAACCCCTCATGTAATCTGATAACATTCTAACGTGGTATTGCTTTGTTAGATTTTCTCTACGATGGGAGAAGATGGCCTAGTGCCGAGAGGCTGCACAAAAGCAGGCCGTCGTGGCAGTCTTTTTCAGACGAGCTGTGTGCTTGTGTCCTCCAGGAATCCAATGCTGTCAGTCTGTCAAGCCAGAGCCTGTGTCCTTTTACATCAAACCACAGTACTACATCCTGTGGCTGTCACGCTGCGGAGTTACAGGGAGGTTTTGAAGATGGCACATCTGCATGGCCAGTAGTCATTCGATGATGGTCATGTCTCCCGGTATCTCATCGCCATTTTCTGCTATTCTCTTTCTTTTCTAGTACGCTAATCGAACCATACAGTACGATCTGCAACAACGGAAAGGCCATGTGTCCGACAAAACAGCGATCCGGCATCTAATCACGCTAATCATTCTGTCTCACCCTGCACCAGCCCAGCCCAGTACACCACATCACTTCACACGCTGTCACCCACCTTCGGCCATTCACCTCTTGGCATGCTACAATTGCGTCTCTCCGACTGTCAATTATACCAGCCCTGGGGCACACACAAATCCAGCCCAGCCGGCTTGCGTATAAATCAAAATCCTATCTTGCACCTGCATCATTCCCCATCGATCGCAACTCACAATCACCTACCAATTCGGATTACATCCGAATCACGACTTGCAATCGATACCGGTCTTCTGACCACTCTTGCTCCCTGGTCCGATTTTTTTTTGAGTTGTTTCAACATTACAGAAGTAAGTCAACCGCTTCCCCACCCCGACCCTGCTACATCAACAACAACTAACACCCCCCAGACAACGATGCCACCTTTACGCTCCGCTCGTCGCGCACCTCCGGTGCCGGCTCCTCAATCTGCTCGCCGCGCACCATATGTGCCGGCTCCCCGCCGCTCTCGTGTTCCCCCGCCCGCTCCTCCAACCCCCGCCCCCTCGCCACTCCCGGGAACCCTAACCCCCCTCTACCACCCCGCGCCCAAGCTCACGTCCGAGGTCATCATCGCCATGCACCTCCCTCCCAACGCCAAGGTCCTTGAGACCTTGGACGACGGGACGGTGCTGGTGTGGACGCATGAGGGGCGCGTCACCACGGTGGGGGAGGTGTTGAGGTTGGCGGGGTTGGCCGCCCAGGAGCCAGGCCCGGTCGCTGGTGGTGTTGGTGGTCAAGTTCCTGTGGCGCGTGGTGTTCGTCCTCCCCGCGGTGGTCCTGTTCCCATGGACCCCGCGCCGAAGCCCGCGCCAAAGACACCAACACGCCGGGTGGCGTCTCCTCCCCCAGGCGCAGTGGCGGGGCGCGGGTGGACCGATCGGCGTCGTGCGGCGGTGCCAGCGAGCACGCGGCCGGTGGCGCACGCGCTCGCCAGCGGGATTGAGAAGCGCGCACCTGGCGCTGGCGTGAGTGTCTCCCATTCCCATCCTTCCTGAGAAAATACTAACAGAGTGTGCAGAATCTTGCCATGCGGGCAAGAGCGCCAATGGTCATGATGCGCCCGCGGACGCCGGGGGCTCCGATGCCGCGCTTCCTGCGTGTGCCTGGATGCCCGACGCCGCCGGGGGCGTTGCCGCGCCGTGCGAGGCGTGTGAAGGAGGAGGAGGGAACAGAGACGCCGAGGGGTGCTCTGGACCGGGCGCGCGCCCACCAGCGGGGTCGCCTCGGGCGCACTCCCGCGAAGTGGGCGGTGTCGCCAAAGGTACTGAGCGCCCTGCGTCTCTGCCGGCTCCGCACGGCGCGGAAGCTCACCCCCGGGTCGAACATCCGGTACAAGGTAAGCAGAAATCCATCAAATCGCAAAGTTTTTAGAAACTAACAGAGTCGATAGGACACGCGGGTCGGGGACCCCGTGGCGTACCGGAAAGTCGATACTACCCCCCCACCGCCACCATCCTCGCCACCGTCGCCGTTACCCCCGTGCCTGCTGGATCCGGAACCAAGCCCATTCATGGGCCGTTCCAAGACCACGGCGGGGCGCGCCAAGACGGTGGACGAGAGGCTTGCAATTCTGGCCGCGCGTGGAGCTGTCGCCGAACGGGTGCTCAAAGAGGAGGAGGAGAAGGCACGGGTATCTCTGGCGCCCGCCTCCCCTCCTTCTCTAGTGGATCTCGAGTGCAGTGATGGCAACATCAGCTACACTCTCCACTCGCTCCCGTCGGCGCTCGCCTCCTCGACGCCCGTTGCCGCCGCCAGCACCGTGCTGTCCGTCGAGCTCCCCCCTCTGCCTGCCAAGACCCGCTGGATCGGCGAGCCGCCGTGCCCATTCGTGGGCAACAGCTCGTCGCTCCGCGGGTTCGCGCAGCACCTGAGGGCCGGCGAGAGCTCCGGACAGATCACGGTCGGCAACAGCACGGGGTGGCAGCAGCCCACGCCGGCCAGGAAGCGCAAGCGCGGTGGGGGGGACGTGTCGACGCCCGGCACGGGGAAACGTACGCGTCGGTAGACTGCGTTCCCTGTGTGGGGATTGGGGGGGTGTACGGGGGGTCAGAGCTCCAGGCACCGGACGGGGGCGAGGGCGGGGCGGTGGGGTGCCGGTAGGGGGGGACGGGCGGCGCGTGGCCCGGAGGGGGAGGGGGCGGAGAGCGGCCTCAGGATATGGCGGAGAGTGGCCCATCCTTGGGGGAGACCGGCGGGAGGGGCGTGGGCTGGTGGGGGAGGAGGCGGAGGAGGTGAAGAGGGCCTCAGGATGCGGAGAGCGGCGTCCTTGGGGGAGACCAGCGAGGGGGAGGGCGAGAGGCGGGGCGGTGGCGGCCGGTGGGGCGGAGGAGGTGCAGAGTGGCCCCGGATATGGCGGTAGTGGCCCATCCTTGGGGGAGACCGGCGGGAGGGGCGTGTGGAGGGTGAGCGGCGGGGCGGTGGGGCGTCGGTGAGGACATGGCGGGGAGTGGCTAGCCTCTGGAGGTGACCGACAGGGAGGGGCGTGGGGAGGGCGTAAAAGGCGGGGCGTGAGAGCTGGGCGGGGGGGACGAGCGGAGCGTGGCTCGGAGGAGGGGACGAGCGGAGAGCGGCTCGGAGGGGGAGACCAGCTGATGAGGAGGGAGGGCGGCGGGTGTGTGGCGGTGTGGAGACGGTGGAGGTGAAGAGTGGATGGTGGGCGGTGGGCGGTGGGCTCGTTGGTGTTTTTGTGTTTTTATATTTTCTTTCTTTCTTTCTTTTTTTGTTTTTTTTTGGAAGCTTTTTCGGAAGCGTTTGATTTTTTGAGCGAGTGGCGTTGGGGGAATCAAAAAGTTACAACCCAAACCAGCTCTCTGTTTTTTCGTAATGTGATGTGAAGCGATGTGATGTGGAGAACGAAGACGAAATAGTAGAAAACGCACTTGATCAGCTACCTTAGCTACCGAGTATGCACTCCGCGTCGTAAAGTTCCATCAATCGGCTCTACATTTTGGCAAACAGACCTCAACCTATGCACATACACTGACGATCATCCTGACCGATGCGAACGTCTCAATCGGCTGTTTCGGCATTGCTAAGCCGTAGAGCACGCCGAATCCTCAATTCCGCTCTCTACCACCGCTGGAAAAGCGACTTTTTTCACATGCTAGATTTTGGATGGTGGAAAGGTATTGGTAATGAGACTTGGGTGTCACGTCTCGTTACTACTAATGCTTTACTAATGCTTTTCTAATGCTTTTACAACAAATTACCCCTAAATTACCGTACAAAATCCGCTGCCCTTGCTGCCGGCCCGGGTGCTGCACCTACGGCTGCTCCCATCGCCTCCCCCCGCTGCCTCCCCCGCTGCTGCCCCCCCCCCGCTGCTAAGAGAGTACATTAGCCAGTAGTTCTTGCCATTCAGTTAGAGTAGCACTTACCAATGATACTTTCAAGCAGCTTCCTCGCAGTACTAGACACTGCGCAGCATCGTTCGCAGAATGCCAGGGTGAAGCTGAAGATAGAGACACTGACAAGTAAAAGCAGTCAAACATGGTGTTTAGGCGAGGATCATGGTGTGGTAGGGACGAGACACGGAGCAAGGCGAATCAGTGCTTTGGATAAGCCAAAGTACTGCGTTGGAAATGCATTGGAAGTTCAACGTTCTGTGGCTGAGGGTAAAGATCGTAAAGCTGTTGGTACTGCATCGTTGTTCACACTAGCAGGTCGGATTGAGCTAGGAAACGAGCGTCTGAATCCACGGTTGAAATGCATTGGTGATTCATCGTTTGTATGGCAGGAAAATCACCGCAAAATGGTTGGGAAGTCGTTGCCAGAAAGTCGTTGGAAACAGTTTTGTATGGGGGATTGAAGTCATTGCGAAGCGGTTGGAAAGTCGCTGGAAGATGGTTTTGTTTGGGAGGGGTGTCTGGCAACCGCCAGAGTTATCGATTTTAGCGCGATTCCACTCGGCTTTTGGACGAGAGCGCCGCAAAAAAAGCTTTTCCAGAGGTGGTAGAGGGGCCAGTCCGTCTTGTTCTGTGCGATGTGGTTGGGATGGACGCTTCGTTGTGTGGTTGTATATTGGTTCAGTACTTATATGTGTATGTATGTACAGGAAGAAAAAGAGAACCCGGCGGAACATACAGGGAAGACGGTACTTGCATCCTCAGAACGTGGGCAACGTCTGCTGAAGTGCGCTCGTTATGTATCCTTGCTTAGATAACGTTACAAGCATGCAAAAGAAGATACTACATCTGCACCGGTCGTCATTCGCTCTTTTGCTCTCTGTGACACGGAAAGAAAAGTGGATTTAAAGCAGCAGCTCGATTGGATTCTTGGGTTCTTGCTCCATCTCTCGTTCTTACCACACCAACCTCGCCTAAACATCGTGTTCTGCTGCTTATACGTGTAAGTGTGTGCAACTTCAGCTTCACGCCATGCTAATGATGGTGCGCAGTACTGATCATGGTAAGTGCTGCCCGACATCTGAGCGGCGGGTGCAGCAGCAACAGGGCGGCAGCGGAGGCGGCAGCGGAGGCGGCAGCAGCAGAATGGCGATGGCGATGTCAGCGTAACTCGTGTAACGTTGAGGCCGTGCCCTTGGTCCTTATTCTCAGCCGCATCAAAAACTTAGCTTCTGCAAGGGTCCACCCCACCACGCACCACTAACCGGCACCCCGCGACGCCTAGAATACTATCCTACGCCTGCTGCTTCAAACACCACGGCTCAGCTCAATGGTCGCAGTCGCGCCTGGTATACCGATGTCTTCGCCAGCAGCAGGGCCGCAGGGCTTGACGCACCTCTCGATCACCGCGCCCATCACGTCGCTGGCGTTTCTTGGCGAGCACCTGCTGGCTGGAGAGTCGACGGGCGTCAATGTCCTGCCTATCACGACCGACGCGACCGATGCTGCCAACAAGACCGATGCTGGAACGCACAAGAAGAAGAAGAACGTGTTTGGCAGGGAGAAAGTGCACGGAATCCACATCCCCACTACGGCGGACCCGGACAAAGTCCTGTTCTGGGGCGGGCGCTCACTCCGAATCGCATCGATCGCCACCCTCCTCTCCGACGCCACCGAGCTCGACGGCCGCGAGATCACTGCCGCAGACTGGATCCTCTCCGCCGCGCTTCTGAACAACGGGAAGATCGTCGCTGTCGGAGCGCACAACGAGCTGCTCATCTACAACCCCGCGACGCAGACGTGGTGTGCGCCGCTCGGGTGCGGCGAGCGTACCATGCTCTACAGTGCCGACCTGCGGATCTGCGGCAGCGACGTGACGGTTGCGGCAGGGACCGTGTTTGGCGAGATCGTGATCTGGGACGGCGTGACGGGCGCGGTGCGGCGGCGCCTGCGGGGGCACGAGGGGAGTGTGTTCGGCGTCAAGATCGATGCTGGCGGTCGTTGGGTGGGGAGCTGCAGCGACGACCGGACGGTGCGGGTGTGGGACCTCGAGGTTGCTGAGGACGCTGAAGCGGTGGAGCGCGAGACGACGGGGTTTGGCGGCGAGCGCGTGGTCGCGAGTGCGTGTGCCGCGATCGGGTGGGGGCACCAGGCGCGGCCGTGGGCGGTGCGGTTCGTGCCCTCCAAGGTGGAGGGGCGGTTGCAGGTCGTGAGTGTGGGCGAGGACTTGACGGTAAGGTTTTGGGAGTTTGAGACGGACCAAGGCGGGACGGCGGAACTACGGAATACGAAGACGCATACGAACCATGTGGGGAAGAACGCCTGGGCTGTTGCGTTTGATTATGAAAAGAAGCTGATGGCGACGGGGGGAAATGATGGGCGCGTCGTGACGCTGAGGTATGCGCAAACTGCTGACAGAGATGAGGTGATAAGGCTGCAGGACGTGTTGAAGATGATACACGGCCCTGACTATTCCCCGCCAAAGGGAAAGAAGAAGAAGAGTGATGCATGGAAGCTGTACGCCGTGCTGGACGAAAACCGGCTGGTCGCCACGACGGCGGAGGGGGCGGTGCTGCTGTACGACCTGCGCACAAAGTCGTGGACGCTGCTGGGAACCTGGAGCGGCTTGCGGAACTGGGGGCAGATGGATGCGTGGACGGACAGCAGTTTAGTGGCGCTGGGGCTGAGCGATGGAAAGCTGCTGGTGATCGATGTCGACACCCGTCACAGCTGGACGCGGCCGGTGTATGCTGACAAAGTTGGAGGCGTGTTTGCGTGTGGACGCGACGGCGGTATGATTCCCTCTCTCTCTCCTGCGACTGTGTATAGCTAACACCGGGACAGAGAAATACTACGTTCTCACGCAGTCGATCAATGTCAAAAACGATACCCTCGCCCTGCATTTGTTCGTTCTCCCGCCGCCAGACTCCGCCGACCTCCCGCGCTACGCCTGCACCCGCCCCTCCTCCGAAAGCGGGCTCGTCATAACCTCCGTCCACCACGACCTCTCCTCACAGACCCTCTACCTCGGCACCCGCAACGGCGCCGTCGGTCTCTGCCAACTCAACTCTGGCCTCGAAACCTGGTTCCCAGCGCTATACGGCACCGACGCCATCACCTCCATCCGCTCCACCTCCACCGTCCTCACCACCACCTCCCGCACAGGCACCTACGCCCTCCACTCCCTCCCCGCCATGACACCCCTCCACATCGCGCGCCCCACGCCCACCATCTCCAGCATCGAGGGCTCCCACACCCCATCGCACATCCACGGCTTCCGCGGCCTCAACTTCATCACCCACTCCCTCTCCACACAACTCGACGTCCTCTCGGTCGAGTGCGGCGGCGCACACCGCAGCTGGTCCTACCACCCCCAGCTGCTGGCGTGGACCCAGTCCTCCGATCTCCACCTCCACCGCGCCCCCCGCGCGCCCGACACCACGCTGCTCATCCCCGGGTATCACGGACGCGAGATTAAAACCGCCGCCTTCTCCCCCGCCACGCGTATCCTGGCGACGGGCGCAGAGGACACCACGATCCGTTTCGCCACGCTCACTCCCGAAGGCGTGCTGGAACCGCTGGGAACGCCGTTGAAGCTCCATAGCACCGGCGTGATCGCGCTGGCGTGGTCCCGGGACGGAGAGCGCCTGGTGAGCGCTGGCGGCGTGGAGGAGCTGTATGTCTGGCGCGTCAGCACCGCGCCGTTTGGGGTCGTGCTGGAGGGGATTCTGCCGCTGCCTGCGGACGGCGCGGGGGAGGTGAGGTTTACGGCGCTGTCCGTCACCAACGGGGGATACATGCGAGGCATGCTGTACATTGCGCTGGGCACGTCGGATTCCATGCTGCGCGAACTGCACTACACCCCCACCCCCACGAACGGGATCTGGGGAAAGACCTGGGAGGGTGTCTACACCACGAACGGGATCTGGGTAACGACCTGGGAGGGTGTCTACAACGGCACCAACTGTGTCACAGCCATAGCATTGCTCCCCGAGTATGAAGCGTTGGTGGCGGCAGGGAATGATGGGTTCATTTGTGTGTGGGTGGGAGGTAGGCGGAGATGGAGGAGGAGGGTGCATCAGAGTGGTATTGGGGCGATGAGCGTGAAGTCTGGAACTGGTGCGAATGATGGGAGGATAAGGATTGTGAGCGGCGGGGACGATGGAGGGGTGGGGGTCTGTGTGATTGATCTTGACCGGCTGTGCAAGGGCGCGGACAGCGAGGGGGCAGACGGCGGAGAGGAAGAGGTGATGGTCGAGGGAGGGTTGATACCCGAAGCCCACGGCGCGGCAGTAACCGGCGTTGTCACGACGCGCGATGGGGTTGTGAGTGTGGGCGGGGACATGAAGATACGCGTGTGGGAGTGGGCGCTCGAGGGGACGGAGGAGAAGGTGCCGGACGAGAAGGAGGAGGAGGCGGAGAAGGCGGGGGAGGAGAAGGCGGAGCAGGCGGAGCAGGCGGAGGAGGAGGAGGGGAAGGGGGAGGGGCCGTTAAAGCTGGTGTGGACGGGCGAGAGCGGGGTTGCGGATGTGGGGGACATGGTGGCGGTGGGCGAGGGGCGGGAGGGAAGGGTTGTGGTTGTTGGGATGGGGTTGGAAGTGTGGGGGGTGTTGGGCGAGAATAGAACTGGGTACTGTCCGGAGGGATGGGCGAAGCCGACGGGAATTAGGGGTATTAGATGTCCGCAACTGGTCTCTATGATAAATTTTCCAGCCCACGCAAACACTGTAATGTTTGTATAAAATGTTTGTAGCGTGTTTGAGTCAAACATTAAAATGTTTGAAGCATGTCCCTGAAATAAATTAAAAAAGACAGGAATTTGAACCCTCAATGCTACCTGTATGTGTAATTTGATATTGAACAAGCCACTACGCTATTTCATCTTCAGTTGTGTTTTAAGTGTACAGCCAGAATTCATACTACGTTTTTGTTAGAATCCTCATGCAAATTTTGTCTTGGTGAAATTCCTTTCATCCGTGTCGAAACGTTGGGATGGTTAAGTTTCACTCACGTTTGAAATTTAGGTTGATGTTTAACTTTGAACGTGTCGATGTTTAGCTTCAAACGTCGAAGTGATGTTTGAACACGTCAATGTTTGAACTCAAACACTGATTTACGAATCAAACATTTAAATGTTTAAATTCAAACATAGTATGGCATTCCAACATTACAATGTTTGAATTATGTTTGAATCCAAACATTGCTACCAAACTGATGTATCATAGAGAACCTCTGTAGCCATGATTTCGAGCTATACCAGCCAGGGTCTGCTATACAAGACACAAAGACAAGGCTTTGCAACATATCCAGGAACGGATCCACAGCCTTCGACTGCGCGTTGACTGCGCCATGCAACCCGTTACAGTGCGCAATCCCGCATCATCGCTCATCCAGACACAGCCAGTGCTTTCGCTTCGCAGCATTCAACCCGGCCTATGCGTTGCCGTTAGCTCCACGGTTAGCCTTTGACAGTAGCCCGTGCACGAGCTCCAGCGACGTCGACCCTGCGTCTCGTTCCAACGCACACAACCGTAATTTGTAAATGCACAGCGACCAAAGCGTCGAACGCATAAGCTGCTCCGCTGTCCCGCGCACCACGGAGGAAATACAACAACCGGCGTCACGATGGCTTCGGTTTGGATGGGCTTTCGCTGTCGCACGGTGAGGGAAGTCGGCTTTGGTGCTGGTGCGCTCTCGCCGGCTGTAGAGGCTGCTAGAAGGGGCGGAACTGTGGCTGCGTGGTGTCGCGAGTGATAGGCCGTGCATTGGATACATTGACACTTTCCATACGGTGGGCGCTAAGGTGTGCGGATCGGGGTGGATTCGTAGCAGGATTGGTTGGGATTGTGGTGAGGCTTGTGCATCACTGGCACGGCTGTGAGTGCTGGGTGGGGGAGAAACTGAGGCTTGACGGTTTCTTTTTGCCGTTTTTTGGTGGTGGCGGTATAGATGATTATCTAGGGTTTGGGCTCGGGGAGGTAGAGCTTTTAGATCGATGCAAAGGGTCCTGGGGTTGGAAAGGCGTGGGTGTTTGAAAGGCGGGTCTGGTATTGGACGTCTGGTGCTGTTTACATATGTTCAAGCTTCTCCTGCACCGGTTTGGTGTTGGCGATTCTGGGATCCTGGCGTCAGCGTTCTTATTTTGCTATTCTATTTCTCTTGATTCCTGAAAACTTATCAGAATTGTACAATACGATCTACGGCACGTTATCAGCACCATACAAGATCTCTAACGAACTAGGAAGTTTCAACAGATAACCAGTCATGAAGCCAGGGTTGTGCTATTCGACTGCTCTACACCTAACGCGAACTTGCTCTAGCTAGCTGAGGCACGTCGGTCTATAAGCCTCCGTGGTATCGTCTCATAGCATTCTAACGTGGCATTGCTTTCTCAGTGATCGTCTCTACTGTAGTTATCATATCGCCGTATGCACCCACGAGAACTACGCCATCGTGGCCGTGTACTTCCGCACAAGCCGATCTGTATTCTCGAGTCTCTGAGCAGTGACGAGTCCAATGCGACATGTCCGTGTTCAAGCTCCATGTGCCTATAGCTGTCTATGTTTAAACCGAGCCCAGTCGTGGCAGTTTACTTTAAAGCCCATGCGGCATTCCATCGTCTGTTTCTACTTTTCTCTTTCCGTTCCTACACTTGTCCGAACCGTACAATGCGATCTGCAACGAATAGGAGTACTCGTAGGAAATTCGATACACTGCGCCTGCGGGTACTAACAGTTTGAATGTGGGCTCGCCCCGCTGTTGTCTGTCATTCGTGTTTGTTCTTCAATTGGCCTTCTGCTCACGCGCACCCCACGTGCCCACCATCCCCAATCCCCAATGCTCATGCACGCCTTTTCATTAATCAGCACTGATTCATCCCCCAATCCAATCCAAATCTCAATCCCACCAATCCCAACCATCACTTCCTCCCCAAAGTAGCCATCCGGCCGAGCACTGCAAAATTTCTGTTGAACTGGTGAACCGTTCAACAGTGCAGTCAGGGTGTGCGGCTCAAGCACCCCTGCCGCCAAGAAGCAGGGTGCAGCAACCGAGCTCTCCCCGGCGGAACTGCGTCGTGTCCTTTCTTGAGAGGTCTCCGCGAGGTTTTATCACCACAACTCGCGGTCTCCACGTTTCCATCACCACGACCCTCACCTCCTCACCTCCTCACCTCACCTCCTCACCGCCCATCACCACCACTCCCACCACCACCGCCGCCACCACCGCCGCCACCACCACCCACCACCACCCCGCCGCAACAATGGACACAGCCCTCACCCCCCTCCTACACACCCTCGAACCCCTCCTCGCCCTCCTCCGCCCACACCTCCTCCCCTACACCGCCACCCCCCCCGCCTTCCTGCAAGACTTCGCCACCTCCCAGCTCGGCCCCTCCTGCTACACCACGCTCATCACATCCCTCGACCCCGCCTCCTCGCCAGCGTGCACAAAGCTTCTCATCTCCAAAACCCTCGGGCTCGGCATCGTCGCCATGTCCGCCTTCGTCAAGCTCCCGCAGCTCTTCAAGCTCTGCTCCTCGCGCTCGCCGCAGGGCGTCTCGTTCGCCGCGTACGCGCTCGAGACGGTCGCGTACCTGATCACGCTCGCGTACAACACGGCCGCCGGGAACGCGGCGAGCACGTATGGCGAGATCGCCTTCCTCGCCTTACAAAACGTGGTCGTCAGCCTGCTGCTGCTCGAGTTCGCCGGGCGGCGCTCCGCCGCCGGCGCGTGGGTCGCGGCGATCGCCGCCGGCGCGTACACGCTGTTCACACCCGGCCTTCTGAGCAGTGAGCAGCTGGCGCTGGCGCAGGCCGCGACGATCCCGCTGGCGCTCGCGGCGAAGGTGCCGCAGATCTGGACGATTGCGAGGCAGGGGAGCACGGGGCAGTTGAGCGCGTTTGCGGTGTTTAATTACCTCCTGGGGAGTCTTGCGAGAGTGTTTACGACGCTGGCGGAGGTGGATGATCCGTTGATTTTGTGGGGTTTCGTGGCGGGCGCGGCGCTGAATGCGGTGCTTGCGGCGCAGATGGTGTGGTATTGGAATGCGGGGTCTGGGAAGGGGGCGGCGGCGGCGAAGGCGAAGAAGCATTATCCCGGCAAGGGGAAGGGCGGCGTGGGGAAGAAGAGGGCGTAGAGGGATGAGGGGAGAGGGAATGGGAGTGTTTAGATAGAGGGAGAGCGAGTTTGCGCTTTAGTTGTTAATTGATGCGTGTTGGAGTTCTGGATGATACAATAGTCTATTCGAATTCCTATCCTACAATCTCTCCTCCACAGACATGCCTACGCTTCGGTTTGGCACCGACGTGCGTCGACAAGTCCAATCCAATCCTATCACACACTCACCCATCCCACCCAGCTCCTTTCCCCCTACTCCTGATTCGCAATCAACAACCACCCCGCCCCAATCTGCCTCCTCAAATCCTCCTTCTCAACATCATGCGTATCCTCCACCTCGCCCCACACGCCCGTCTGAAAATTCACCTCCACACTCGCCGCCCTCGCCGCCTCCTCAACACCCCACGTCCTCTCCCTGCTCTGACTACCCCACTCCCCCACCATCCTCGCGCCCACCAAAAAGCTCTTGCCCGCAAGCACACACCTCTCGAACCCAACCAGCTCCCACGCGCCTAAGCCGCGCATCCAGTCCATCAGCACCTCCCGCGTCCTCGCGTCCTGCCTGCGCCCGCCAAAGCCGTGGTCGCCGTCGACCGTCGCAATGTCGACGCCGGGCCACATCCGCTCGCGCAGCCACGACAACACCGGCTTCAGCGCCTCCTCTTGTCGTTTTCGCAACTTCCTCGTCTCTGTCGGTGCCAGACATAATAACGTATCCGTATCCAGATACCGGATCAGGTTCTGCACCACCTCCTCGCGCGTCGCGTCCGTCAGATCGATCGCGCGTCCGGCGAGCTGCGTCAGCGGCACCAAATGGCCCCGCGCGGCATCGGCGCTGCGGCGGAGCGCGTTCCATTCCAGCGCGATGCCTGCGGCGAGGAGTGGTTTGGAGGCGGGGATGGCGAGGGGTGCTTGGAGCGGCGTTTTGAGCGTGCGGTGGTCGAGGTGCAGGCGCAGGGTGTTGTCGGAGGGGTGCGCGACGACGTGCGCTTCGGTCCAGAAGCGCTGGCCTGCGGCGGCGGCGGCGGATTTGAGGCGCTGGCGGTGCTCGGTGACGGCGGACCGCGTGGGGGTGGGAGCGGACGGGGGAGGGCCGTGCGCGGTTATGGGGTAGGCTGTTGCTGGTGGGGAGGGGGTGGTTGTGATCAGACGGATGTGCTGGGGGCGAGGGTGGAGGTGGGACGGCCGCGTGGCGAGGCGGAGGAGCGTGCTGGGTCGCATTTTGGTGAGCTTTGTGGTGGAGAGGTGAGGCGGAGGTGAGGTCGGTGGGGTTGCGTGGGTTGGGTGTGGTGGCGGCGGAGGTGCTGAAATTGTAGATTGGTCGGGTTAGTAAGCAGCGGCTCAAGTGTCAATTTGAGCTGGCCGACTCCGACTCAGCACTCAAACTCGAACACAGATAAACTCGCAATGTCCAATTCCCCCAAAGCTTATATCGACCAAAATCCGTCCCATGGCCGCTTCTAACTAATTCACCGTGTCCAACGTTCCCAGACTCTCCCAATCCCATGCCACAGGCCGTCCGGGTAACCCCCAATCCATCCCCCTGGCGATGCGCATCCCTGACAAATCGCAACGTCATCCCAGCTCACCCAATCGACTTCGGAGCTCACCCAAGCTCTCCGCCAACCTCCCTCTCCCTCCCTCCCCCACCATCACCTCCCCCCCTCTCCCCTTGGCCCTCCCCCCCGCACCTCTTGGGCCAGCAGCTGTAACAATGCACTTCCCCGTCCCGCACCACCTTTCGCGCCCAGCGTCGCACGCGCACCGTCCATCCTCGCCGACGTCGCCGCTAAACCTCAAGATCCCGAGCCTGCACGACGGAACGCTGCTGGACGCGTCGTTGCTCGTCCCGACCGCTCCCAGCGCTCCCACCGCCTCCACCTCCTCCACCTTTCCTCCTCCCCACAATCCCTTCAATTCCACAGCTCCCACAGCTACCTCCACTACCACAGCGTCGGCGCCCTTCACAGCACCCTCCGCCGGGCTCGCTCCGCTCGCCCGCCCCCGCCGCGCCGCAGTCCTCGCACACCCCTACGCTCCCCTAGGTGGCACGCGTCACGACCCAACGGTCCGCACCCTCGCCGCAGCGCTGGTACACGCGGGGTACGTCGTGGCGACCTTCAACTTCCGCGGCGCCGGGCGCAGCGCGGGACATACGTCGTGGAGCGGGGCGCGCGAGCGGGCGGACTTTGAGGCTGTTGTGGGGTGGGTGTGCGCGTTTACTGCTTCACTCGGAGACGACAAGCGGGAGGGGAGCGCAAAGGCGGAGGGAGACGGGAAGGGGGAGGGGCATGGGGCAGAGGGGGACAGTGAGGTGGAGTTGCTCCTCGGCGGCTACTCCTACGGCGCCCTCATCGCCGCGAGCTGCACCGGCGCGCCGCGTGACGAAGAAGGCAGCGCTGACTACCGCCGTGCCGTGGCCGCAGCGCGAGAGAGCGGGCGGGCATGGTACTGCAGCCATGGACTGGCGGGGCGGACGAGCTACAGTAGTCCACGGAAATCCACCTCGCGCCGACCGGCACTGCCGCACCCGGCGACGGCGCCGGCCGCGATCCACACTGCGCCTGCCACCGCTGGCCCCATTGCCACAGACGTAGCCACGACGAAGCCCGACACCAGCACGAAGCCCGGCACGAAGATAAGACTGCGATACATCCTGATCTCCCCTCCCCTCCCGCCCATCAGCTCCCTCCTCCTCTTAGGGTCGTCGCTGCCCCCGCTGATGAGCGCACCGGAGCCAAGAGACGGGGTCGCGGTGCTGGCGGCGTGGGGGGGCCAGGACGCGTTCACGGCGCTGAGGAAGTATAGGAAGTGGGCGAGTAGGATGGAGGGGGTTTGGGGGGAGCGGTGGACGGGGGTTGAGGTGGAGGGGGCGGGGCACTTTTGGGGGGAGGAACTAGGGACTGTGGTGGGGGAGGTGGAGGGGTGGGTTGGGTAGTAGGGCGGGAAGAGGATGGCAGGGAGGGAGGGCTCAGGGAGGGGAGTGGGGGAAGAGTGAGGATTTAATGCGTTGTGGTAAGTTATGATTATGACGGATGAGATGGTGTACGATATAGCGTTTTCTAGAAATCTGTTTTTTTTTGCGGATCGAGGTCGAGTCAGTACACGAAGAGGGAATGCGCCGAGACTTGTTTGCACTATACTTGGAGTTGCTGGAATAGAGATACTGATATACAGACCTCCTTTGTAACTCCACGATTTAGTTTTGATACCTACGAAGCTTTACAAAGGCAGCGATAGCTTAGGGTTGCATGGGCGGCCGGGTTCATGTGGCACGTACTGCAGCAGCCGCAATGGGGACAGCCGCAATGGGATGGCCGAAGTGGGTTCAGCGCCTCTCTCTGGTGGTTACTCGGTTCGTCCGTCACATACAATTCGTCTGCCCGCTCTCATCGTCTTTTCATCCACCATCACCGCCTCAACATGCCCCATCACTCATCCCACACCCCATCCCCCACCCCCACAGCCTGGGGATTCCACAACACCCCCCCTCCATCCCACTTCCTCTTCAACTCCACCAACCTTCCATAACCACCCCCATAGTACCTCCTATGCGCCTCTTTAGGCCCCATCGCAGGGTCAACATAATTCACATACGCGCCCACGCTCCCCGCTCCTCCCTCCCTTTCCATCTCCCCCGCCAAACTCTCCCAAACCCCGCCCATAAACTTGATTCCCGCCTCCGGATACGCTTCCTGCTTCGGCGTGTGTGAATACAACTGCACAGTCCACAGCGCGTCCCGTCCACCATACGACGCACTGTCGAGCGAGAAGTTATGCGCGAGCACGGAGCCGGCGCCGCCGTAGAGATCGAAGATGGCCCAATACTCCACCGGCGCAGGCGGGACAGCGGTGGACAGGTGCCTAAAGAACGTAGTGAGTGAGGAAAGAGGGAAGGCGCGGGGGGTGGTGAGGGACTTGGTATAGAACGTGTCCCCCGTGTCAATGAGCGTGGTGTCGTTGAGCGGTGTGTTATCATTGAACGCGACCAGGCAGTCGAGCCACCCGCCTTCGATCACGGTAGCGGTGGCGGGGGGTGTGGGGAGGAGCGAGAGGAGGGGCGCGATGGTGCGGTCGAAGTGGGAGCGAGTGCCCCAGAATACGCCGGTGACCTGGTATGCGCCGAAACCCTGCTGCACCCGCAGCGCCATCTCCGGGGGCGCTTCCTCCACCGCAAATCTCTGCACAGCGGCGAACACCGCCGCCTGCGCCGCCGCGTCGCCCAGCAGCGGGGAAAAGTCGTACGTAAACCGCACCCCGTTCTCGGGCGCCGCGTGGGTGGCAAGGCGGAACTCGGTGACGACGCCGAAACTGTCGCCCGCGCCGCGGAGGGCCCAGAACAGGTCTGCGTGGGAGGATGCAGTGATGTCGTGCAGGACTGTGCCGGTGGCGGTGATCGCGGTCATGGCGACGATGGTGTCGAGTGTGGTCCCCCACATGCGCGAGGTGAAGCCGAACCCGCCGTGCGTCGCGTGGCCCCCGAGACCGACGGTTGAACACAGCCCGTGCGGCAGTGCGCGGCCGGCGGCAGCGAGGGTCAGCGCGATGGGGCCGAGGCGCGCGCCGGGGCCGATGGACGCGATGGCGGTGCTGGGGGAGAGGGAGATGGAGGCGAAGTGCCGCAGGTCGAGGATGAGGGAGGTGTTGGTGCCGCCGAGGGAGTGGGAGGCGTAGGAGTGCCCGCCGGACCGGACGGCGACGCGGGTGTGGTGGGAGGTGGCGCAGTGGAGGGCGGTGGAGATTTGGTGGGTGTTGGTGGGGAGGATGATGGCGGCTGGGAGATAGGGGAGGCGGTGGTTGTAGGGGTTGGTTAGGGGGGCGTAGGACGGGGAGGAGGGGGGGGCGAAGGGGATGGAGTGGGTGGAGAGGCAGCGTTCGAGGGGTGTGCGGGAGGAGGTGGGGGGGGAAGTGGGGAGCGCGAGGAGGAGGGGGGTCCAGGGGAGCTTCATTGTTGCGGCTGGGAGACCTGGCAGGAGGAGAGGGGGGTAGGGAGAGGGTGGAGGTTTATAGCGGCGAAGCGGACTGAATCTGCCCGACTGTGAACAGTGAGGTGCTTGTAAGAACGTCATGTGTCGAACAAGCCCGTCGTCTACTGACCGGGTGGCGTCTGGGGTAATTATCCGGGGTAGCAGGTGGCACAGCATGGGTAGGAATCTTGAATGCTTGATTAGTGAACAAGTATTGTGCACGGATTGAGAAGGTACCGTAGGCGCCCCAGAGCGGTAGTGCTGTGCAATGATCAGGACTGTAGGGCTAGAAAAACTACGGCCGCGGTGGAAACGACATATTAAGCGTTGTTCTTCGCAGCAGAAAGGTAGTTGGATGAAGAAATTGTGGAAGGATTGGAAACGAAGAGCGGCAATTGGATTCCATCATCACGGTTTCGATTTCCGATCAATGCATCAATTAGAGAGCACACAGTGCAAAGCAAAACACACGTTAGATGCTGCAAAAGCTTCATTGCTCTACACTCCTACAAAACCAACAACGAGACCAAAAGTACCAAACAGCGACACCTACAAGCCACTGTAGACGTAAAACTATCGCAAAGATGCAGCAGAGACGCAAACAACGTTGGAATATAGGTTCTAGGGATGAGACGTTGTCACGTTGAGAGTCTTGCGTGGCACTGTGAACGTTCAACTAGTTATTAGGGTGAGTGACACGGGGAGGGAATGTAGTAACTAACTATTGTCGATGAACGTATGATCGTGTTTGTTGTAAGTTTAAGTGTACAGGGAGAGAAAAAGAAGAGCTGAAGACGACCCGAGAAGTGCAATGAGACACCAGAAGACCCGGGCAAGAACTGAACTAGCTAGTATCCATGATGCAGAACCGTGGTGAATGACACGAGTAGGGAACGTAGCAATCAAAGCTATTCGAGATGAAAGAGATGCGAACGATGAGTGCTGAACGATAAGACGACGAGTGCAAGTAGAAAACAACGACATTAAATACGGAATACAGTACCGGCCACAAGTGACGGACCCGAGTGACCGTGCCTCGACACATGGGCCTCGCAGCAACACATTGCCAAGTCCTGACCCATCCCGCCCTCCTCCTCCCCGTCTCCTAACCTTCCACGGGGGCTACCCGGACGGACTCTGGGATTGCATTTGGGGAGGGCGATGTGGCAGGGACTGTGTTATTCATGGATATCTTGAAATATTAAGTGGAGACGCGTGGGCGCTTGACATGTTCGTGTTTGTATCTCTCGATTGTATGCGTGCCATGCTCTACGTTTCAATCATACACATACATACAAGGAACATTTAGGTGCAACGGGCACGCCCATCCGTCCTCTCCTCTCCAGGAACAGGTTCGATGGCTTTTTGCGTTGTCTGGGTTCTCGACCGTTTCCCCGTTGCTGCGCTTTCAGAGCGCGCTCTCTAGTATATACATCTACGTTGTCGCACATTGCAAGATCACTTCTCACTACGAGCTTCTGCGTTCCAGCGCCGCATCTCACGCCCAGCATTCCGAGTCGTCACGATCTCACACACAGGGGTACGGGATGACCATCATTCTAACGCATTCTATTGCACAGCCCGCAGCACCAGCCTCTAACGCCACCCAGAAAACAACCTCGGGGACGTACCTCTGTTCTGCGGATGGCGTTCACAGTGTGCCGAGTCCGACCCAAACATCCGCCAAGCCAGCTGACACGCATCGCCGCGCGCAATGCCCTCGCCCGACTGGATCTTGTACCCCCGCAGCTGGACGTCCTCGCCCAGGAACGTGTGGCGCGCATGGAACACGCCGCGGAACGACGTGAACGTCTCGTCGAACACTAGCACGCCTGTGTTGCGAGAAAAGTCGTGTTCCCAGTAGTCGTCGTCGTGGCCGCCGGAGTACTGCATCACGCCGCGCCAGCGGAAGTGGAGCTTGCGGTTCGGGTCGGTGGGCGCGGGCGCGGGCGTGTCGGGGGGCGGCGCGGCGGCCACGGCGGGGTCGACGTCTGCGGGGGTGACGGGGGGTTGGACAGCAGCGGGCTCAACTTTTGTATCGCCGTCGATCTCAACCTTTGGATCGCCGTCGGTCTCAACCTTTGGATCGCCGTCGGCCTCAACCTTTGGATCGCCGTCGGAGTCGGCTCTCAGGCTGATGTACGACGTGGCGTAATCCTCGCCGTCGCGCCAGAACCGCATCAGCCCGCCGATGATACCAAGATGGAACTCGCCCTGCAGCGACTGCGGTCCGCCGGCTTGCGCCGGCTCGCGCTCGTCGTCCCAGTCGATGATGACGCGCAGGCCAACCTCGCACCACACGGTCCAGCGGCGCTCGATGCGCCCGCAGGTCATGTACCAGCGGCCGCGCGCATCGTCCTCTCGGGTGGCGCCCGGTGCCTGTGCGTCTGCAAGGAACTGCGCATGCTTGGCGGCATTCGCGGCGTTGTCCACGAGCGTGTTTCGGAGCGCCGTCGTGAGCTGCGCGAGGCCGCTGCCGACGCCGGTGAGCGGGTCGAACGGCCAGCTCCAGTCGTCGCGGTCTTCGGGGTCTTTGGGGCAGACTAGCTCCTTGAAGTGCAGGCCGGGGAGGGCGGCCACGGCGGCTGCGAGTGCGCTGCGGGTCTCCGCAGGGAGGTTTTTGAACACCAGTGGCCGGTCTGGCGTGGCTTTGGCGGGGCAGACATGGCCGTCGGCGTCGAGGAAGTAGCGGTCCAGGAACAGCTTCAGGTCGCAGAGCAGTGCTTGCTGATGTGCGTCGTGCGGAATGGTCTTGAATAACTCGGCACGCTGCTCAGCGGTAAGTGGCACCTCTTCGGCCTTTTTTTTCTTGTGCCATGGTTTGGGATCCTCATCGGCCTCGTTGCTCTTATTTTTGTTTTTCCTTTTTTTACCTTTGCCGCGAGCCATTGTGGGTGTGTAAGTTACCCCCAAGAACCGGTGGTGATCGTGGATGTGGTGCTGGTGGTGGAAGGGAATGGGTGTGGTCGTGCACGGAAGTGGCTAGAGAAATGACGAGCACTCGGCTTGTCCCACTGTCGAGCTTGGCTAAAAAACAGCTTTGGATAAGAATATTGCAGAAACCCATGGACAAACTTTCATAGTGAGAGCACGAGCATTGCAATTATCCCAGGCATGGAAACCGGAAGCCCCAGCTAGATCCGCGGTTTTCGCCAAACTCCCGTGATCGTAAACACAGTGCATAGGCTGGGTCTATGAATACTGGATCAGTGAACGAAAAATGTGCACGGATAGAGAAGGAACCGTAGGCGCTCAACTAGAGCGGTAGTGTTGAACGTATGTATAATCGTGTTCCTTGTATAAAGTGTGTGAAGTATACAGGAAGAGAATAGAAGAGCAGAATAGCATCGCCAGCGTTCCTTCAGGCTTTATAGTCCAGCCTTAGATAATTTAAAAAAGAGATGAAGCAGCTCGTGAGCTGAGTGTCGGTGATAGAGGCAAAAGCAGCACGTGCAAGCTCCGAGTGAATCGTTACTACGAATACCAGCACGCGAGAGCCGCCGGTGATGAAGAGACGGAGCAGAGATCTTTCCTTAGTGAATTGTTGAAGTCGAACGTCCCGAACGAATGTTAGCTGGCTTTCCGATGACAGAGGAGCAGATGCCTTCTACGATTACCGTGCTATAGGCTCATTCAGAGACTGATGCTGGTAATGTGTTGGACGTAAAACTTTGTTCGTTGTATTCAGTGTGTGAAGTGTAACGAAGAGAAGAGCAAAGCAGAGCAGAGCAGAAAATAAGGGCGATAAGCGCAATCCTTCATCACCGATGACTCGGTTTTGGCCATTTTCGGCTCGGTCTCATCGCCCTTGTTTCTGCTCTTGCTCTTACTCTACTTTCTCTTCTCTTCCTGTACACTTCACTCAACACAAGTTAACCGAACGATACAATACGATCTCCAGCACGTTATCAGCACCCGTCTCCGACCTAAGCCTCAATGGATGAGACGTGATCTTCTACTCGTCGAGGACAGCCTACTAACCTTATTGACCCAGATCCTCTCAAGCCTCATTCTGCTTCATGTGTTCGTCACCGACAGCTCTCAAACGCCGTTTCTTCACTCTATCACGATAAAACTTATATACGGGTACGTGCATGGTAGCTTCATCGATTATACTCTACGGAATGCTTACTATTATTATTACACAGCGTCTAACATCTCTGCTATCACTGAAAACGCCCCACGCCGTCAGAATCTAATGAAACAACAGCGGGATGCCGCCGCGGCTTGGATAGATATACCGATCCTGATTCTCAGTATACACCTTCCATTCAGCCCGACACGGGCGTCCATCCGGATCCGCAACGGCATCGCCCGATTCGAGCTTGTACCCGCGCAGCTGGAAGTCCTCGCCCAGGTACGTGTGGCGCGCATGGAAGAGCCCGCGAAACGAGGTGAAGGTCTCGTCAAACACCAGCACGCCTGTGTTGCGCGCAAAGTCGTGTGCATAGTGGTCGTCGTCGCCGCCGCCGGTCCACGGCATCACGCCGCGCCAGTGGAAGTGGAGCTTGCGAGGATCTGTAGGGGTGGCGGGGATACGAGGCTTTAGGGGTTCAAGTGAGTGGGGCTCGTCGTCGGGCTCAGATTCAAGCTCATCCTCATCATCCGAGTCGGGGCGGCTGGTGTACGTGTCGTAGGACTCGCCGTCACGCCAGAACCGCATGAGGCCGCCGATCGGCCCCAGATGGAACTCTGCAAGCAGCGGTTGCTCTCCAACACCCTCCTGCGCTGGCTGGCGCTCCTGGTCCCAGTCGATGATCATGCGCAGGCCCACGGGGGCCTCGCACCACACGGTCCACCGGCGCTCCAGCGTCTCGCAGCGCAAGAACCAGCGGCCGCGCGCATCTTCCTCGGGACGGGCGCCAGGCACCTGCCCGGCTTCCACGAACTGCGCATGCTTGATCTCGTTTTTGGGATTGTCGACGAGCGCGTGGCGGAGCGCCCTCACGAGCTCTCCGCGTCCGGTGCCAATGCCGCAGAGGGGCTCAAACACCTCCTCCCAGAAGTTGCCACAGGAGTTCTCTTCCTTGGGTGAGATCAGCTCCTTCATGTGCAGCCCGGGGAGTTCGGCGACCGCGGCCGCCAGCGCGCTGCGCGTCGCCTCCGGGAGAGCTTTAAACACCAGAGAGCGGTCTGGCGTGGCTTTGACGGGGCAGACACGGCCGTCGGCGTCGAGGACGTAGCGGTCCAGGAACATCTTCAGGTCGTAGAGCAGTGCTTTTTGGTGTTCGGCGTGCGGAATGGCCTCGAACTGCTCTGCACGCTGCTCGGGGGTCAGTGGCACCACTTCGGCCCTGTTGTTTTTCTGTCTGTTTTTCCCTTTTCTGCCGCGACCCATTGTGGGTGTGTATGTGGCCTGAAGAACCGGTGCTGATGGGGTTGTCGTGATCGGTGGTGCTGGTGGTGGCAGGGAAGGCAGGTGGTCGTGGTTGTGCGCGGAAGTAGCTAGAGAAGTGGAAAAAATAAAGTGAATATAACTGCCAATAGAGCAGTGCCAGCCCAGCGCTTGGCTACATTGAAAACCACTTATCAAGACTCGTGACCCGAAAATCCAAAACGCAAGCCACATTGGCCAACAAGAAGCGTCAAAACCATTGTTCCATATTGGCTAAATTGAACGAGGGGGCGGGGCCTTCAGATTGAGAGTACGCATCCGAGGTTGATCTGGAATCTGTTGAAGCTCCAGTGCCAACGCCTAGATCTAAACCCAACCTCCTAAACGCTTATGCGAAGTCATCCAGTGTTTGTTCGTGTCCGTTCTGTCACGTGCACAGGCAGAGAACGCGAAGAGCAGAAAAGCGCGATGAACCAGCACCAGGACACCCGGGTCCATATATATGCCCAACCCCGACCCATTGTCGAAGCAGCATCGCACACTTCACCAAGTTCCAGTATTGTCTGTCCAAACAATGGCCGTATCCACGCTATTCCCGCTATTCACGCTATCCACGCTCTTCCCGCTCTCCCAGCCGCGAAACACAGCTGGCTAGCTGTATACCAACCCAGCGGTTCTACATCTGGGCCGGTATGTTCCCCACACCCACCGACGACAGAAACCCGGATTTGGCAGCCATCTACGCCAGGTGCCAGGTGCCAAGTGCCAGGTATCCACCGTGATTCCAAGCGCCAATCCTCCCAGTTCCAGCCCGGTATTTAACGCCGGCATCCAGCCAGGCATTCACCGCTATGAACACGATCTCGACCGCCGGCCGCTGGCGTTCCACCTTCTACCTTCTACCTTCTCCCCCATCAACTCTCGTTCACATCATCTCGTTCACGTCATCCCAGCGATTCGAGTCGCGCACACACAAAACACAAAACACAAAACGCAAAACACAAACACAAAACGCAATGTCCCGCCAAGTTCACCCGCAAATGTCTGTATCTCCAGCTTCAGCTTCGCGGAGTTGGAGTCATGTATCATGCGAAGCACGGTGCGCACGGTGTTCCCCGCTTCGCGTGCTTCGCGTCCAGCATCGCGTATCGATACGTTTGTGACGCTGACCAATCTGTTTGTGACGAATCGTTACCGTTACCAACGGGGTTCAATACACCCACGTAACTCTGCTCTAGCGTTGCGATCACTGCATTTTGCTTAGTAAACAATTTTCCAATGTCCCAGATCCACTCCGGCTACAGGACCAAAACAGTCACGGGTTTGTGTTGAACCGTAACGTTGCAATACAGGTGATTATAATACGTTGCATACAACTTTGTAACGGTTCAATACGCGTTGCTGTGAGCAAGTCAACACGCGGGTTGGCCGGTGCATCTGGTCGACCTCGGTCCCGCAGGTCGCCAGATATCCTGCGCATCGCGTGGAACAAACACGGTCCCGGCAGGACTCGCGAGGAAGTTGCGCCGGCATGGTGGGTGGGTGGGCCGTTGGGTCAGACCCAACGTCGATGTACGAGTACGAGTACGACAGGTGCATCTCGCGGGCCGCGATCATGGCCAGCTCTGCTGCAAAACGTTGCTCGACCCTTCACTTGTACACATCACTAGCTGGATAACACTAACCTACCAAGCCTTCTCGAGCTCTCGCGCTCTCGTTGCACAGGTGACAGACCTCTGACACGTTCTCAGCGCCATCGCTCTCGCTGAGCCCATCGCTCTCTCGCTGAGCCCATAAGCGCTGCCGCCCTCGTTGTCCCCACTCCATCAAGAGTCCGCATCCTTCCGATTTCGATCCGCGTGCGAGACAGCGCGCTGCTTTGTTGCGGCTTGCCAGATGAAGACACGCTGCTGCGTCCGCCTTTATGAATTATCGAGAGCTCGGCCGACACGTTGCTTCATTTTTGCAGTTGTCATCGCTTGCGGCTGCAGCTACTCATCGTGACCGGCAGCTGTTGCAAGCTCGCTGCGGCTTCTGCGGTTGGTCTCAGGGTGAGCGCTCGCAGCTGTGTCTCCTCATGACTCGTGAGTGTTGGTTTGTAGTATGATCGCCGGTTGCTCTCACGAGCGGCTTCGTCTGCTCATCACCGGCTTCTGTACTCCAGTATTACGGACAGCTCGTACACTGCACCATCTGCACCATCTGCACCATCTGCACCATCTCTTTCACCGACAGCGTCATGATTCGCTTCTTCATTATCACCGACAGCCACTCAGCTGCCCCATGCTGTACACGTGCCGTTCCCAGTGCTGGTACCCAAGTTGACGGACAACGTTGGAACGATGAGCGCTGAAGATTGCATTGCTCTTGCTCTACGATGGCTCCGCATCCGCACGCGTCACTCCCGCGAGCAAACGTCCGACGCGGTCAACGATCAACTAGCCTTCTCCAACCACGCCGTCCACCATGCCTACCCGTACTACTGCAACACCACCCCCATTTCCACCACGTCCCATCCCGCCCGCCGTCCCGCCATCCCGCCATCCCCTCCATCCCGCCACCCCGCCATCCCGCCATCCCGCCATCCCCGTCATCCCGCCATCTTACCCCCCCCCCACCCCACATACCACCTCCCACAGCTACCCAAACAGCCTCGGCCCCGCCCCCCTCCAATGCCCCCACCGTTCTTCATCCGCATACGCCGCCCAGCGTCCCCAATACGGCGCGCGCCCCCAGCGCCGCGCCACCTCATCCGCACCCTCAACCTTGAACCCTCGCAGCTGAAAGTCCTCGCCCAGGAACGTGTGGCGCGCATTGAATATCCCACGGAACGTCGTGAACCCCTCGTTGAACACCAGCACGCCGGTGTTCGCCGCGTCGACCTCCCAGTGCTCGTCGGCGCTGCCGCCGCTGGTTCGCGGCGTGGCGCCGCGGTAGTGGAAATGGAACTTGCGCGGGTCGGCGGGGGCGGGGGCGGGGGCGGGGATGCTGGGCGGAGAGGAGGAGGAGGAGGAGGAGGAGGCGGCGAGCAGCGCGTCGAGCGAGTCCGGGCAGTCGCGCTGGTTGGTGTAGGTGCCGTAGCTCTCGCCGTCGCGCCAGAAGCGCATCACCCCGCCGATCGGGCCGAGGTGGAACTCGGCCATCAGCGGCGGCGCGCCGGCGTCCTCCCCCGTCTGCGCCGACGGCTCCGACGGCTCCGACTGCTCCGACTGCTCCGACTGCTCCGACTGCTCCGACTGCTCCGACTGCTCCGACTGCTCGCTGGCGTCGTCCCCCGCCTGCGCCGACTGCTCGCTGGCGTCCTCCTCCGACTGCTCCGACTGCTCGCTGGCGTCCTCCCCCGCCTGCTCCGACTGCTCTCCAGCACCCGCCTGCGCCCGCCCCTGCGCCGGCGCGCGCTCACGCTCATGGTCCCAGTCGATGATCATGCGCAGGCCAACAGGCTCATCGCACCACACGGTCCAGCGGCGCTCCAGCATCTCGCAGCGCACGTACCAGCGGCCGCGCGGGTCCTCCACGGTCCCAGCGCCATCCGCCCGCGCCAGGAACGCCGCATGCTTCGCCTCGTTCTCGCGGTTGTCGACCAGGACGTCTCGCAGCGCCGTCACGAGCGCCGCGCGGCTGGTGCCGACGCCGATGAGCGGCTCGAACGGCCAGAGCCAGTGCTCGCACGTCTCCGCGGTCCGCGGCGAGATCAGTTCGTGCGTGTGCAGCCCTGGCACGGCGGCGACGGCGGCGGTGAGCGCGGCCCGTGTCGCGTCGTCGAGGTCCGGGAACACCATTGGATCGTCTCCCGTCGCGGCGCGCGGGCGGCCGTCGGCGTGCGGGAAGTAGCGCGCCACGAACAGCGCCGCGTCGCAGCGCAGCGCGTCCTCATACTCGTCCCACGGAATGGCGTCGAAGCACGCTTTGCGCTCCCCCGCCCGCCGCGCCTCGTACGCCGCGTTCTGGACCTCGTACTCCGCCGCCATGCCCGCCTCCAGCGCCGCGAGATCCGGCGGCTGCGCGTTGCAGCGCCCCTGCGCGAGCGCCGCCGCCAGCTGCGCCGCGAGCGCGTCCGCGTCGTCGCAGTGCGCGAAGCCGAGGCTGTAGTGCTGCAGCTGCGCGCGCAGCCATGCCAGCCGCTTTGGGGGCGCGAGTTTGTGCGTCTTGCCGCGCCAGCGCCGGTTCTGCGCGCCGCCGGGGAGCGTGCGTCGGATCGTGGTGGCGGAATCGCGCGCGTGCCCGTGGATTGTGAAGAGGCTGGCGGCGGTGTAGTTGAAGCCTGTTGCGGCGTCGTGGACGTGGCTTAGCTGCGCGGGCTGGGCGGGCGACGCGGCTAAGGGCTTGGGCTTGGGTTTGGGTTTGGGCTTTTGGCGCCCTTTGGTGCGGGACATTGTGCTGTATAGTTGGCAAGAAATGGAGCGCAGTCGTGTGCTCGACGCCGTTGGACGTGGGCCGGAGAGGTAACGTAGGTTGGACTGTAAGACACAGCGGTTTGTGGGCTAAATGCTGCCGGTGAGCGCAGACTGTCAACGCAAATCGAGCTCGACTGTTGAGGACGCTCGAGAACCGCCGTTGAAGTGGACCGTCCCGGTAGATCAGGTGCAACTAGAAGGCGCTGCGGTTTGCTGTCTGACTGAGTAGCGCGCGTTGTCTCCCTCCTCGGTTTTCGTGCGTTTGGCTCGTTGAAGGTATGTAGCTGACGCGGCACCGTTTTGAGGTTGACGGTGTGGTGGACGGGAACGGAGGAGGTTGTGGGAGGTGGTTGTGCGAGGTGGGTAGTAGACGTTGGTGTTGCATTGAAGCTATCGCATATTAGCCTGCGTTGTTTTGGGCTGTCACGACTTGGCTCAAAAACGGTCCGTTCCCTGTTGAGGATCTAATAGTGCACAAACAAACACATGGACAAAGCTAGGTCTTGCAAAACTGGGAGAGCAGGAACAATCTAGAAAATGAAACATGTAGGGAGCCGATGACGCCAGTTGCGCGAAATTTGTGTGATCGTGCACAGTTGAGCTTGCTTGAGCTTGTCCATAGCTGCAGGTGAGCTGGTTGTGCAGGAGTGGGTGGTTAGATTAGGTAAGCACCGTAGCGTTCCCGCCGAGCCGCACCCTTCGCTCCACGTCTTCTACGGACCCCAGGTTGTTCCCAGCAACACTTCACGACACCACGACACCACGAACCGACCGCGGCACGACACAACACTCGTTTCCTGCCCGTCCTACCATTGCCATCGATCTACCGTCTAGAACGTAACTGCAACTGTCTCAGACAGCCTCGACACGACGGCTCCAGTAGCTTGAAACCCTTCAGCAACAGCTACCTATTCACCTTACAACTCCCAGCACCTCACAATGGACATCACCACCAACCCGCAGCGCCACCTGGAATACACGCGCCAGCGCGTCGAGCAGCTCGTCCACTCCCTCGGCGCCCTGCACCGCATCCTAGTCACACCGGGGCCCCACCCACTCCCCAGCATGTGCGCCTCCCCCCCCCTCCCTCCCTCCCAGCGCACGCACTAACCCTCCCCCAGCGCGCAGATCCAAGCCAACATAACCGTCCTCTCCTCCTCCCTCTCCTCCCTCACCACCAGCCTCCAAGCCTCCTTCCCCCCCACGGCGACCTCCACCCTCGTCTCCTACCCCGCCCCCTCCTTCCCGGGCGCAGCGAACGAACTCCTCCTCAACCAGCTCCTCACCAAGCGCCCCACCGCCGCCGTCAAAGCCGCGATCGAAGCCGCCGAAGCGGAGCTGCCGCGCCCCGACGCGACGCAGGACGCGCTGTGGGCGCGCGCGCTCGAGATCGTGCAGGACGAGGCGGCGGAGCGCGGGTGGGGCGACCAGGCGGTGACGCGCGAGGAGCTGGAGGCGCGGCTGGAGGTCGAGGAGGTTGTGAAGCGGGGGCTGAAGGAGGAGGTTGCGAGGAAGGGGGCGGGGGGGGAGGCGGGGAGGGAGGGGAGGGAGCGGGAGATGGCGAGGCTGGTGGGGGGGCTGAGGTTTGGGGTTACGGGGGTGTTGATTGCGGAGCAGACGGCGCTGCCGAGGGCGGCGGGGGTGAAGAAGTAGTGGGTTTGATGGGATGGGGGTGGGGATGGGATGGGTATGGGGAGGGGGTTGGGGGAACTATGGGTCGGTTGATGGGACTGTGGTACTGCTGCTGTTGTGTTGGGGTTTGCGGGCGTTTGGGGCGGAAAACAGAGGCTGTCGGCGATATCTTTGCGTCAATACAGGCGGTGCATGTACTCAATCTGCGTAATCCACGCGGAAACCGGTGGCGAATCTTGTTTGTAACACCAGGCATAACTATACAGTCCTGTAAATTGAATACAACTATTACTTAAACCAGACTCCCTAGATCCATGCAGAGAATTCTTTCGTCGGGTAAATAATTCCAACAAACAATACTGAATTGTCAGTGTGCAACCCTGCATCGACGATGGTTCGGTTTTGCTCATTTGCTCATTTGGGCTCACGTCTCCTGGCGTCTAGCTAGCTCTCGTGGCTGTTTTCTGCGCTTCTCTTGCTGTTCCTATTCCTGTACACTTCACACACTTGACACCATGAACACATTAACACCATGAACACGATTACACGTTCAACAAAACCGTACCCTCCGCACACCCTCCGCACACTCTCCGCACATCCTCAACAGGAACGCGTTTCACTGCCTCGTGTTTCACTATATCTATCATGATCCCCAGCACGGTACTGGGGTTCGTGCTTAGCTCGCTACTCACTCATAAACGACAGCAGCTGCACCAGCTTTCTAGACTTGTGCTGAAAGCTCGTGGGTACAGTTTACGAGCACAGGAAGGTCGAACTAGCGACGATTGCTGGAGCTGGAGCTGGGGAGAAGGCGGATACTGTTTACTTCTGAGCCCCAGCTTGCTCGCTCTATAGACTATAACTTACATCACACGGTTACATCGAGATTCCATCGTCCTTTACTAGACCGTATGTGACTGGCACTTGCTCGAGCTTTCTAGAGCTGAAAGAAGCTGAGTTCACGAGCACAGGAATTTCATCTGGCATCTTCGGGTCGCTGCATGTTTGGTTTTCTTGACAGGATTGCAATGGTTTTGCTGTCACTATTGAACGTTTGCCCATGTGTTTGTACGTGCAATAGAATGTTCTCATCAAAGACCGTTTTTTAGCCAAGTCTCAACAACAGCTCGGAATAAGGCGAGTGCTTGTGCCTCTTCCTAACCAACCAACTGCTCTACCTGACCCCTTCCACCACCACGTCCTTTCCCTTCCACTACTACCACAACTACCACGACGATTAGCACCACGGTTCTTGACGGTCACGCACTTCACACTTCACGACAATCAGCACCACGGTTCTTGACGGTCACGCACTTCACACTTCACCACAATCAGCACCACTCTTGACAGTCACGCACCTCACACTCCATCACAATGGCTTGCATCAGAAGCCAAACTGCAGCCGCCGCTGTCGCCGAGAACCCGTTAAACACAGCGCAGGAGGCCGTGACGCGTGCACAAATGTTCGACACCATTCCGCGTGGCGAGCATCGGAAAGCACTGCTCTGCGACGTGAAGCTGTTCTTAGACCGCTACTTCCTCGGCGCCAACGGCGATGTCTGCCCCCTGAAACCCAGTGCCGCGCCAGACCGCCCAATGGTGTTCAAGAACCTCCCGGCGGCGACCCGCAGCTCGCTCGCGGCAGTTATCGCCGACATCCCCGGGCTGCACATGAAGGAGCTGCTCCCGCCCAAGGACCCAGACGTCGAAGTATCTTTCGAACATTTCGACCCCCTCACGGGCATTGGCACCGGCCGCGCCCACGTCACGAAGGCGCTGCGCCACAAGCTTGTCGACAACACCGACAACGAAATCCGGCGTGCCAAATTCCACGAGTCGCAGCTGCGTGCACATGGCGCACGAGAGCCCGATGCGCGCGGCCGCTGGTACCTGACCTGCGAGCGCCTCGAGCGGCGGTGGGTGACGTGGTGCGACGCGGGCCTGCGCCTGGTCATCGACTGGGACCACCAGCGCGCGCCGGCGCACGAGGGCGCCGCCGAGCCGCTGCTGGGCGAGTTCCACCTGGGCGTCCTGAGCGGCCTCATGCGGCTCTGGCGCGACGGCGAGGCCGACGACGCGTACACCAGCGACACCGACACCGACACCGCCGACTCGCCCCCGCGCGCCCCGACGCCGCGTGTCCGCCCGTCCCACCCAGACCCGCGCAAGCTCCACTTCCGCTGGCGCGCGATGCTGCACTGCGGCAGCCCCGGGCCGGACGACATCTGGGCGAGCGACTGTGGGCGCAACACGGGCGTGCTGGTGTTCGACAAGACGTTCACGTCGTTCCGCGGGGTCTTGCGTGCGCGCCATACATGGCTCGGCGAGGACTTCCAGCTGCGGGGGGCGAAGATTGGGTCTGGGGACGGCATTGCGCGCGGGACTCGGTGTGAGCGCTATTGGAGGAGGTATGGCCCTGGCCACTGTCAGGAACGGTATCATGAAAGACCGTTTCCGACCTCGTATCCTCGCTCGGACTCGGCCTGGAGGTTGTTTAATTTGTCGGATTTAGAGGACAGTGATTCAGACTAGAATGGTGATTGTGCGTGCTGAGGAAGGATGGACACTGTGGAGCAATAGAGAACTCGCGCGACAATGGCGGCGGACGTGGATGTACTTGAGAACTGCTATTGTATGGCCAGCGGGGACGCAATTGAGAAGCAATCTTACAATGTGCGACAACGTAGGTGCAATAGAGAACCGGTTCGAATGGTGGCCAGCAGGGAAGTAATTGAGACCCCGTTTTCCAATGCCGGTGAACGTGTAGCAACGGGAAAGCACTGACTGGAAAGCAATCTTACAATCCGCAGCAACGTATGCTGGTTTCGAATGCTGCATGCTGGCCAGCGGGGAAGTAATCGAGAAGCCGTCCGTTCTCCAATGGCGGGCAACGTAGAAGTAACAGAGCACCCGCTCTAGAACGCACAGCAACGGGCAAGCAATTATGAGCCCGCCCTCTAATGGTTGGTGAACATGCGACAACGTAGCAGCAGCCAAACGATGCGTCGGCGCGCCACTAGGGGTTCTTGATCGGGCCGCGGCGGTCCACCGACCGTTCAGCGAGCCAAATCCACGAACACTAGTACTGAACCGAATGAACCGAGCTGTGAACCGTCTCAAGTCGCTGGACCGTTTCGATAAAATGCCGAACCGACTGTGGACCGGTTGCGTGAACCGTCGGCCTGAGAACCCCTACTGGCCGCTGGAGACTGGAGAGGTCGGTCTGGGAGACGTTTCAAGCTCCGGGTTGACATGATGGCTCTCCTGGCAACTAGAGCGATGGTATTTACGGCTCCAGGCACCGCTTTAACGGTGCATCTCGAGTACGCGACGCGAGGACTACAGAGCCCGTACGAAAAGTCGGAATATTGGGAGCTGATGAATTTACTCTCTGCGAATGTGACTTACAACCAACGATGATTCGGTGTTTCTGGGTTGTTGCAATTCTAGCTTGCGTGTTCTGGTGTTTTCGTGGGTCGCTGTAGATCTCTAGCTGGGCGGGCATTAACGGCGGGTAGCAATTTGGGTTAGTTACTTTGTCATGTGTGTATGTTCTGGTTGAGTTGGCGAGTAATCCACTTGACTTGATTAGCTGGTTGACCCGTTGATCTGAGTATGGTTTTTCTTGCAAGATAGGATGGGCGGTCACGTACACAATAGCGATACTTCCACTCTCGCCAGCCCTCTCACTCCCCGCCTGCACTCTCACCGCATGCAATCCCACCCCCGCCCAGCGCCGCTATCACTTGACGTACAGGTTGACCTACAATCCAGCTTGGAACAGCGGTCAAAGTGCAACCGCCGGGGAGAGATGGCGATGCACTGGCCGCCATATCAACGCCGCGACCGGCCGCCCTCATCGAGCTCTGTCCCCGCTCACCGATTCTACGAAACCCCAATTCTACATCACCAGCCCACGTACCACAAAACCGCAACAAACAAACATCACCACCCCAAAGCATCCAGCAGCCACTCCAATGCCCGAAACAACCTCGGCCGCCTGCCCGCACCGCATCAACCTCAGCCGCCGCGCCCTCTCGCTCCTGCGCCAGCTCCAGCCGGACACGCGAAGGCTCAACATCACGGCGATCCGGGCCATGATGGCCGACCCGCGGTATGCCGCGATCGTGCAGGAGCTGCGGCAGATCAAGGACGATATGGATGCGCTGGTGGAGACGCGAGCGGCGGTGGAGGAGTGGGAGATGGTCCCCGAGGGCGGGGCGGACGTGGGGGGGGATTGGGAGGATGTGGGGGAGATTTATGTGGTTGTTCCGAAGGGACATGGGGGGAGGAGAGACTGAGCTGGTGTGGTGTCCAAATTCTAGCGCATCCGGGTCGTGACTCTGTTTTCATGATACACGAGTCCGCCAGTTCTCACAAAACAAATAGCAACTATGTGGGACAAATCCCGCTCATGCTGCAGCGTCACCCTCTGTGTTAACGTCTCTCGCTGGTTCTAGATATAGCTTTTGGTCACATGTGTCGTCGGCGTTTGTTTCTGTTGCGCGTGAGTAGTTTCGATGCTCGATTCCCGAGTCCGACTCGACAGCCAGTTCCATGTGTCGGAAGTTCTCTTCCAGGGTCCAACTGTCCAACATTGAATTCTGTTTCTCTAAAGTACTAGTAGGCACGGTGGGTTGACTGATCCGTCAAAAAATCTTCTCGTCCAATCGGTTGACCAACTGATAAAGTTGACCCGCTGTCCATATTTTGTTCTTCATAAAGTTCGTCGACGAGCACGACAAGATCAAAAAGAATGTATTTTACACCCCGCCAACTGTTGAAGTGTGCAATCCTGTATTATCGATGGTTCGGACGGTTCGGTTGTGGTCATGTCGGGCTGGATTTCATCGTCCTTATTTGTGCTCTAATCTCAGGCTCTTGTCTTCTCTTCCTGTACAATTCACACAGTCATGCCACTGAGTACAATTATACGTTCAATGCACGTGATCAGGACTACCTCGCTACTTGACCTTGCCGGAAGCAAGTAATTGCTATGGCACATCATAATCTGGATTTGAGACAAGGGAAGCCGGCTGTTGGGGACGGCGAATGAGCGCTCTTTCTGTCGTTGTTTCGAGACATGCTAGATTTCCGCAGCACTGCTTGTCTGAATGGCAATAGACAGGACATTGTACGGTGTTTTTCAAACGCCGGCATCGGCAGCGGTTTCTTGTCCAATCAGTTGCTCGAGCCATCAAGAAATGATGTTCTTGACCAACCGGTTGAGCGTGGGACAAAGTTGACCAGTTGATCAAGTGGATTACTCGATGTACCGGCCAGAACATATCCGAGCCCCTCCATCTCTACATAGCTTTGCGCACCACCGCCACCACGACGTCCGTTCCCTACAACAGTCATCACGGCACGCCCAAACATCATCTGGCAAGCGTTTGACGCGTAGACGCGTAGTGCGGTGAGTGAACGAGCGCCGCAGCACTGCGCCAGGACCAAGTACTCCACCATGGCCCATCTCGTATACAAAGTACGCTGGGCGACCATAACGCACAGAAGCAGGTGCAACGCAGCATCGATCAGACGCAATGGAATAGTATAGTGCCAACAGAAGCATGGCCTGTGAGAGCGCCACAGAGAATGCCACCCATGTGGGGCTTAGGCGGGGGGGAGGTGGTCGAGGGGGGAAGTGGTCGAGGGGGAATTGGCGGCGGTTCGCTGGTTTAAATTTGGGCTGCTGGTGGAGGGGAAGGTGGTGGGGTTATGGATTGCACGAGGAGGAGAGTGAATGGAATACATAGATGTTGCATGGGCTGGTTGTGCAGATGTGCAAATTTCCGGAAATGTCTCTTGCGCAGTTTCACACACACTTTCACACACACTTACACCCCAATGGCACTCCTACACTCCCACGCACTCCCATGCACTCCCAAGCACTCCCACGCACTCCCACGAACTCCCACCATCTTCCTACACTCACACACACTCCCACCATCTCTCACATCCCCACCCCGAACCCTTTCCACACCGTTCCAAAACTCAAGTTCCAACCAGCGTGTTTCTCCGTCGCCGTGTCGGATCCATCCACTTCATCAGATCCGCAACCCCGTGCGGTGTCATCAACAACGACGCTCGCCGTGTCTTCTTCTGCCCACGGTCACTGCTTGCCAGAGCCTAGTACCTACTGACGACTCTGGTCAGGGCAATTCCGGGGCTGCAGTGACGGTCAACTCCCGACGGCCGCGCAGATGTTTGAGGGCGGAATCCGCCCGGCGGATTCTGCAAGAGACAGTACTTGTATGTACTGTCTAGCAAGTATAGTGTCCTCAGGCAGTGTACGCACGATGTGCGGCTTGCCAACACAATCCCCACCATACAGCAGCTGAACGGGCTTGGGTCGCGCAAAACTGCCAGTTTTTCCGCACTGTATTCGTAGATTGAGTGAGCCCGCCAGCCCGCCGGGTTCTGTCCACTGGGCATATCCCCCATCTCCATCCCTGGTACAGCGCATCTGGTAAAAGCTCTATATCGACTAAAGCAAGCAGCTGCACTATGGTTATAAACGGCGGGACGACGCCATAGAACGTATTGTGTACGAGTGCGAGTACGAGTACGAGCCTGCACTATACCTGGGGAACGGGCGCTTCTGCTGTGGTTTGACGACATGCGTAGTTCCGACAACCGTCTACGTCGTTTTGGGTGTGTGATAGGTTCCACACGCTACTCCATCGAGACTTCATCATTGCGTGCCCAGCTCACGCGCTGCTTCTTCGCTCTGACCCATAGTCTCCAAGCTGCTTCATGAATTCTCTGTTGAAGTGTGCAATCCTGCATCACCGATGGTTCGGTTTTAGCTATTTGGGTTCGGGTCTCCTGGAGGCTATTTATTTCTGATTTGCTTCTCTGTACTGCTTATCATGTACAATACACACTTCTATGCCACTGAGCACAGTATACGTTCGACATTCTCTACCACCGGGCGCTGCTTGGTCTACTCATCAACGAAATGGCATCGCTGCCTGATCTCCTTATCACAGCCAGCCTTTCCGCTGCCTGATCTCTATCACCGATAGCTTTCACGCGCTGTTTCTTCTCCTTGTCACCGCCAGCTTTCACGCTGCTTCCCTCTATCATCGACGCGTCGGCCCCTAAGCTGCTTGTTCTCGGTATCACTGACAGCGTCAAGACCCTTTTGTACCATGGGGCGGGCACACGTTCTGGCCGAATAATCACCGTGCTGGTTTGCGTTTGGCGAGCAGCGCCCGTGTCCTTTGCAAGGCCTTCTCTGCCCACCCCGCCCACCCCGCCTAGCCTTCGCTCCTTCTTTCGCTGCCTGCTTCGCCGTCTCGGAACCCGGCTATCTCCATGACACTCCTAGCTTGATTTTCCAAACACACCATGCACAAGCTCGATATCCGGGCTGCCATGTTCCTTATCAGATAAGACTAGTGCAGGACTCACTGGTGGAACCGAAACAAAACCTGCGACTGGAAACAACTCGCACCATCGCCATATCGCAACCGACGTTTCCCGTCACTGGGCCGATCCGATCGCTATGTACTATACTTCCAAAACACCCGCAACCTGGGAGCCGGAAACAGGTTACAGCTGGCTGCCTCATGACGGACACAGCACATAGTCGCCACAACATAGATTGAGATAAATGGCGCACAGCGCACACCCGCACCCCCTACACTCGCTGTCGCTGCAGCGTCGCTACCGAGATGCACATGTTTGGCGAAAAAGAAACAATGCAGATCGTCGGACGCTGCAACTGGACAGTTCAGCGCGGCCGCCACCCCCATCGTTGGGTACGCGATATGGTCGCGGGCCGCGTCGGAATCAGAGCCTTCGCAACGCACGGCGCGGGCGCGGGCGAGAACCTTCTTTATTTTCCGCGCTTCCATGCCTCAGTCAGGGAATCCAGCCGGCCCGCAAACCTAAACTAAGCGAGGGGATGGATAAGCAGCCTGCATACAGACAGACCAATTGACATGTGTGGACGGCCAGTGTTTCGCTGATGGAAGAATTGGGTCGGATGGAGATATGTATCCGTGATCAGTGCATGGAGTTGGTCGAGAATTTTCATCAGCGAAAGCACTGACGACCGCTCACGGGCATCGATCTGGCACTTGGACTGCTGGTTCTGACTTGACAGGTGCGGCTCTTTAATATCCGTAGGGAAGAAATGTCTGCTAATGCACGGAACAGCGATCTAGCCCTGCATGGCGCTCCACTCACCCCCCGCGGTGCTGTCATCACGCATTCCGTAATCCCTGCGCGTTTGCACCTCCATCCTGCCAACACCGACCAGGCGCCATATATCGCTCGCAGCGTGCGCCGGGGGGCCAGCCAGCAAATCACGCGCGGTCACCCATGCGGCAGGTTAGGGTTTTCGGCGCTCGCTACCGGCGCAGCGTGAGTTGTCCACGTCTTGGGCCAGCCCAGCCAGTGAGCGGCGCCCGCAGAGTCGCAGCGCTGCACGGGACCCAGGCTGCACATCATCTGTCGCACATGGCTACGTGTCACCGCGCGCGCTGCTGCCAGCACTCCCCAGCCCGGCTGGCTCCCGCATATATGTCGCGCATATCCCCATTCCAACCCTCCCGCAGCCGCAACCCACCTCACCAGTCGCACCTCCAGCAGTCGCGTCGACTCCATGGCCATCGCCGCACCCCGCACCATGCCTCACCCGCACCCGCACCCGCAGCGCTACGAGCACCTCGAGGCCCTGCTCCTCTCGCAAGCCGCGACGATCGCCGCACTCGAGGCGCGCGTCGTCGCGCTCGAATGCGCCGGCGTCCACCACGGCCCCCGCAACCCCTACCCCAGCCCGCACTACTACACCCAGCCGTACAGCCCGTGCACGACGTCCTCAGCCAGCGCGTCGCCGCTCGTCGGGCTGGGCATCATGGCCCCGGAGCCGCCGGCCAGCGCGCTGCCGGCGCTGAACCACGCAGACTACGGCGCCCCGCCGCCGCCGCCGCGGCCGCAGCGCCGGCGCATCCTGCACGACCCGCCGACGCCGCCCGAGGCGCTGCCGCCCATGGCGCCGCTGCCGTGCGCCCCGAGCCCGCCCGTGTCTGAGGTGCTGGCGAAGTACGGGTACGAGCCGCTGTCGCCTGAGTTCGAGCCGCGGTCGCCCGTGTCCGAGATGCTGGCTAAGTACAGGTACGAGCCGCTGTCGCCAGAGTTCGAGCCGCGGGAGTGGCGCGCCGCGAGGACGGGCGCGGAGGAGATGCGGGCCCGCGATGCGGCGGCGCAGATCAGGGCTTGGACGGAGCAGGTGGAGGGCGGGGGGAGCGCGACGAGGGGGGGGGTGCAGCGCAGGAGGGTGAAGAGGCGGAGACGCATGGGACGGCGGGGGTGGCCTCTGCCGCTGTAGGAAGAGGATGGGGGGGGTTTCTTTGCGTCTAGGGGGGTTGCATAGCATCACGGGAAGCATTTGGGTAGCATTGGGCTGGGAGCATTGGGCTGGGTAGCATTGGGCTGGGTAGCATTGGGCTGGGAGCATTGGGCTGGAGCATTGGGCTGGTACGAATTAACGACACTGGAACGGATTAACGACATTGGCACGACTCACGAATTAACGGCATCGCAACGACTTGACGACACACTTGCATCTGCAGGCGCTGGGGGACTCATTTTGCATCACCATCATCATCATCATCACCATCATCATCATCATCACCATCATCATCATCATCATCATCATCATCATCATCACCATCATCATTAGACGGCATAGCATAGACTGGCGACAGTCGACAGTCGACGGACGGGGGGCCCACACACGGGCTGGGGTGTAGACATACCATGTATTTAGACAACCATTAATTCCTGACCCCATCACATCACCATTTCCATTTCCATTCCCGTGCCCGTGAACTGTAACAAACGCTACACCAACGTGATTCCATCCTTCGCAGCCCGCATCCCGGCGCACTCGTTCAGCGTCTCTTCGCCTTGTTTGCCAGGCGCAGGGCTTGACGGACGTCGGCTGTATCATCGGCTTGAGCTGGGACCTGGACGCCGTGCCGTTAAGCATTCGCTCGCTGGCATCCGGGCGGCGCACGTCTGCAAGTCTGAGTATGTAAGAAGAACCAGCGATCTTCGAGGTCCAGTTCCGGTCGCGACGAACCCCCGCTTCCGTCTTCGTTGAATGTGCCGAAACCCATCCCCTCACTCGTTGCGGTGTTACCGTGTCGCCGTGTCGCCGGTTCTCGGTTTCCGCGGTCAACGCGGGCCGTGGCTGCCCGCCCTGTTTCCCACACGCCGCACACACCGCCTCCGTCTCCGTCTCGCCCAGCAGCGCCCTCTCCCCCCTCTCCTCCCTCTCCGGCATCTTCACAACCGGCATCCACATCTCCGCCAAATCCTCCCAGCCCGCCTCCAGCCCCTCCTCTTCCTCTTCTTCCTCTTCCTCCTCCGCCGCCCCCGCCCCCGCCCCTGCCGCCTCGCGCTCAGCGCGCACCACAGCCGCCACGAGCACTTGAGACCTCGAGCGCGCGCACACCGCGGACAACGCGGACGCCGGGTGCTCCGCAACCGCGCGCGCGACTGCCTCGGGGTGCGGGAGCAGCGTGGGGCGGCGGATGCGCGGGACGTCGACTTCGGGGCTGTGGGTTAGTGCGTGGAGGGGAGGGACGGTGCGGCGAGGCGGTGGTGGGCAGGACGCCGAGGCGGGAGCGGTGGGAGGACGCGTACAGGTTGCGATGCGGGTCAGGTGGGTGTTCATGATATGGTGGCCGAGAGATGGGGAGAACTAGGAGGTGTGGTGATGATGCTGGGATGGGAGGGGGCACGGGGTGGCGGGAAAGCTAGGGATGAAGGGCTGGGACGTATTGATTAATACTGGTAAGGTTTAAGTCTGGTTACCCACCCAGACGCTACACAACGCTGGACAGTCCCGGCTCGGTATCAGCTATCTATCAAAGAAAGGGGAGAGACCTGGTTTAGGTCGTCACTATGCCGGTCACTGGCCATGTCTATTATCTGCGCTGTCCCGACTATCATCATCACACACTCTCTATATATATATAAACCACACAACTCCGTAACACCATTCAATTAAATAGTCTCGTACCCTGCCGGTAAAGTAAATTCGTCGTTCCTCCTCCCGCGCGGTTACGAGCACAACGCCACCACCTGTACCAGAGCAGCAGGCGGACGGCTACCGACCCTTGCGCAACCCAAGCTTGCGTGCAACAACGACAGGCTCGTGCGAGCGGTGCCGCTTGTGCGGTGGCGAGTATTCGTCCTCCGACGACTCCACCGAGTCCGAGACGCCGCTCATCGTCGACCGCGTTTTCGTCAGCATTGCCGAGCGCTCGGTGCTCCCCTTTCCGCCCTTCAGATATGCCGGGTGGCGGTTGCGGCGGACTGCGGGCTTGGGGGGCGCGTCGGCTGTCTCGGTTCCCGTCGATGGCGTCGTCATTTCTGGCGGCTCCTTTTGGACAAATTTGACGCATTTGTTGTTGTAGCTGCGAAAGAAAGAATGTCAGCATGTTGGAAATTGGGCGTTGGTAAGAGTGCATACCCGTAGTCAAAGAACAGCTCTTCGCCGGCAGCGATGTCGCGTTTTGCAAACAACGAAATGCGGTGCGCACCGTTGACGAAAAGAACTTTGGCCTGGCAGTTTGGACGCTTGCCCGAGTGGTTCACGAAGCGGAATTTGTTCCCTGCTCTGGTGGCGTCTATAACCTGGTCTTTTGTAGCTGTCAGCTACACTATCGAAACGATGCTGATTAAACTTACTATTATTCAGATTAAAGAGAAAACTTATTCCCTTATGGTCATATATTTTCCCACGGCGATCGGCCTCTTCGCCTGTAATAACCTCGCCCTTATATTCACCCAGGTGGTCATCTTTCTTGACATGTTCTCCCGCAAACAATCCCATGCCACTGACTGCAGACCGGCCCAACAGGGTTCTCTTTGGGAAATCCCGCTGGATCCAGACGTTATTGCAGTATCCTTTGACAAATTTCTCGTTGTAAATATTAACGCGGTCCAGTACTTCTGGAGCACCGCACGTTCCGCACAAATCTGGGTCACATTCTCGCTTAGCCTTGACGCACTGACATCTGTCGTTTGAACACGGGCGCCCTTCACGCGCACAAGAACACCCCCTCCAGCGGCGAGGGCAGTCTGGAGGGCAAGCGCATGTCTTCTCGCAAGTTATGCGATTTCGCACACAGTGGCAGTTGGACGTGCAGATTCCAGGATGCCGACAGGGCTGGAATCCGTCCCGTTTGTCATGAACATGTGTTCTATCACAGTTTGCCGGATATCCAGTCAGGAATAAGACTGGTGCCTTCTTTCGCTTGAGTATCTTTGAGGGTTCGACCGTAGTCGAATCAAGTGAACTAAAGCCATCATCGGGCGCATTTATGCTAGCTAGGGGTAATAAGTTTTCTGCTTGGATTCTAGCCCATATCTTTAACCCAGTCAATAAAAATTCAGGAGTACCCCGAGTATTTCACATACCTCTGCACAAGACTTATTAATTATAGCTGACGATAAACATGCAAAGCGAGGATTATTCCGGAGCACGTCGGCAGAAGATCTAAGAAGAACTTTTTGTGCCTCTGTCCATTTACCAGGAATTACTTGGTCACATTCCCTGTCATTGATGAAACACGCTTTGGAACATGGTTCATCCTCTTGCCACGGATCTTGGACAGCTGTTGGACTTGAATAGGACCAACCCCGAATTTTGGTAGGCTGGTGCATATAAACATCATCAGTTTCTCTTGAGCCGTCTTCGTCATGAGAGCCTGACGTGTGCGCATGAAACGGACATTCATGCATGAAACATAATAAGCAGCTCAACGACGTGTAACTGTCCAGGCTATATGGTAATGCAATCCCATTCGCATTCTTACTATTTTGCCTACCAAGAGTTCCTGGAGTTGCCACTGTTGCAACTCTGGCTGGTGAAGACGCGTTTTTAACCTCCGAGCTGACCAGCTTTATCACCTCGTATAAAGAAATCTCTGTCATCTCAAAAAATGTTTTGGCGACGTGCTCGCATTTTTCCAGTTCGGCGATACATGTATTCTTCTCAGCTTGGCGCTCCATCAGCGCCGCCGTATTTGGATCTTCCTCGTCGAAGTCCTTAGGACGGATTGCAGCCCGCGTTTTCTCTCTGGCAGCTGGTTCCTTCCCACCGTGAATTTCACTAATGTCCCCCACAAAATAATGAGTAACTGCCGAAATTGACACCCCGACTTCAGCCAGAAACGATTCTATGAATTGAGCATATTGGGTGACATCTATATTCAAGTTAGATAACCATTTTGAGTAAAACCAGACACACAGTGATACATTCAAGTCGTTGGTTCACCTCAGAGCTTTTTTTCGTCTGATCAATGAACAATTCTTCTAAACGTAGTTGACGGGCCGCTTCACTTTCGGCATCCTCTTCGCCAAAATACGGATAATAACGCAGATTTTCTTCGTTCTCGGCTACCAGGTTTGCTCTCAAAGTGATGTAGTGACGATACTTGGGTATTTCTGGCAAATGTTTGGGAGTCTCTGCGAATTTTGGTGTAAGAAATAACTTGTGTTGGGAAGATGTGTGTGTTTTAGGATAGTGTACAGCAGTGAGCCTTATTGTGTCAGGTCCTGTTGGTTGGCTTACGTCTAATGCCTCCATATCCTTGAACGGCGATACCTCGTCATATAAAATTCCGGGCCGGCCAGGGCTCTCAGCCCCTCTGTAAACTGGAACTTTATTCATGACGTGTCTAGCTGCTGCTAAGCAATTTTTTACTATGTAAACCTGGTCTCGCTTCATATCGGTAATGTAGTTCTGCAACATGTTCGCTATTGATCCCACTTTGGCTTCACGAACCAAATGTGGCCGTCGGCTTTTCGATGCAGATGCAGCTCTTGCAACCGATGGCGAGGGAGAGTTTCCACCACGGGTTGTAGATGTTGCATTTGATACACGTGATGCGCTGCGCCTACTATCAGAACGCATGGTCTCCGATACGAGAGCTACACTTGTGGGATACTGGCTATCGATCACGGCCGCAGTTGCTGGTATCGGATTCGTAATACTCGATTCCACGCTTCCGGAGCTTGTGCTAATAACCGGTGGCTGTGTGGATGTCAGAGGAGGTGCGGACGTAGAGCTGGGTAAATCAACGTCAAGTAGCCGCTCTGCTATGGGCGGAGGAGGCGTGGGTGTGGTGCTGGGCAAATCAACGTCAATTGGCCGCTCTGCTGAACCGCCGATTGAAAACGGCGATATTCGTGGAAACGCTAATCGTGGAGATGGCGGCGGCGACGTAAGATCGATATATACGGGGTTTCTAATCCGTCCACTTTGGTCAGGATTTCCGTCCATGTGAGAAGACCTATGAGGAAGCAGGTGAAGTGAGGACTTTGAAGAGAAAGCGCCGTCGTGAGGGCGGCAGTCTAAGCGATGCACCAGGACATAGGCAGTAACAAGAATTCACTTACAGCTCGGGCAGTATTGGGGGAGGTGGATATGCAGACGCAGGTTCTGGTCGCAGGACACCGCTCGTGGTTGCAAACGATGCTGCGTCGTTAGATTCGATGCGCGTCGTGACTAGCGTGTTTGTGCACGTGCCCTGGGAACCAGGAGGCGGTTTAGTCAGCCCGGCAGGGTTATGGGACAGCAGGGGCCTGGATAGTGGGGGTGGGGTACGAGACGACTGCATCGCAGATAGAGGCCGGACGCGTGCGAGAGAAGGAGAGGAACCTCAGGGTACGTGAGTTGTTCAAGGAAGGGTAACTACCAGCTAGCTATTTCCGTGGTGGCCCGTCGAAATATGTGCAGGAAAGTATCTTTGCTCAGAGCCAAATCTGCCGGGGTTGGGCCAATCAGTGTTAATAGTCGGTCTCAGTCAGTCAGCGCAGGCAACCGAAAGTATCTTGACCTTTGCTAGGCTGTCTGAATGGATTTTAGCTGGCCCTCAAAGTGTACAAAAACACCTAAGAAGAACAGTACTCGTACACGACTAACAACCAAGAGGGAGCAAGCTCGGACTCGGAAACAAACAGTGTTTGAACTCAGACTGGTGACTAAGGGTGCACGGTCACGTGCGGCCAACAAATGTCAATTTTGTTTGCACTCCGGTTTTGTAAGTATCATAAATAACGACTTGATTCAACCACATCAGCAAGAAATAGTTGCAAGCTCAGCCTGTTCAACGTGCTGAAAGTAATGAACGTAAACCACCACGGTTTACTGTACTGCGATAGCTGCGTAAGAGATCCTGCATCAGCAAGAAATCGTTCCACGTTCAGCACGTTCAACGTGCTGAACGTCGCCAACGTAAACCGCGACGGCTTACGAGACTGAACCGGCTCTAGAGACTGCGAGGCTGCACCATTCTGCGATACTACAAGACTGCACCGGTTCTGAAGATAGCTAGAATGCACCCATTCTACGAGACTGCACCGGTTAGTTGGCGGCGAGATTGATATATATATATACTAGTCTAGCAAAATAGCATAACTGTAGAATCGTTGAACCAGCGCTACAGTTGAACCATCACCAGAACCATCGCGAGGAAGAAATACTTGAGAACCTTCTCCAAGGAGGTGAACGTGGGTTCCAGCTTTGACGTTGCTAGGCCTAATCGGAGGAAAGATGCAAGCATTCAGAGCATCGTTGAAGTAAACCCGAATCGAACACGTTGGCTACGTTCGGCGCACCCTTAACGTAGCCACAAACTCTCTACCAGCAGCGCAAATAGGACCTTTAATTGACATGAATAAGAGGACAAACCCTCATACAAATTTTGGCTGAGAAAAAGGAGCGGAAAAGGGAAAAGAGGGAACACTTCCATTTACCCATAGCTCATCCTTAACCTATGTAGGCTTGTCCCGAGTTCAGCCTGCTCGTTATGTAATCCGATCGTATCTTGCTCTTTGTTGCACGGATTAGGGGTCTTTTCGGCAGACATGTGGAGATCTATGCGCCAGAACGGAACATTTTTCGTGTTCATGAATTACTATGTCGCATTCCTCCGTTTACACCACAGCTACACTCCGTTTACACCACAGCTATACTCTGTTTACACCACAGCTGAATTTGTGGGACTTTCACCCCAAACCGTCAAGCCGGAGATCCAAACCCCACGAGCCAGCATGAAGCAGCCAGACCTCGTCACAGCGAGTCTAACTACTGCAAGCCTAAATGAACCTCACGAGCATCGGCAGTAACCTTATAGCAGTCTCATGTATCGTTCTCATGTACTAAGAGAGACATGCAAAGATCTTGTTTTGGGAACAACGGTTTTGGTATAGAACATGTGTCCGAGATGAAAATGTAATCGTGTTCAATTATGAGGTTGAGTGCCTACAGGAAGCGAGGAGAAGAGTAGAACAAGAGCGACGAGACACCAGGAAACCCAAGCCACATTAACAAAACCAATTGCAGACTTCAACATGACGCGCTCGGTGACGATCCAGGACCCAGTGCTTTCAACAAGATTCTGTCGTTCATTGCATCCTCGTACTCTTCAAATCGATCTCTCCATCCCACCAAATTCATCCCACGCATTCTCGTCTCGCGAAACATGACGTTCGACGGCTCGCCGATTACTATCATAGTGAAGTATATATGCCAATTCAGGACGGGATTCCATAGCGAGCAGATATATTAGACTTCCTACCATGTCTCGATACAGCTGTCTTTGTGTGTCATCTGGTGCCATGTCTAAACACCCGGTGTTGTCCAGGTCAACCGTACGGTTCGTGGGCGTGCATGACACAATCACGTATCTCTCGATCATTGTGTCGATGTAATGACTTCGCCCAAAGCACGCTTCTTTACATCGAAGCCTAGAAACCTTGTTGGAGCTCCGAGAACCCGCACGAAGCCCCGATTTCGAGTCTGGGATCGCAGTTGATATAACATGTCATCAACCCATAGCAGAAGCGACCGCTTCCAATGTATATTGCAGGCTCGCACTCGCACCCAATACTTTCTATGGCGTCTGCCCACCGTTTGTACCACAGGGCAGGTGCTTGCTTTAGTCCATACAGGCTTTGATCAGCTGAGCTGTACGTACTATCCCTGGGCGGGAGTTTGTGCTGCCGGTCAAGACAGATTTGGGGATGTGCCCAGTGGCATGTTTGGGTGTGGTTGGTGAAAGACGAACTGGATGGCGCGGTCGCAGACTTTATGGGGTTGGAAAATACACAGCAGCAGCAGTTACCCGCTTGTTCACATTCACTTTCTTTTGAAAAGCCGCGTAACATAACACTCCTGCTACTGTTGTTGAAGTGTGCAGTCCTACAGTCGAACACGATCATGTTTGTATCTCCAACATCCAGTGCTTGTTTGATCGACCAGAACCCAGTCCGCAATAGGTATGCATACTGAGTCCATGTGCCATCTGCGCGCCAGCCAGACTCATGAGTCATGCCGCAACGCATAGACAGACCCCGCCCGTCACTTGTTCGGGAATCGGACGTGTGCAGCGGTGTCCTGGAGAGATAGAGATGGTGATTGCTGCTGCTAAATTTGTTAAGTAGCGTGGTGCTCGTAATGGAGCTTAGATACGTTCAGTGCTATATGGCCGGTTTGGCTGCCAGATGTTCAGGGTAAGATATTCTCACGGCACACACCCACCACCAAAAAACCCCAAAAACAGAAACGTCAAGCCGAAGATTCTCCCCCACCCAGCAAGAAGCAGCCGGTCCATATCATGCGTGGGCCTTACCACAAGCCCAAACGAACTTGACAACAAAATGCATTAATCGGAGCGTGTTGGAGATTACGCGGCCGAAAGTTTAAATCTGGCTGGTTCATGGGGTGTCACTCGCGACAGCACGGCACAGCGAAGCAAAGCACACCAAAGCACAGCACACCAAAGCACACCAAAGCACACCAAAGCACAGAAAAGCACACGAAAGCTCACGAAAGCTCAGCAAAGCAAAGCACACCAGAGCACACCAAAGCACAGCACAGCACACCAAAGCAAAGCACAGCACAGCATAGCACAGCACAGCACAGCACAGCACAGCACAGCACAGCACAGCACAGCACAGCACAGCACAGCACAGCACGGCACGGCACAGCACAGTCAAGCACAGTGAAGCACACAAAAGCACACAAAAGCACACAAAAGCACAGCACAGGAAATCACAGCACAGAAAAAACGCTGTATTCCCTAACGCCTATCCGTCTAAAACATCTACACCATCAACTATCCACCTTCTTCCCCCTCCCTCTGCCTCTCCCCCGCCCCGTCCCCGCACTCTTCCCTCGGCCCCTGCCCCTGCCCCGACCCCTCCCTGCTGCCGTCTTCCGTTTCTTCTTCGGCGCCTCCACCTCCACCACCTCCTCCTCGTCCTCCCCACTATCACCCGTCGCAGCAGCAGCAGCAGCAGCTTCCGACATACTCATCGGCTGCTTCCTCTTCCTGCTCCCCGTGCCCGTCTCCCCGTCGTCCCCCTCCTCTCCCCCCTCCTCTGCCCCCTCCTCTGCCCCCTCCTCTGCCCCCTCTGTCTCCCCATCCACCGCGCCCCCCGCCGTCCTCAGCCCCTTCAGCGCCTTCTCCAACCGCTTCGACTTCCCCTTCCCCCCCATCGCCGCCTCCCTGACTCTCGGCGCCCACCCCTCCACAAAAGCCGTAATATTCCGCTGCCCCCCCTCCTCAAGCCGTCTGTTCATGTCCCGCACCACCGGCACGAGGACCTGGTCCGTGCGCTCCTGCGTCCACCCCAGGCTGGCCATCAAGTACCGCCGCAGCCCGTCGAGGTCTGGGACGCCCCACTCAAACGCCGTCGTGTCGCTATCCACGACTGGCTTGGTATACGCCGCGTCGACCTCGGCGCTCGGCCAGCCGGGCGGGAGCACCAAGCGCCCGAGATGTGTTTTCCGGAACTTCTTACGGAACGCCGACGCCGCATCGAGATTGTCGGTCGTCGCCGTCTCCTGCCCGCGCCACCACTCCGCGAACGCCCCAAGGCTGCCAAACTCCGCCAACAGCTCCACAGCACCCACCGGCCCAATCCCGGGGAGGCCGTCGCTATAATCGCTCCCGAGCACCTGCGCGAGCTCTCGCAGCCGCGGCGCACTCAGCGCGAGCTCCGTCTCCAGGTCCGCCGCGAGGTAGCACTGCACGCTCTGGCGGTCGTTGAACATGTAGCGGTACACGCGCGTGCCGCCGAACAGGAACACATCGCTGTCGTCGGTGACGATGCCGTCGACGAGGCCGAGCTGGACGAGCTCGGCGCACTGCGCTTCGGCCTCCATTGGGGCTGTGATGTACGGCAGCCCGAATAGGGTGAGCAGCGATTGCACGTCCGTGATCATTTGCTGCGTTACTTCGTCCGAGTCGCGGAGCGCGTGTTTTTGTGCTGCGCGCAGGCGGGCGAGCTCGGATTGGTATGCTTCGAGGTCTGCGGTGGCGGAGGTGACTGCTGGGGGCGGGGCTGGAGGTGGGGCGGTGTTGGGGGTGGCGGTGGCGGGGGTGGAGGGGGTGAAGGTTAGATCCGATGGCGGTGCCGCGGTGGCAAGCGATTCGGCGAACCTCTCATGCGCTTCGTCCTCCAGCGCAAGCTGCGCGAGCATCGCTTCCTCGTCGGCTTCATCCAGCGGCAGCTCTTCGGGCGGCGGCGTGGGCGCGTCGAAGGACAGGTCGAAGTCGTCGAGGTCGTCGGGTTCTTCTGTGTCCAGCGGCGGCGGGGAGGAGGCGGCGTCGACGTCGAGAGTTTGGAGGGGTGTGTTGGAAGATGTAGATTTTGATGAAGGTTTCTCTGGGGAGGCGGAAGGGGATTCGGATGTGGTTTCTAGGGAAGGGGATTTGGCGGGTTGTGAGGGAGCTTCTAGTGGAGAAGGTAGCGGGATATCTAGAGCTGGTTTTGGAATGATATGTTTCGGCGGACTCCCCCCCGCGTCGCTGCTGGACGCCCACGAAATCTCGTCGTCGCTGCCCCCATTCCGATCCACCTCCACGTCCACAGTCGCAGTCGGCGTCTCAGCCGGCGTATGCCCTGGCCTTCTCGACTGCGGGGGGTTGCTCAGCCTCGGTGGCAGCGCCTTCAATCTGTCCGCAACATCGTCCATTCTCACCGCCGCCCCCCTCTCACCGCCGTCCGCAAGCGGCACATCCACCATCTCCACCCCCTCACTATCCCCATCCCCCTCATCATCATCGTCCTCGATCTCCACCACCTCCGGCTCGTCTCTCTGGATCTTCGGCCGCGCCTCCATGTCCTTTTCAAGCTCCACCTGATCCCTCCGCGCGTCCTCCTTAGCCCGTTGCACGTCCGCGTCAATATTACTTGTTGGGGCACCCACGAACCACGGCGGTAGGGGGCGCGGCGGCTCTTCGGGTTTGTCGTTGTCCGCCAGCGGTGTGTCCCTGCGCTTGATATTCACCGGCCCGCCTTTGAGCTTGCGGTTCATCAGAAAGCTGGTGCCTTTGCTCAGGTCCAGCGAGAAGGGGAGAGGCTTTGGCGGCGGTTTTGGCGCATTGCTGCTACTACTACTACTTTCACCTACACGACCGTCGGTGGCTTGGGTTTGCAGCGACTGCGCGACGGCTGTCTGCATATCCGCGTCTGCGTCGGAGTCGGAGTCGGGGTCTGGCGCGTGGCCTTTGCCCTTTCCTTTCTCGCTGTACTCATCTCCCATGGACATGGCCAGTGCGCGCTGCAGGCCCTCGTCCTCGTTGTCGACGGCCACGAAGCCGCCGCCGAGGGACATGGCGATGGCGTTCTGCAGCTCCAGATCGTCCTTCTCCGGTGACCCATCATCGTCGTCCAAAATCTCCGTCACGGGGTCAGTGCCCAAAAACAGCGGCACGTCCTCCTCACGCACTGATTTCCGGCGCCTAGTGTCGCCGCCGCCAAACTGCAGGCGCTTGGATTCATACAACGCTTTTCGCAGTTCTGCGGCTTCTTTGCCCTGTATCGCGCTCAGCGACGCAACATTCTTCGGCTTCAGGGGCAATCGGTTGAGCCCCGGGATCGGCACGTCTTCGAACTCTGCATCATCGTCGCTGTTGGCCTCTTCCTCCTCTTCGTCCTTCTTCTCGAGGTCAACCGGCCTACTCGCGTCATCGCCCTCCATTGTCTTCTGCCCAACAAAGCTCATCATCCACCCCCCATCCGTCTCGTTGCGCACAAGCACATACTCCTGCCCCTTCTCCCCGGCGACACGGCTGACCGCAAACGCGCCGTCGCGCCCCTGCAGGTTCATCAGCCGCTGACTGAGCTCGTTCCGCCGCGTCACGCGCTCAATCTGGAACCGGCTGAACGCCATACGATCAGGAAACATCTCGTCCAGCTCTTCTTTGGTATACCCCATCCTGAGCCGACTCCGCAGTCTCGCAGTATTCAAAATGCGGTACCGATCAGCGTCCGGGAGGCTCTGGAAGAATGCGCTCGAGAAGTCGATATCAGCGTAGTCGTTGAAGTTGGCGCTGCTCTCGTCGCCATCGCCCTCGAACTCTTTGGCATACTCGCGCAGCTCTTCCGCCGTCAGCAGCCGGACATCGTTCGCGCGCCCGAACTCGCTGAAGTCGTGCTCCATCGCCGGCAGCTCGTACTGGTCGGTGCGCTTGAACTTTCCGCTGCTGCTGGTCGGGCGCTGTTGCCGCTGCTCCTTATTCCGTCGCCGCTGTTCCTCCGTCTGCTCCAACTCGTCCACATAAACATACTCCTCCTCCCCGTCCTCTCCAGCTGTCGTCGTCGCTGCTGTCGCCCCTGCCTCTGTAGCCGTCGCCGCCTCTGCGCGCCTCACCCTCTCAGCCTCCACAACCCCCTCCGCCCTCCTCCTAACCCTCAGCGCCAACAGCCTCCTCGCTGCGGTGTGCACATCCTCCCTCTTCCCCTCCCGTCTCATCCTCCTCCCCGCAATCGTCGCGCGCTTCAGCGCCGGCGCGCCGCCATCAAACACGAACACCGGCCGCACGCCGTGGAACAGGAGCTTGCAGATGCGCCGAAAGAAACCGACGATGTGAGCGTTTACTAGAGCGTTGCCTTCGGCGTCGCGGACCGCTTTGAGGAATTGGTAGATCCAGATGGAGGCGTCGACTGCGAGCCGTTTGCGGGCGAGGGTTTCGAGACGTGTCGGCCGAGCGCACGGGCTGAGGAGGGGCCAGAGACCGTGGACACCCATTGTTTATGGGTGGTGGCGTGGGCGTGGTCGTGGGAAATGGAGTGTGGGGGGCTGAGAATGGGGAGACGCGACGTGGTGAGAGGTGTCGTGAGTCATGACGTAGCTGGGGCTTAGTAACGCCAGCTGTGCACCGTGTCACTCGACGTGAAAGTGCATCTATCACTTCTATACTGAATTCCGGGCTGTAGATTCGAAAGAACCCATATTCCACCTAGTATTATTAGGGTCCGTCTGACAGCCATATGTAATCTTTGAAAATACGTGCCAGAACGAAAAATTTTCCAGGTTCAGAAATTACTATCAGCTGTTCGAACGGCATCCATTGTCTTCTTACGCGAAAAGGGTCGAAGTAGATTTGTTTATTAAAGGTTTAAGTAAAGGAAAACATTAAAGCATAGTTCTGAGGCAAAAAGAAACGTTTATTCAACCTTTTCGTGATGTCAAGAGCGAAAGAAAGTCTAGGAACTTCTCTTGCCTTTTAAACCTGCGCCAAGAGTTGAATTACCCGAAGATTGAAGCAATTACCCCTCTTTACAAAATCCATTGCGTCTCAATTCAAAGTTCACTATCCTCAATGTCAGAATTCACTTCCCTTGTACACGTAAAGCGAGTGATACTTCGATTACTAAGCGTGCCAACAGCCATGTGCCACCACTTTGGTGAAGTTTCGGTGAAGCTTTGGTAGTGGCACATGGCTGCCGAACGGACCCTAACGGTCCGAAAAAATGGCTCTGTGGTTTGAATACTCGACGAAACACCCGACCCGAACATTACATTGCCAGGCGCGAATTCACACTTACTGTGTATTCCCACAACATCCAGCCTAGATCCTCGTGAGTTCCAGCACGCCTCTTAGAAAATACTTCGAGTCCAGCACCTGTGCCACGTTTATCCGCCGAATTACTACCAGCCCTGAGCACTACTACTGTACGAGTACGTCACCAGCTCTCCACGCCTCTCTCTGCCTTGTCGTTACTTCCTTATTGCACGCTGTAGCACTGCAGCGCTGCGAAAATTTGCGGAGTTTTGGTTCCGAGTCATTTAGTTCATTGCGCTTTTGGGATGCGCGGTGGTTCGCATTCTCTCAAACTTGTATCTTCCTCCATCAATCCCAAGCCAGAACCCATCCAGACCTCATCCTCCGAAACAACGCCTGCCCGGTTTTTTGTACTCCACCCAGCACCATGGAGCATCCCAATCCAGATCTACAGATATCACCGACTCGCGTCAAGGAATAGTCGGAGTTCAAACTTTCGTATTGCCGCTTCATCAACACGTTCACGTCACGATGGCGATTGCGGTGGTTAGGCAGACCTTGTGGGTCGGTATAAGGGTTGGCAGAACGGTTGGGCTGGGAGTTGAGTAGCAAGGCTGGAGGGAGGGAAGACTGTGCTCTGTGGTGCGCTGTGCTGTAGTCCAGCTGGTTCGTTCTGACCGTGGGGTCAAGGCCAGAGTTTATGGTGCTTTACTGGTGTTTGCGGCTTGCATGCATATTTGAGGCAACAGAGGGGTTGTTGATGTCGATTTCGATGTCGACGATAGCCATAGTGATGGTGGGAATTTGTGGAGTGATGGGCACTCTGCACCACGCATTTCAGACTATCGGAAGTCGTTGTCCAGACGCACAAATAGCGGCATGGCAGCTTTACGGCTTGTTGCGACGATCTATCGAACTTGTGGAAATTTTTCAACCACCACCAAAAAAACAACAAAAAGAGAACGTCAAGTTGGGGATTCGAACCCCACCCAGCAAGAAGCAGCCGGGCCATAGCATAGGCGGGCCTTACCACAAGACCAAACGAACCTGACGAGAAAAAGCGCCAATTTGTGCGTGTTAGTGCTTACGCGTCAGAAAGTTTAAATTTGGCCGATTCACATAGTGTCACTTAGTGTCACTCGCAACAGCACGTGCTGGCGCGGGTCGTATGTCCTACCAACCTATACAGGCAGGCTCCGCAGACCGAACAGCTCGAATGGGTTATGTGGTCGGTGAGATGACGCAGGTTTTTGTGATGTTTGAAAGAAGTTCGGAGTTGAGAGCGAGAGCCATGGGGTCGAGCATGAAGAGTGGATCAAGAGATGGTTGTTGACTATGTGGCTAAGAGAGACGGAAAGGAGGATGACTTTCAGCACCTCGTACAGAGCCATCCGATGTCGCCAAAAGCGTCATTCGGCGCCAAATGATTGATGTTCATGCCCCTTTGGTAACACCAAAATCAAAGTCCACACTGATAGCAGCATAGTGTTAACTGACGAAGAGGAAGCCGGGGAGGAGTGCGGCAAGACGGCATCGGTTTTGGGTGCTGAGTATCAGGGTGTAGACAGTAGAGAGAGAAGGATAGCGGTCTTGTGGCGTACGCAGACTCGGCAGGACATAAGATACTCGGAATACTCATGGCGGATTGGTTTCCGATGCTGCATATCTATTGCCCACGCTCTGCAGACAGCTCTCTGCGCAGCGTGTTGCTTAAGGTTACGATAGATGCCAATACTCTGGGTAGGAATAAATCAGGCGCTGATCAAAACTTCCGGCCGTCGGGTCGTATTCGTGTTATTCAAACTCTGCTGAGAGGCATCGCTAGCCGCTGCCATGCCCTTTCAAATTGAGCAGCACTGCTACGCTCCATGATACGCCGCTACTACTGAGAGCAAACCGGCAGAGCCCTCATTACAGCATCGTTGAGACTATGACAGCAGGCTCTGACGGACCACTGTCGGTTGCCCGGAACCCTCGGTACCAAGAGCTAGTGTTCGCTAACTCTACGCATCAAGATTGCGTTGCGTTGCTGTGTTTTTCTGCGAATCTGAGACAATAGAGAGCTTTTTAATGATAGATATGATGATGGTTGTGCTTGAGGACCCGCGGGGTCGCGTGTTTGGGGTTGCAGTGGTGGTCTCTGTGAGGCGTTGACTTGAGAAGGGATGCCCCAGGAGGTAAAAGATCTTTGAGGCAAATGATTTCCCCGCCCAGAATCCAACGCCAGCCTCCAGAGTCCAAATTGGGCTCGCAGCAGCCAACATTGTGTATTTATGCGGTTTGTCAAAATCCACAAAAGGAAGTGAAATATCCACAAGAGCCGCCAAACTACCGCCGGGCAACTGCTGCAGTGCATTTCCTAACCCCATAAATTGAGCGATTGCGCCATTCAGTTCATCTTTCACCAAGCATGCCACTGTGCACCATCCCCTGCGACGACCCGGTTGGAACCACAACGTCTGCACCATTGACCACTCAGTTCTACATGCTTTAGGCTATAGTAAATCTGTGTAGGTGCGAACTGTGCAGAAGATCCACCGTTCTTAATCGCTGTTAAGTCCTGGACTTAGAATTCAACACAAACATCTCTCGTCAAACTTCACATGAATCCCAACCGCCGGGCTGAGCTCCAAGACCTGCAAGAGAATGCCAAAACTCTCAGCCCTCTTAGTGACCCTAAAGTATTATTGCTTTCTCCTATACCTTAACACACTTCGCATCTTCTGATTTTCGAACCATCGATAATCAAGACACCCGCAGTCGAAAATTGATATCGGTATCGGATATGGAGGTCTGGAAACCACGAGTCTTTTGCTGGCTGCTCCGCGATTGGGATTGGAACGCAACACGATTCCATTTATGATATTTCCTCCTGGTAAGGTTAAATTTCGATCTCTACCTTGGCTAAGGGCTTCGCTGGCAGCCCAAACTCCCGGTCATGGTGGCGCTGTTTGTCGTACGCCAGACGTCATGACGGTGCGTCCTCGCTGGACTAGATGGAGAGGTCGCTGTCTCGGAATGTGCTGTAGCACACACAGCATCTCCCACGATTCGAAGTGACGTGCAAAGTCCCTTCGCGTGCTGTTCGGTCTGCGCAGCTTGCCTCCTGGTACATAGACATTGGTAAACCCGTGACGACACGTGCTGTCGCGAGTGACGCTCCATGAATCGGCCAAATTTAAACTTTCTGACGCGTAAGCACTAACATTTGCCAGTTAGAGAGTGTTTTTGTCAAGTTCTTTTGGCCTTGTGGTAAGGCCCGCTTATGATATGGCCCGGCTGCTTCTTGCTGGGTGGGGTTCGAATCCTCAACTTGACGTTCTCTTTTTTGGTGTTTTTTGGTGGCATCTCTCCCCCAACCCTCTCGCTGCCACCCCACTCACCCAGCCCCAGCCGTATCCAAGCCCCATAGCCAGTACCACACCGTCAGCGCGATAAACTTAGTACCAGACTCAGCAGCAACCCCTATGTCTCTACAGGCCACGGCAGCCAGTTTCCTATGGTAGCACACCTCCGAACAAGTGACGGACGGGGTCACGACGGGCCGATACTGCCATAGGGACCGTCTGTGCGTGGTAGTTGTCTGGCGCGGAGATACCGGTCTCGTGGCGTACGAGACTCGGCAGGATGTACTCTGGACTCTGCATACCCATAAACTAGGAGGATTGGTTTCTGGTGGCTCAGTCGGGTCAACGCCCAGGAAAACAAGTACATAGCTGTTGAAGATAAAAGTATTATCGTGTTCGATTGTAATTCGATGATGCCGGATTGCTTGTCAAAACAATCCGAAAGAAAGTGAAATTTGAACAAGGGGCATACAGTGGCCGGGGAACTACTGCTGCTGTGTATTTTCCATCCTTATGTCGAGCGAACGAACCATCGATCCAATGACTCTTTTACCAACCAAACACAAACATGCCACTGCGCACATCTCTCATGATGCATCTTATTCGGCGGCCTGGCTTTGTCTCGGTCTCACTGGCAGCCCAAATTCCCGGCCATGGTGTGTGTCTGTTTGCGGACGTCCAAACGACGGTGCCCATCGTACAACACAAAAATGGCACTTCGGAGAGAATGATACAGAACCTAGTGATGAAAGGACGTTGCATGATTCTGGGTACTCTTATTAGGTTTTTGGGCTTCTACGTGAAGAGAAGTTACACTCTAATGATCTCCAATAGTAGACCTGGAGAATACTGATGCCTTGATGCAGCCCTACACGAGAAACACAGAAGACTATACCAAGCTATGACGGGAAGTCTAGAATATTGACTACCTCGCTTGAGTTTGCAAGTTGCCGACCTCACTCAATGGATGATTGCGTGGACATTCACCCACTAGAGCCCGCTCCGGACTAGCGCCTCGCACAAACGAGTGATAGTTCGTGAATCGGCCAAATTTAAACTTTCTGCCTCGTAAGCAATAAAATCTGCGAGTTAAAGAATTTTTTCGTCAGGTTCGTTTGGTCTTGTGGTAAGGCCCGCCTATGATATGGCCCGGCTGCTTCTTGCTGGGTGGGGTTCGAATCCTCAACTTGACGTTTCTTTTTTGCAGTTTTTTGTGGTGGTGGCAGGTGTAGGTGCTGTGAGTATGTATCTAGCGCTGTATACCGAAGTAGATATTGACGCGTACGACTTAGAGAATTGATTATGTCGCTTTATTCACGTTTCTGGTACATAGGCATTGGTCTTCCGTGTAGCTGCAGATGCAATGAATTCTCAATCAATATATCAACGGGTTAGCCGCACCGAAAGCCAGTATTGCACATAACGACTTGAACGATAAATCCACATAACAGCTCTCAATTTTCCGCAGAATGACTTCGTTCGATCCATTACATTCGCCAGTACTAACGAACACAATCGACCTGCCTGCAGGTCACCGATTCTTGCTGCAGCCGCCGCCATCATCCCGTTGCACCTGCCGTTGACGCTCTGTGTTCTGCCAGAAATATTCTCTCTTTTTTGCCCAGATCTACCGGGGAAATCTCGGGGAGTCGACGGTGGTGGTTTACAGATCCCCTGTCGTTCAGCAGAATCTTCAAGCTCATGGTGCCGGACGATGTTGCCAACCTATGGGTTCCGTGGGGCGGTCGGTCTGGGATTTGGCGGACACGGGGTTATTCGGTGCATTAAAATTTACAGACCTCGAGCGGAGAATTCTGGAAATAATTCAGTGTCAATCCAGCCTCGCCCGCAACCGTGAAGCTGGCAGCCCATCGTTCCATGACACACTCTACAAAAGCACCACCAGCATAACACAGATACACCCAAACAACAAACATGAGTGTGCACCAAACCGCCTCCACGGCGTCAACCACTGTCTAAATCGATCTTAGCAGCTTATGATCCCCGGCGCCACAGGCAGTTAAAAGCAAAAGAGAAACGTCAAGTTGGGGATTCGAACCCCACCCAGCAAGAAACAGCTAGGCCATATCATAAGCGGGCCTTACCACAAGACCAAACGAACCTGACGAGAGTAAGCGCTGATTTGCGGGACTTAGCCCACTCAGGAGCTTTGAATTTGGCCGATTCACGCAACGTCACTCGTTTGTGCGAAGCACTAGTCCGGAGCGGGCTCTAGCGGGGATTTTTGATCGATGTCCACGCAATCATCCATTGAGGTCGGAAACTTGCATACTCAAGCGAGGTAATCAATATTATTCTACACCGTTGATATCTGTTGTGGGAGATCAATAGAAGTTAGAACCATCAAACATCTTGTATTACTATTTTCGAAGAATTCAACCCTCTAGTACCAAGTCTAACCAGAGAACTGTCCTCCATTACTAGCATCCAATCAATGTCACCCCAATAACATGAGGTCTTGCTATTCCACGACCATGCTTCGCTCCGGGTCTTTACATATGCCTTGACCTTTTTGTCCCGCCGGATTGCTGCAACAATATTCTCAATATTCCCTTTTGACTCATCCACATCTAGTATTTAGTCATTGGCGTAATTGAATACCAACCTTCGCACGTTAATATACGGATAAAACCCGGTGAAACTTGTACCATTGGTCAATTTCAAATGGATCCCCTAGGTTAAACCCCCTGTAGCACTGCGTATCAGTACAACTGAACTTCAAAGAGACAAGAACAACGAAGTCTTACAAACTGGAGTGCAACGACAACGCCCGACCCAGAACGAGACTACTGTCAGCCATACATTTAGCAAGAAACTTGCAGGATGACGTTAGTATTTTAGCAGGTGGCAAGCCTACTATCGTCAAGCTGCTGCTGCAACAGAGATTCTCGTTCGACATAGTAGTAAGCCTGCAAACAAATTTATTGTCGAGTTCTCGCGCTTCCAGAACTTCAGGAGTAACTGGCGAACTTCCTACGTATTCAGAAAGAGTATTCATGTGTATACTCGATACAGTAGTGCTCAGTGATGTGGTGCCCATGTATACCCTTCCGGTCCTGGGACTTTCATCACATTACTTCAATCCTTATCCAGGATAATTCGTGCACCTTGGACCTTTTTGGTGTCTATTCCTCCGACCTTCTTGGAATTGATACCTTCATCGGTATATTCTCTTCGTATCTGAAGGAGATCCCCATGGGTAGACAGATCTAATGAGTCTCGACGAACTCCTAGTCAGGTGTTAGGTTTGCCAGGGCAACCTCTTTTCCGTCTGCGTCCGTGATTTTGACCCTCAGTTGCCCTTCGGTCCGGGACACAGCACGCGCCCTCTTTGGCAGCTCGACGAGGTATCATTCAGAATCGGTGATTCCTGGGATGGGAGCGCCGGGCACGACTGTGTCGTTTCCATCTGGATCCGTAATTTTGAAGGTGCTGTGTTTTGCCTTGTGGCATATTGAAGTAACGAAGGGGTCGTGTCTTGCCTTGTGGCATGTTGAATTACAACCTGAGGGTTGACAAAGGTGCGGTGTGTTGAGTGTGATTGTTTGCTAGGAGAGGTTGGGCTGCGTTCACCGCGTTTGTTTTATGGCAAGTAGTGACTCGGCTCGCCATTGAATGTCGAGCCCATTCAAGAGACGCGTAGAATGTTCCACTCAGCATCACTCTCAGTCACAGTCTAGGCACCAGCACAATAAGACGAATCAACACTCTTTTCAAACCCCCCATAATTGCTCATTCGGTATAAAACACATTCGTACCCCCCACCCCCCTATCCCCATCCCATCCCCGTCCCGTCCCCGTCTCACGTGCACGCAAACCCAGAAAGACAAAAAAAAGCGACAAAAAAAATAAAAAGAGAAGACAAGAGTTTTGCTTGCTAACTAGCTCATAAAAAGAAACCGTTAAAAAAGACACACAACAATAAGACACACGGCAGCATTCATTCATGCCAGCTCAGTTCAGTTCAGTTCCGTTTCATCGTCATCGTCATCACACGCCCAGTCCATAGACGCCCCTGCCGCCAACGACACCCAGCCAGTCGCTGCCGCTCTTGCCCTGGCTCGCGCTCCAGCTCAGGTTTGCGACTTCGACCTCGCAGGCCCAGTGTGCGACGGGGGTGCGTTCCTGCTCGACGCCCTTCTCGATCTTGAGGCCGCTGCTGGACGTGCCGCCCGACGTCTGGGCGAAGATGTCCCACACGAGGACTTCGCAGTCGTCGCCACCGGCAGCGAGCACGCCGCGGCGGCCGGGGTTCCATTCGCAGCAGTTGACGGCGGCTTGGTGGCCCTTGAGCTCGACGAGAGCTTGGCCGGGTTGGCGCACGTCCAGGATGCGCACCACAGGGGAGTCGGTGCAGAAGGTGGCAATCAGATGTTGATCGTGAGGAGAGGCAGCGAGGCGGAGGAGAGCCGGTGGTGTGCCGGTGTTGACTGGAGAGTTGGATTCGCGGTCGCCTGAGGCGGAGCCGGAGTTGGAGGGCGTCGATTTGGAGGCGCCGGGCTCGTAAATAATAGTGGAGTGTTCAAGGGAGCGGAGATCGAACATGCGGACGCTGCCGTCGGCACCACATGAGGCGAAGACGTCGACACTGTTGGACATAAAGCGCACATCGAAGACCTCCTTGTCGTGCGCAATCAGCTGTGTCTTAGCCGTCAGTGTCGGGATATCCCAAATTGTGCAGGTGGTATCAATAGACGAGGTGATGATCAAGGATGGGGACACAGCATTCCAGTCCAGGGATGTGAGTGGTGCGGTAAAGTCTGTAGACTTTGAGTTAGACAACAGGGCTAGCGGTGTAAGTTTGCTAATTGGTGCCTGATAGTTGCGTGATGTTATCGAATTGCTTGGAGACGCCGAAGTGGATGGCGAAGGGAGAGACCACAACCTAAGATGGTCACCCGAGGTAGCCAGCAGATCGGTCACTGGTTTTGATGAAGGGGGTTCCCAGAGAACACGCGTGATGGGGTATGTGTGTTGGGCTTCTGCCAGCTTGGTAAATTCCAGAGCAGGTGGCGCGTTGGGTTGTTGCGGATCAGGCTGAGCTGGCCGTGTATCAAGAACTTGGATCTGCAAACATCGTCAGCACCCCACATATCTCTGTTAAGAGAAGCACAAACATAGTTGTGGCTGTCCTCAGAGTAACTTCCGACTGCAATCCGGCCATATCCATTGCCGCTCGTTGTCGGCCACTTGCACCAGTCCAGAGCATACAGCCCATACGGACTCATCCACCGCCCAGGGCCTACAGCTCCAAGTCCGCCGACCGGCTCTGGGTCCCGTTCGCGCATTGAATTTGAGCTCGAAGTGAGCCCGCTCAATCCCATACCAAGATGGGAGCTACCTGCGCCACCGTGCGAGTGTGAGCTAGAGTGCTGGCTAGAGGTGGGGTAAGTGGGGGTTAAGGCACCCGGATGTGAGTATTTCTTCGAACTGCTACCACTATCGACGCCAGCCCCGGAGTTCGGCGAGTAGCCGGATCCTCCTGCTGGCACTCCTGTTTCGCCTGTGGTGTTGCGCTGCATGGTTGAGCGTCTCTGGGCCTGCGGGACAGCAGCGGGAGCTGTCGCTGTAGCCGCGATCTGGGGTCGCGAACCGGTTGCCGACGACGGATTCGATGAGTGGTAAGCCGCGTACGAGGGCTGGCTGTTCGACGATGGAATAGATGGAGGTTCGATCTTGATGTGAGAGTCAGAGGCCCGCTTCTGCTGCTGCTGCGTGGGTATCGAATGATGCGCGGGGGGAGGATGCAGATCCTGCGGCGAATGGAATAGGTCAGACTGCTGCTGCTGCTGCTGCTGTTGCTGCTGTTGGTGATGGAGATGGTGCTGATGGCTGGGGTTCGGCGAGGGCAGCTGGAAGGCGATGGATTTCTTTGGTGGGATGGGGTCGGTAGACGACTGGGGCCCGGCGGAGAACGCGAGCGAAGAGCCTCCGGAGTAAATCGGGGTGATGCCCGAATTGTTGTTGGAGTCAATGCCACCCTGAAAATTAAGCCCCGAGTTGCTCGTCTGCACCCGCAAGCCGGCGTTCGGATTGGGATTGGGATTGAGATTGGGAACAGACGAAGATGACGAAGACTGAGGTTGCGGATGTCCGACCAGCTGAGCCGAAGTCGCAGCAGCGGGGTTTCCTATGCCGGCGAACGCCTGAGACGCCTGGGCGAGCGATGCGAGGGGCGTGTGCTGCGGGGGGTCGGGAGTGCCCGTGTGCGAATGAGACCGCGAGTGGGTTTTGAGGCCATGGAGAGGCATGTTGGCGAGGGCGGGGATCTCGAGACGATGCAATGCTCGCGAAATCCAGCGTCGACGTGGAGCCTCCACGGCTGCCCCCCCTCCACAAGCCACACTATCCTGGCTCTTCCTCATCCTGCCCTGCTTGAAGCGACCGCGCGCTGGCCGGCCGGTCGGCAATCTATGCCCGATAGGGTCTACACCAAACACAACAGCGAAACAACTGGTGAGGTGAAAGATGACGAGCGGCGCTGCGAGTTCATCGCTGAGAAAAGTAGGAGTCGCGAACAGAGCGAGGGAGGGAAAAAAAACTGCTAGAAGTCTTTCGCTCTTGCTCTGCTGGCATCATCCCCAGTCTTTCCCAACAACAATCTTGGGCCGAAAACCCTAATCCTTTTTGTCTCGCTTCGATGAACTGGCACCTCTGGGCTGGTCTCAGCCTCTTCCACGCCTCCCACACCAAAAAGCCCAAGCCAATGACGTTACAAATTCCAGATCCCACAATACTGTGCCACTAGAACATCCGTTTCAGATTTCTACCTCAGCATGACATTCCACTCATTCTCTCATGATGTGCCGTATATAATTTAGTAATACGAACTACTTCGCTATCGTTCAGCGTCATCTAATATTTACATCGTACTCCATATAGATAGCCCTCCAGCCACCCATCCTTCTAGATCCTTTTATCTATCCCATCGTTACCATCCCCAACGCTGTCCTCATCATCCATCCACCCACCCGCACCCATCCATCCATCCAGTTATCATAATACAAAACCAAAACGGAGAGAAGAGTAAGCCGAACCCAATAAAATACACACACATAGATATCCCGAAAAGATCCAATAATCCATATATATAAGTACTTAACTTTCTAAATGCCCAAAAAGCGCCCAAGTGATCCCATTTTTATGATTACACGCACCCGTTTACTTCTTGTTCTTCAGGCGCTCAGCTTGCTCCTTCTCGTGTTTGGCGATAAGTTCCCTCTGCATCTGTGGTGGTGCAGGAGAGTAGTGCGAGAACTCCATGGTGAATTCACCCTTGCCCTGGGTAGCAGCACGCAGCTGGCTGGAGAAGCCGAACATGGCGTTGAGCGAGCACGCAGCGGTAAGTGTAAACTCATCTGGGCCAATGTCGGACTCTTCGATGACAGCGTTACGCTTGTTCATCAGACCCACAATGTTACCCTGGAACTCGTTGGGTGCGGCAATGGTGACCTTCATGAGAGGCTCCAAAACACTGGGGCGGGCAGACAAAAAGGCTTTTCTGAAAGCCTGCTGAGTGGCAATTTTGAAAGACATTTCAGATGAATCAGTCATGTGGGTAGCACCATCGTTGATGACCATCGAGGTCCCCAGCACCTTGTGGCCAAGAATAGGTCCCTTTTCACAGGCACCGCCGAAACCCTTTTCACAAGCGTACAAAAACTTCTCGGAGATGGAACCACCGGAAATCTGATGTTCGAAGTGATTGGTCTCTAGGGAACCTGTAGGCTCCATCCATCCCACGACACGGGCGTAATCTCCAGCACCTCCAGTCTGCTTCTTCAGTGTGTGGTCGAAGTTGACACGCTCCGTGATGGTCTCACGGTAAGCGACCTGGGGTTGACCAGTGATGCAGTCAACATTGTATTCACGACGCATACGCTCAACGTAGATATCCAAGTGCAACTCTCCCATACCAGAGATGATAGTCTCCTGGGACTCAGCATCAACATGGACACGGAAGGTAGGATCCTCTCTCTGGAAACGATTCATGGCTTTTGAGAAGTTGGCAGTCTCTTTGTTGCTCTTGGGCTTGATCGAAAGCGAGATGACGGGCTCCGGCACGAACATGGAAGTCTATAGCCTTGCTTAGAATCGAATTTGCAACATCACACAAAGGGATAATTACCATAGAGTATGGCGAGGTACCATCAGTGAAGGTGTCACCAGATGAACAATCGACACCAAACACAGCACAAATCTCACCAGCACCGACCTCAGGAACGTCCTCCATCTCATTAGAGTGCATCCGTACGATTCTAGGCACCTTGACCTTCTTGCCAGTCTTAGCGTTGAACACATTCATACCCTTCTTCAAACTTCCTTGGTACACCCGGATGTAGGTCAACTGTCCATAGTTCCCTTCTTCCAATTTGAAGGCCAATCCAACAAACGGCATGGTGTTGTATGGAATAAGCGAAACCTGGGCCTCGTCTCTCTTACGATCGAGAGCATAGTTAGGCACCTCGGAGGGGTTGGGTAGGTAGTCAACGACAGCATCCAACATGGGTTGGACACCGGTATCGGCGAGGGCAGAGCCCATCAGGACGGGAGTAAAGGTCCGCGCAATGGTAGCAGTGCGGATTGCTCTCTTAATCTGTTCGATTGTCGGTGTCCGCTCATCCAGGTAAAGTTCGGCAATCTCCTCGTCTACATCAGCCAGGGCCTCAATAAGCACCTGTCGCTTCTCTTCGGCAAACTCTTGCAGCTCTGGGGGTATCTCGTCCTTCTCAACCACGACCGTTCCCTTAGGCCCCTCAAAGTAAATAGACTTCATCCGGATCAAATCGACAACACCCTTAAATCCATCCTCAACCCCAATAGGGACCTGCAGAGCTGCGGCGGGGATCTTAAGCTTCTTGTTGATCTGTTCAACCGCCTTCCATGGGTTGGCACCCATACGATCCATCTTATTGATGAACGACACACGGGGGACGTTGTATCTTCGCATCTGCCTGTCGACTGTAATAGTCTGCGACTGGACACCAGACACCGCACACAAAATCATAACCGCACCATCAAGCACTCGCAGCGCGCGCTCAACCTCAATCGTGAAATCAATATGTCCAGGGGTATCAATCAAATTGATGTGGTATTTCTGGTCGGCGCCTTCATCGTCTTTCTTAACCCAATCACAGAAAGTTGCCGCAGACTGAATGGTAATGCCCTTCTCACGCTCCAAGTCCATGGAGTCCATCTTAGCTCCGACAGCATCCTTGCCACGCACCTCGTGAATTGCCGCTATACGTCCAGTATAAAACAACACACGCTCAGTGCAGGTTGTCTTTCCGGAATCAATATGGGCGGCGATACCGATATTGCGCACCTTGTCCAGCCGAGCAGCCTCAACAGGGTCCATGTTCTCCACCATGGTCTCGATCGTTAGCTCACCCTCTGCAGCCTGGGTCAGAATCTCTGCAGATGCACCGGACGCATATCGTCTATTTGAGAAGCGGCCAAGTGCCACCGGAAGTGCTGCGCGGCGGAGGGGAGCAGTGCTGTAGCTTGCTCGAAGAGCTCGGACGGGTGCTCGGACCCGCAGACCAGCGAGTGTCGAGGGGGCGGTCCGGATTGACCGACAAGAACGGAGTGCGGCCACTGTCCTCATCTTGAAATGATCGTCAACACTACGCCTAGAGTAAAGAAAAGGAGAGGAGAGGGTGTGGCGGATAAGACGATTCGGATCTGGGGAAAAAATTATTTAGAGCCGCAGAAATTTGAGAAGGGTTTTCATTACGTAAGAACTTATCTACTATCAGATTTTGTCACGTGGATCTTTCACAAGTCGAAGCTGAACTGGAGTGAATCGAGCTCTTTTGATTGGTGAGGGATCCACCTGAGCAAATCACATGTGCAAGTGTTAGTAATCATAGATCACGATGAGCTTTTCTCTTGGTTAGTGCGCGACTCCACAGCAACACGATACAAAATGCCACAGTTTGTCCCATTAAACTATACTAGGTAATCAATTTCTACAAATATATCAATTATCGGTTCTTTAGGTCGTTAAGCATTTCTTCATTATAGCCTAAATATCTTGCCATTCTCGAAGAACGTTTAGTATCCCTAAATTGCTGTCTTAGATATGGCAATTTTAGAGGACTCGTGACGGAATAATTTGCTATAGAAGCCAGTCATTCAATTCAGATTTAAGCCTACTTTTCCGCAAAGAGAACATGATACTTGTGTCGGGTTGTATCGCTTCACTCGCAATAGAACGTTCCTCTTACAAAGATTCATTTCATTATAAATCGATGGTGACACGCCACGTGTCCATTGAATCTAGACCATTGGCCCCCTAAGCGTCCCAATCACGGCTTACCAACTCTCAAGGCGGAAACAAATAAGCATCTTATATCAATCTCCACGCCGGTGGTTTATATTGCACCAGCTCACAGAACACATGCTAAGCTTTACCACAGGCTCGGGATTCACTATACAGCTCAGACACGCATAAACAAATAGGCTTCTCGGCCGGTGGGCAGGCTCTCATTATGATATGGCACTGATAGATTATTCAAATAGAGTTATACTGTCGAAAGTTGTTAAATCTTCGATCGATCGCGGATCTAAGATTATTTAATGTGGATTAAATGGCCTGGAGCAAATTTGGGGTAATATGTTGCCCTCAACACGGCAGCCGCGGCTGGACATAATTATAGCTTTGTCCTTCTATTGCTCGAGTACATTTCTAAAAGCTTAGCGGAAGACCGTATGCAGCTATTTTTCCAATGTATCAGCCCTATATATCTCACACCCATCACTCGATATCCAAGGCCACCAATCATCCCAATAACCTGTTTTATCTCCGCCAAGGAGAAGCACCGCATAAATATTTTCCCGTGTAACTATTCTGCATATTTAGTACTCGTACAGAGTTTTTCCTTAGTCTAAGAAGCAGGTAGTAGACGGCTACTCGGGAATATCCGGTAGTAGCGCTTGGTCCTCCGTGTACTCCCGAACCCGGTAATCAAAAATGTACGCCGGCTGGTTGCAGAAAATGCAGTGTATAGATCTAGCCTATGTTGCAGGAAGTATGTAGTAAGGCTGGGGACAGATGCCCAGAAGTTAGGTGAACGACAGACAGTTGAGTGTACTGGGTATTACAACAACAAGAATAGGCGATCACACAGAGATATCATTAAAAGAATGTAATCAGTTGTGGTTGATAATATCTGGTACCCAGTCTCCGTATTAAGACCTTAATCGGATATGCTGAGGTGATTCATGATAATGTTCTCGTTTGAGCGCATTATGATTAGTTTGTTGATGCTGCTGCTGTTCCAACATCGAGCATTGCGGTATTGTGAGCTTTGACCCGGTAGGCTGAGGTTTTATCAATCGGCGGAAAGGCTGGATTTAAGAAGTACATAGTACTTGCGAGAATTCCGCCGTTTGAGCTGTGTGACAAAGCACCTTGGTGGCTATGTGAAGAGTTTTTTCCCGAGCCAGGCCAATAATTATGTTGTGTGGTGCAACGTTATCGTTATCCATTGCATCCCGAAATCATATTTATTTATGAAACGCCTGTGGTGTTGCGGTGGTTGCTGCCAACCGGTTACCTGCCTGCCGCAGATCTATTTTACATGCTTCGGGATGAATTCACTATCACACTATCTAAAACAATATAAAACTTAGCTCTCTTCTTTATCGCTTACAGCTGATGATAGGTATGAGGGATTTTGTCCGGGATTCCCATTCACCTCTGGGGTTACCTAGTTGGAGATGGAGAGAGCTTGTTTGCACGAAGTGTACTGTGTGTGGGATTCGACGTTTGCCTTTGCCGGAGAACGAGACGTGTCCTGTTGCTTCGATACTCAGGTACACCATGTAGAGTAGAATACATCTGTAACAATGTATCTGTAGCGAGAGTACTACACGGCCGAGATGAGCTGTATTATCATCATGTGAGATTTTGTCTGAATAGTATGCAGCATGCACAACCACGCTGTGCTTCACATAATGTAAGCTTGCTCTGAAACTAGTCAAATAATGACCCCGATGTGAGCAATCCGGGGGAGGACGGGGTGCGTCGTCGATGTCGTCGGATCAAAGTCACAATAACCTCGGGCAGACGTGTAGATCTATGGTGACATCAAAACGGTGTAAGGCAGTGACGAGCGAATAGCGAATAGCGATCGGAAGGCGAGTGCAGAAAACCTGGAGAAGTTACCGCAAGTCTACTTTTTTTTCCCCCCGCAAAACTAGGATTGGCCATGTATGGGGCTCCCTGCCCTGCTGAAGCGGACATGCAGCTGCGACCAATGTGGAAGTCAACGGAGAAATCTTTCTGCCGATAGGAGCAGAGAGAATTTTTGGATTAAGTGATGGATGAGATGAAGTTAAACAGTTGTTTGAAGGTACCAGGGAATTGAATCGAATATCTATACATGTTGGCGGTGGTACTCTTGCGCTCAGCGATGTCATTTGGGATGAGTTTTCTTTTCTTCACTGCACCAGATCTCGCGATGGCTGCCTGCCAATGATCACAGAGAGTGAGAGATCAATTGATCACACCCACAAAGTGCAAAGCGTCCAACGGCCGCTAGTTGCTAGCTGCAGGGGTTAGCCAGTAAACATTCTTCTCGGATTCGCTCTCTCTCCCTGGCCCAATCGCTGGCTGGGGCGTTCCAGCCGAAGACGTTACCCTTTTCTAGCTGGTGTGCGCGTGTGTAAGAGTATCATTCAAAGACACACAGCTTCCATCGCTCAAACGTACCCGGGAGTTCCCGCCCATAACTACTTCTCACAACCTTAATCTAAGTGCTTTCCTCCTCCAGATTACCACACCCCTTCTTCCTTCCCCACACCCGTCGACGCGACTCACCTACTCCCGAGAAAGCTCCACTATTGGAAGCGCTATATACATCGATAGATCTAGTTTTATTTCTGTTGTTCACTTCCAATTCGCTCAGCATCGTTCTACCTCAGTTCACACTATGAACTGTCCAACTCGTGATCCGGAGCCTACTGGTACGTAGAAAGCCTATTTCTCCAACCCACATCGCCCTCTAGAATTCCTATCCATGACCCAACAGACCTCGTGCTAATGGAGTCCTCACCGATTACAGGCAATCCGGGTTTCAACCAGAGTCCTCCTGCCTTCGACAAGGCACTGTACCCACGATCTTCATCTGTCTGCGGTGGTGGAAACCTTCGTGCAGATGAATACAATGTGGGGCTCCATATCATGGCCTTATTCGTCGTTTTAGCACAAAGTTTTGCGGGTAAGAGTCCAGCCCAGAGAACAGATTCGTGAGGCGAAACCAAGAAACTGACAACTATGTGTCACAGCCTGCGCCTTTCCACTCGTCGCCAAGAGGTTCCCGAAACTCCGCATCCCCCCATCCTTTCTTTTCTTCGCCCGTCATTTCGGCACAGGTGTCCTGATCGCTACGGCTTTCGTCCACTTGCTCCCTACTGCGTTCATCAGCTTGACCGACCCATGTCTGCCAGAGTTCTGGAACAAGACGTATCCCGCCATGGCCGGTGCCATTGCGATGTGCGCCGTGTTCCTCGTTACTACGGTTGAAATGATCTTCACGCGTGGACTTTGCAAGGGAAATTACAATCCAGATGCCCACCGCCAGGCCACACTGGAAGCCGGACACACAGGGGAAGAAAAGGAAGGATGGGGGGATGCGGACGGCGACGAAGAGGCGATCGAAGATGATGATGCTCCTGTCCCCGGGAGCGCCTCTCAGGAGAGCGTTGCGGGCAGTGAACACATCGGAGGTCGTGGGGGGATGGGAAGGTTGGGATTTGGAATGGCTGGACGTCGTCGCTCACGTTCGCACTCCTACGGACAGGGCTTGCAGAAGTTTACAGAAACACTGGCCCGCTCCCGTTCCAACAATGATGCAGGTACCCAGGCCGGCAACGACACGATCCACGTAATTGAAAGCGGGGATGCTACGCCAGTCAACGCATCGTGCAATGATACTTCAACAAACACACAAATCACCGGCGCCGGCGCCCTCATGTCTGAGAAACAAACTCAACAGCCAATGAAATACGGTCTCCAGCCCAACGGCAAGGTGACACTCACCCCTGAACAGGCCCACAAGAAAGCAATGCTGCAATGCTTCCTCCTCGAGCTCGGCATCCTCTTCCATAGCGTTTTCATCGGCATGGCCCTTTCTGTGACGGTGGGCTCTCCGTTCATCGTCCTCCTCATTGCCATCGTCTTCCACCAAACCTTTGAGGGACTTGCTCTCGGCTCCCGCATTGCCGTGCTCAAATGGAAGGATGACGCTTGGCAGCCTTGGCTCATGGCACTCGCCTACGGTCTCACCACACCCCTAGGCCAGGCTATCGGACTGGGCACCCACACCCTGTACGCTCCAACATCTGAGACAGGGCTGCTGATGGTTGGAATCATGAACGCAATCAGCAGCGGGCTGCTAGTATTTGCGGGGCTCGTCGAGCTGCTGGCCGAAGACTTCCTGAGCGACGAGAGCTGGCTCACTCTCAAGGGTCGTCGTCGCCTTCTGGCGTGCGGATTTGTGTTTGCCGGTGCATTCGGAATGGCGTTTGTTGGTGCTTTTGCTTAGAAGGCACTCATGGATTTGTTTTTTTTTTGGATATCACGGGATTGTAGGAATAGATGGACTTTGGGTTTTGTTTAGGTTGCTTTTGCATGGTTTATGATTATATTAGTTACGGGGAGGGGGGGTTGGAGAGGGAGAGGAGCTAGGGTTGAATGCTATGTTTTAGATATCTGCATGGATTGTACCATTTTACGAATCTACTACATATTCTGCTATCCATTTGTCGCTTGCATGCACAGTACCTTCTCTGTTAGTGCGGGTATAAATCGGCGCGCATGCGTATACAATCCCACTCCAGTATATATTACCATGTCTTCAATGCTCGCAGAGGCGGGGGCAGAATGGATGCATCCAATCACAAAAACCATTTAGAATCATCTCCCCAACGATGGGCCACGTAAACAATCCCATACATACCCACAAGCCTCATCGCCGTCTGTGCACACGCACGCGGCGACATGGTTTTGTAGGGCGGAAGCTAGCAGGCGATCAACAAACAAGGAAGAACGTAGCAAACGTTGTAGGAAGTAAGTTGTCGATCTGTAGGAGCCTGGGTAAGTCGGATGGCAATCGCAAATGCGATGATACTGCCGTGGGGGCCGTAGGGCATCGCACCGGCGTGATATAACACCGCAAAACGCAGAATATCACACTTCACGGTGCCCAGTATGCTTCATGCGCGGAATCGCGACATGTATAGCTACCACCTGGTGCTGTCGCATAGCCCTCCCTGGTTGGGGAAGCTGTGGATCTGCAAGTAGGAAGGAGCGTTAATTCACAGGGTTTAGCGGGGTGTTTTCGACGGCAGGTGAGATATATGTGGCTCTTGATGCACGGTTTGCACGGCGTGAGTCTTCCGTTTGTTGGGAATATCACTAATGTTGTTGCCATGTCCATGTCTATGTGTTGTGTTACAGAAAGCGGACTTAAGACCGAGTATTCACACTGGCTGATGGTGGATCGTGCGCACAGTGTCGTGGTTTTTCTGCTTTAGGTGTTTGTATGGGTGCATGTTCTTTGGTTTTGCTGATGATCACGGTGGTTGAAGTTGTGGTAATATGTAATGATGTTTACAGATCCACGAGTGTTCATGATTGAGTCAGTGGGCCCGTTCTGTATCACGCTGCACTCGCTTTATCACTTGCATACAGAAGCTATACCTCAAAATTTACGCCTCGGTGTTTTCTGACTGGAGTATTCCTCAAACCCCACATTCGAACCTCCGCTTCTAGACTTGCTATCACACTGCTATGATCTTTCGGAGCGTTATCCGCCTGCTGCTGTTGACATATTGCTGCATCAATCCTTCAATGAGCAAATATTTGATCAGGTTATGTCCAGAACGACCCCGCAAAATGGCAGTACTGCCTAAAATGAACTCAATAAACAATTAATGCCTAGAAAGACTGTCTAATTATCTCGCCTAGAATATTCTCTCGCCTGGAACACTCTTCCGCGCCCTGGGCACCCTTCCTTGATCCCCGGATTACAAGAGATGTTGATGGCGAGGAAGGTGCCTTGCACCACCTAGGGACATAAGTCAGTGATGCAGTCATATCACAGTAATAGAGTTTAGTAATACGCAGGTTTTCCAACGTAGCAATAGGACGGCCATTATGTGGTGATAGGGTTCCCAGTTGAGTACAGGGTCATTCTGGGCATTCCATTATATATCGGGGTTATGCTCAGAATTAATAACCACTCGTGACTCGACCGTTCCAATTGTCTCATCTTTCGATAGTAGAATAAACAGAAGACCATAATTCCGAAAGAAAACCAACGGACACGCCATGCAGCCGTTGTGCGCTTCCACTCTAACCTTTCATGAATCATATCCGAACTTCAATCACAATTCACGGCCACTGTCAAGGAACTACTATCTTTCACGATATCTCTGAGCTACTAGAAGATACATTTACAAATTAACCATGCAGCAAGCACTTTTTGGGGACTTCAACATCAAATCCTCCCACCACCACCAACAAAACACCAAAAAGAGAACGTCAAGTTGAGGATTCGAACCCCACCCAGCAAGAAGCAGCCGGGCCATATCATAGCGGGCCTTACCACAAGACCAAACGAACCTGACGAGAAAAGGCGCTGATTTGTGCGTGTTAGTGCTTACACTGCAGAAACTCTAAAATTTGCCCGATTCACACAATATCACTCGCGTCTCGAAGATAGAGACCAGCCATGAACCAGAAGTTCACAGAACAGAGAATGCCATGCTTTTCTTGCGTCTTGTATCTTATTATTCATGTTGGGTCTGCTAAAAGCTGCACAAAAATGTAATTCACTGCTTCTCAGCTGTAGAGCAGCCACTGCACCCTCTTCTTGCCCGTGCTATATATATATATGTAAGGTGACATGTGGAATACCACAACAGATATCAACGGTGTAGAATCTTGACCACCTCGCTTGATTATGCAAGTTGCCGACCTCACTCAACGGATGATTGCGTGGACATCCCCCGCTAGAGCCCGCCCGGGACTAGCGCTTCGCACAAACGAGTGACATTCAGTGAATCAGCCAAATTCAGAGCTCCTGAGTGGGCCAAGTCCCGCAAATCAGCGCTTTTTCTCGTCAGGTTCGTTTGGTCTTGTGGTAAGGCCCGCTTATGATATGGCCCGGCTGTTTCTTGCTGGGTGGGGTTCGAATCCCCAACTTGACGTTTATCTTTTTGGTTCTGTTGATGGTGCACGTGTGGATGGGCGGCCGTTGATATACCTCCAGTGCTGCTTACCAAGGTTTATATTGACGCGTACGGCTTGGGGGATTGATCATTTCGCTTGGGTATGTTAGTTTCAGTGGTACATACATAGGCATTGATCTTCCGTGTAGCTGCAGATGCGTCAATGTGACAAGTTCTCAGCCAGCCCATCACTAGGTTATCTATCCTCAGAATTACCCCTTCGGAGGCCATTAAATTACAGCCCGACTCCCGCTCACTCCAAATCTAGACAACAGCCCTACCGATTTTCCCTCATGATTTCGTTAGATCTGTTACAGCCGTCAGTACCAACGACTACAAAATCCATGCTCAATCCCACCTGATCCTCGTTTCTTACCCATCCTGTTACAGCACCAGTGAAGCCTCTTTTTTCTTTGACCGGAACAAGGACGATGGTGGTTGCAGATCTCTCGTTCCGCAGAAGAGTCTCCAAGCTCATGAGTCATCTTGGACATTTCGTCTGGCGGTCGGTCTTGGGAGTTAGCATTCACGGAGGTCGGTCGGTCTGGGTATATCCCGTTATCGATAGCTGGCAGCACTTGTTTCTCGCTGACGAAACACGATTTCGCGGCCTCCTCAGCGCTAGCACCCGCTCTGGCCTAGCGCCTCGCACAAACGAGTGACATTCCGTGCATCGGCCAAATTTAAACTTTCTGCCTCGTAAGCAGTAAAATCTGCAAATTAGGGTCTTTTCTCGTCAGGTTCGTTTGGTCTTGTGGTAAGGCCCGCTTATGATATGGCCCGGCTGTTTCTTGCTGGGTGGGGTTCGAATCCTCAACTTGACGTTGTTCTTTTTGCACGTGCTTGATGGAAGGCGTGTTATAGGAACCCATTTTTATTCTGCCATACAGCACTGGGGCAAGCTTGAGTGCATGTGAAAAGATGTCCGCTGTCTTTAAAGCCCCTGGATTTATTTGGGGGGTTTGGCGGCTTCGTTTGTTCGGATATCGTTTAGGGGTTTGGTTTCTAGAATCAACAGCAAACTTTTTTTCAGGCTTTGTAGTCCAGCCTCGGATAATGTATAATGCGATGAAGCAGCTTGGGAGCTGTCAGTGATGAAGACTTGACGAAGTAGCTCGTAAGAGCTGTCATCGATAGAAGCAGACGTAGCTTTTGAAATCCCCCAGTGACGAAGAAATGAAGCAGCTCGTAAGAGCTGTCATCAGTGAAGTGTATCTGGAGCAACAAAGCTAGCTGAACTGTCATTGATGGAGCGGGAGGAGCCAGATATCATGATGTAGTTCCGATAACGTGTTAGACGTATGATTATGTTAAGTGTGTTAAGTGTGCCAAGTGTACAGGAAGAGAAGAGCAGAGAAGAGAATAGAAGAGAAAGGCAGAAATAAGGGCGGATATCGAGCCACACATCACCAGAAACCGAACCGTCCATGATGCAGGATTGCACACTGCAACAGTTTTCAGCCGGTGGGCGTTGGACCATCGTTTGTTCAGGAACGCCAGTTTCTGAGAACCCCTCCCCCTCCCCCGCTTTTGTATAGCATGTAAGACATGAAAGCTTCGGCTGTGACAATTCAGATTCACGGCCCTTTCTCAAATACGAATACTGGTGCAGTTGCAGAAGGAGTGGGTTCTGGCGGAGTTTTCAGGAACGATATATCATGTGTACTTTACGAGTACGAGTACGACACAGCCCTATCTGCGGGGTATGCACATGCATGTAGCACCGAGCACTGCACTACTTAGATCTGGAGACAGGCACTTGATCCACCAGACCGGCAAGCAATTCTTGACCAACCGGCTGATAAAGTCGTTGACTGCTACCGAGTTGATCGGGTCTATTTCCTGATCCCTCGGTCGGAACACATAAGTACATTGTCTCTATGTCTCCGCGCCAGCTCTCCCGAGAGTCGAGACCGCCGACGCCCTGTTTTTGACATAATCATAGCCATTGCATCGACAAGGCTGCTCCTCAACGGCAAAGAAGCATTGGCGCCTTTGGTCAATTAATTAACGGTTCGCACATCCATTCCGTCTCACCACCCCCATTTCACCGTTTCACCGCTTGATACACCAGTTCGGGCCATTTTCACGCGGGACGGTTGGAGTGTGGGGGATCGTCGGAAATCGCTCGGCATCGCTCGGCACGCTCCGTGCACGCACAACGTCGTCACACTACAGCATGCCGTCGCTCCCCCAACCCAGTTCCGCCGAGCACCCACGCACCCTGCCCTGCCTGCCTTCCTCCACCCACACCACAGCACACCCACCCACACGCACGAGAGACCCTCCCCCTCCCCCGCACGCGCGCGCAGTATATTCATCCGCCAGACACAACCTGCAGGGTACAGCCGGAGCCCCAATAAATACACCGCGATGCTGCTGCTGCGACGCCATCTCCGTCCCCTCCCCTCCATCTCCTCCGCCATCAACGCCCACGCCCTCGCCCGCCGAATACGACTGCGAACGATGGGCACGCTGCCACCGACGCCGCTGTTCGAGGCGCTGCACGCCCATGCGCCCGGCGCGACGGCCATCACGCACGCCGGGTCGGGCAAGACTTTCACGTATGGCGCGCTGCTGCGCGATGTGGCCGCGCTGCGGCCGCGCCTGCCGGCCGATGAGAAGCGTGTGGCGATTCTGGCGGAGAACTCGTATGAATACGTCGGTACTGCCTCGCACGCCCGCTCCCTCGTTGCTTGGATCGCTGCTGATCGTGGGCAGTGGGTCTCCTCGGTGTCATGGCCGCCGGTGCGGTCGCGGTACCTCTGTGCACGGCGCACCCGGTGGCAGAGCAGAAATACGTCATTGAGCATGCGGGCCCGACGATGTTGCTGGCGACGCAGAAGTTCCGAGAGCGGGCCGGTGAACTGGCGGTCGGTGCGAAGGACATGACTGTGTTGGAGCTGCCCGACCACCCGGCGTCCAACTCCAATACAGCGGAACCGGAGAAGACGACGCTCACAGCTCCAGCGCCCGCAGACCGCACGGGTAGCCTGATCATCTACACGTCCGGCACCACAGGTCGCCCCAAAGGCGCGCTGCACACACACGCCTCACTCACCGCGCAAACCACCAGTTTGCGCACGGCGTGGGGTCTGAGCGCGCACGACCGGCTGCTGCACGTCCTCCCGCTGCACCACATCCATGGCATCATCGCCGCACTACTCACGCCGCTCACAGCCGGCAGCGCCATCGAATTCCTGTACCCGTTTGCCCCCGCGCCCGTCTGGGCCGCTCTGGAACACTCCACCGTCCTCATGGCCGTGCCGACAATCTATTCGCGGCTGCTCGCTCACGCGCCGCCCACCGCCGCCACCACCGTCGCCGCGCTGCGCCTCGCCATCTCCGGCTCCGCCGCGCTACCTGCCCCCGTACGCACGGGCTGGGCCGCACTCGGCGGCGACCTCCTCGAGCGCTACGGCATGACGGAAACCGGGCTGACGCTCTCTCACACCCTCCAGTCCCGTCCACCCAACTCTGTCGGCTGGCCACTCCCTGGCGTCGAGGCGCGTCTGGGCGCCGACGCCGAGATCCAGGTGCGCGGCCCCACGCTGTTCCGCGAGTACTTCCGCAACCCCGCCGCGACCGCCGCCGAGTTCACGCCTGACGGCTGGTTCCGCACGGGCGACATCGGGCGTATCGACGAGGCCGGCGCGTACTGCATCGAAGGCCGTCGCAGCGTTGACATCATCAAGACTGGCGGCGAGAAGGTCAGTGCACTCGAGGTCGAGCGCGTGATGCTCGGCTTGCCGGCGGTGCAAGAGGTGGCGGTAGTCGCGCTGGAAGGCGGCGAGTGGGGCCAGCGTGTGGCGGCCGTCGTGGTGCTGGCGCCTGGCGTGACGGAAGCGCAGTGGGGGCTGGCAGAGATGCGGCGTGAGATGAAGGAGGTGGCCGCGAACTATAAGGTCCCGACGGTGATGCGCGTCGTGCCTGAGATGCCGCGGAATGTCATGGGGAAGGTTAATAAGCGCGAGCTGGTCCGGACGGTGTTTGGCGAGGACGCAAAGAAGTAGAATAGAGTCAGGTTTAGAGCATCGTGTCAGTTTCGTTCGTTGTTGTGCCAGCCGTAGACATAATTCTCACTAGTCCAGTCCAGTCCAGTCCACCCCGAACCTTCACTTGCTCCCATTAGCACTCTCCTGAACGATGACCAAAACACTTACTCTACTGCCTCTGGCCGACTGTGATACAACCGAAAACTAGCACTGCCAGCGAGGGCGTGTTGAGCATTGCACGCGTTGTGTAGCGTGACGTGCGGAGTGTGGCATTTGCAGACTGGTTTGGTTGGATGAGCCGGCCTGTGGTGTGTGTAGCGTGGTGTGTATAGCGTGGTGTTGGAGATGAACGTATGGTTGTGTTTATTGTAAAGTTAAGTGTATAGGAGGAGAAAGAGACGAGCAGAATATGGGAAAGAGGCAGAGATATCACCATCCCGTAATGCATTGGGGAAAGGTTCCGTCACTTGCTCAAAGCGTGGAAGCTGGGAATGATGCAGAGGTATTGTACTATCTCGCAATGAAGTAGGAGTAGGCGATTCCACCGTGTTGGCAAATGTATGCCTCGGGCGATGTAGTTCCACTATGCTGCAAGAAGCCTTGGGCGATGTGTATAAGGAGATGAAGAAGCGTGGGAGCTGTTATACAAAGAGAAAAAGCAGCTAGGGAGCTGCCAGTGGTTAAGAGATGAAGCAACGAGCTATCAGGCAAGTGAGAGAATCTGAAGCAACTTTAGCTGATATGTCATCAGCGGGGTACTAGGAATGACTTTGATGTGCTGTAGGCTCAGTAGTTTACAGATTGGTGCTGATAACGTGTTTGAGATGGACGTATGGCCGTGTGTTTGTTGTAAAATTGAGTGAAGAGAAAGAGTAGAGCAAAAACAAGTCGCCGAATGGCATGGGACATGCCCAGTGGCATGTTCGTGTGTGATTGGTGAAAGACGCATGGGATTGCACGTTCTCCCAATCTATACCGAGTTTGGAAAATGAGACTCCGGGACCTGCCCACATGCTAAATCCGAGTGATACAGAGTGCAGAATTGACAATTCCAACAGTTTTATCGTCGTTCCTCTTACCGTACGTGACGAGCAACAACGACAACCACCAGCACAAACAGGGCCCTAAACTAGGAGTTGCCAGCCAGATAAGCTTTTCATCTATACACTATCTTTATCTAAGCAAGATATTGATCAAAATTACGCGCTGCTGATATCCAATATTCGGCATCAGGACCGAATTAAAACCGAGTAGACATTATACGTACTTACCGGCCACAACCACCATTGTCTCATGCCCAGCCCAGTAGTCCTCGATAAGCCTCAGTACCTCATACTTCGGAGTGTAGCTTAACAGGCAGGCAAAAGTCTGGGCACGATGAAACAACCACCACCAAAAAACACCAAAAAGAGAACGCCAAGTTGAGGATTCGAACCCCACCCAGCAAGAAGCAGCCGGGCCATATCATAAGCGGGCCTTACCACAAGACCAAACGAACTTGACAAGTACACGCTCCAATTCGCACAATTTATAGCTTACGACGCAGAAAGTTTAAATTTGGCCGATTCACGGGATATCACTCGTTTGTGCGGCGCGCTAGTCCGGAGCGGGCTCTAGTGGGTAAATGTCCACGCAATCATCCATAGAGTGAGGTCGACAACTTGCATACTCAAGCGAGGTGGTCAAGAATCTACACTGTGCATCTTTGATATCTGTTGTGGCACAGCAATAGAACCAGATCACAGAGGAGTACTGCCGGCCACATCAAAACCATAGCCACCGAGGCGAATGGCGGTGACAGGGGCAAGGACGTCACAACGAAGGACTCAAAGCTGTCTGGAGTAATATGCTTACTCGTGGTATTCCACTTGTCACACTACATATAGCACGGCTAATCAGTATATTATGGAACTTTGAAATAATCACCACCAACAAAACTTGCAAAATGCTAAGTTTGGTAAGTTTACTATGGGGCTGGTATTGGGGCTTGGATATGTTTGGGGCTGTGTCAGCGGTTTGGCAGCGAGAGGTGTCGGGGAGAGATGCTCATGGCTCACACCCACCACCACCAAAAAGACAAAAGCAAACGTCAAGTTGGGGATTCGAACCCCACCCAGCAAGAAGCAGCCGGGCCATATCATAGCGGGCCTTACCACAAGACCAAACGAACCTGACGAGAAAAAGCGCTGATTTGTGCGTCTTAGTGCTTACGCGTCAGAAAGTTTAAATTTGGCCGATTCACCTAATGTCACTCGGTCGCCAGAGACGCTACACCATGTGGGAAGGAAGAAAGCCATCACGACCTTTTGTTGAGCCACTCGTTGGTACGTCACTACAAAAAGATATCTCACCAAGACACGGCTGACAGAATACAAGATATCACAGTCGAAAGAAAGACCTGAAAATAGGAGTCGACACTGCGAATATCTCTGTAGCTAACGAAGACATTGTTTGCTGATTTTCAATCGCGTAGCTAACCTATTACAATTTGTTATTTGTGGGGCTGTACACATCTACCTAATAAAGTCGTGGTGCACACGATATAGAACAAGAGGAAATCATGCCCAAATTCGTTCCGGCTCGTCTTGATGCAGTCGTTCCTAGAAATATCACGAGCGCAGGAGGTCCAGCAAACTACGGGATGTCTCGTCTAGGCAATTGGTTGACGTTATGTAATATACAAGAAACTTGAAGGCCGAATGAAAGCCACGTCTATTTTCTATCTGACTTTCCACAGTTGATCTCCTGATCAACGTCCGTACGCGAACTTATTTCAAATCTATTGTTTACGCCCACTCGGCATCATCCGCATCTCTGAACTTGTATAGAGTATATATAGCCAAGCATCGGCTGCGGTATAGCCTTTGCGGGATCCCGAACCCCGTCGTCCATGGCACCGGGAGTCCCCTTTCGGCGTCGCCGTCGTCTCCACCGAATTTCCCAACGATGTTCCGACATCAACCAAAGCTTATGTCCGACCGGCCAACGACCCAGCCGACAACGCTACAGCACAAACACCGACCCGGTTCCCGGCAGCGGCACGGAGACTCCGCGGGATGATATCGGTGGCGCTCCGAAGGCGCGCCAGCCCGAGACCTCGACATGCGCCTCCGACCGCGAGCGTCATTCCTGGCCTATCAAAGCCCACACGCAAACCAATCAAACACAACACCGTAGCCGACGGTCGTCGTCAGCAAATAAAAGCAAACACAAACTGTGAAGCGAGTGATCGTCCAAGACATGTCCAGCTCGTGAAACCGCCTGACCCTGCCCTAAGTGCACACGTCAAGATGCTAAGAGATCTCTCCGGGGGCGGACCAGGGCGGGCCAGGGCCAAAGCGCCGGCCCAGGCTTATTTTAAAATTAAACCGGGTTGATAGATGTAGGCCCATCAACAAAAATAAGCAAACTCTAAATCAAATCCAACAAAAATGGATGACTAGATGAGTAGGGTTTTGGATGAACGGGCGTAATCTGGGTGCTATGCATGCATCCGCGCGAAAGCTATTAGGTAGAGCAGGGCAGACGTGTGTAGAGGGAAATTGAATGTAAGTAAAGGGGTTGAGGGCACATGCAAGCCACTGTGTATCGCTGCTTTGAGGTGTAGTCAGCGGTCTAGCTGGAGAAGGTGAGAAGGTGTGCACGCGAGACGCCCACAGATGGTGCTGCATTTCGTCCAAAGAAGTCGCGGAGGTGCACTGCGGCTACCCTGAGGGCGAAACAAAAACACAACAGCAGCTCTCAATTCAACCGTATGCGAGCCAATATGGCTTCCCGAGCTTCCAAAGATGAGTCTTCCCGCCGCGCGCTCCCCAGCCCGCGATCCAACGGACAGTACCAACAGTTCCAACCTGAGCTGCGTCCGCAAATACCCACATACACTCATCTTCATGGTTGGCATGTAGTCGACTCATCGTCGCTTAGAAAGCAGCGCCAAAAGCAAAACCCCAACTCCGCAGACCAAGATGTATTAAAACCGAAAAGAAGTAAGCATAACGATACATATTCCAAGGAAGCGTCCGTACGTTCCAGAAATAAAATGCCTCACCCCGAAACCTGGCCGTTTGAACGTCAGATCAACTTCACCGTAACCGAGAGCTCTCCCTCTCTCCAGGGCTAGCGGGGAATGCGCGCGCTCTCCACAACGTATGTATGTACCCCCACACTATCCACTTGCATGCGATTCTTCAGACGAACCGTGCCGACGATCATCTTCCAAGTATAGGGCCGACCCTTCGCCCCCTGCCCTGCCGACCCTGGCGTTGGTTGGATAGGAGGTTTTGGCGCGCGGTGCGATGCGGCGGTCGGGCGCGGGGCCGCCCCGAGCACCGTGGTGCGTCCACCAACCCAATCCAACTCCTACAGGCAACACGATCACGTCGTCTCTCCTCCGCCGGGTCTCAGATCGAGGTGTATCTTGTGCAATGTCTCACCCGTATGTGGAGGCCAACAGCAGGTGCCGGTTGAGCCGGTGGGCTAAGTATAGCAGCCTCCTGAGTCGCAGCGTCAATGCAAGTCGCGAGAACGCCGGATCTGACTTGAGGGCTTGACTTTGGCGAGACAGAGAGCATGCAGAGAGAGAAGAGAGACTGGAAAGGCCGGCCTTGTTTCGCAGGTTTGCTGGCGAAAGGGGATACATAGTTTAGGCAGCTCCGAAAGCTATTGTAGAGTACATAGAGCTGCTGTTGGTATTACGTACACCCCCTTACCTGCCATCTGCTCTATCCCCACAGCGAGCGCCCCTACCCAGTGCCAGGCCCGCGGCTCGCTGATTACATATGCGCATATGTAGGAGGCATGCAGGCCAGGAATACATTTCCATGATCCCGGAGACGAACCCAGGGGGGCAGCTCAACAGCGACGAACGGTACCGGAGATGACCTCTCCCCCCTCTCCCTCTCCCTCCACACAAACTATAATAAAATAAAACAAACGATTCATTTCTCATGCAGCTGCTGCTGCAGTGGGAGTCGACCCACATCGTCAAGCTAGGGGGACTATCTGCTCTAGATTAAGGGTCCTCAAAGCTGGACGGACGGACTCGTACGGATTTTAAATTGCTACTTGCTAAGGCTTTATCTGGCTAGAAGGCTGTTGAGCAATCCTAAAAGTTCAGTTCGCACGGGCTTTCCGCGGTGGCTAAGTCACTGTGCCACTGCCTAGACACCACACAAGTCTGTGCTTTAATGAGGTTGTAATAAAACTAAAAAGTCCGTACCAGTCCGTCCGTCCAGCTTTGAGGACCCTTATTGCTTGCCTTCCATATTGCATATTGCAAACTAGACCAAACAGTTCCCACGTTGAGTAGAGCAGATCTGGGGGGGGCCAGTCGAGCTGCAGGGCAGGGCAGCGTCCAGGGGAGCTCTGCAGCGCCAGGCCGAGGCCGTGTACATAGAGTGTGTTGTGGGGTAGATAGGCATGGGCCATCGACGGACGCCGCTTCACGAAACAGTAGTGTATTTCCACGCCCGGCGATCGCTAGGCTAGAGTCAGTACCTTACGGCCTGGAGCTAGCTGGCCGCGAGGTCCGCATCTACGTACTGGTCCGCCATACTGGGCGGATGGAACTTCCGCCGCGAGCCCGACGCCAGCTACGTATCTCCGTGCCGTCTGTACTCGTGCCTACCGCAGCCATCATATCCTCCCTACTCCTACTCCAACGGCTTCCACGTTTCTTTTTCCACCCAGCGCCGTTCCCAAATGAATAGAGATCTCATCTCATCTCATCTCAGCCCGTCGCAATATCCGATCGAATCTGGACCATGGCTGGAGCCGTGGTATATGTCAGCAGCATGCCCTCGTACTCGCACAAGTCTGTACGAGTGTGTATGTAGGTAGGTGCATGCAGTCAGCATACCTTCCGCCCAACTGCCAATTCCGCTGCACGCCACATATCGTGGATGCGTGGATTGTGTGTGGGTATTGTGTGGCCCGAGAGGATGCGGGCCCCTTGGGCGATCACAGGTACTCTAAATACCCCCGGCAGCGGCCCCCAGAGTTTTGTGGCGCGTTGCTGGGGGCCGCTGGGGGACGGCGCCGGGGTGGTGGACGGGGGAGGACGAGAACGGGGGAGGAGGATTGGGAGGAGGGACTAGAGGACGGGGGAGGGCGAGGGAAGGGCGAGGGGGGGGGGACGAGGGAGAACTGGGGGGGTATAGAGATAGCTATATCTCGGCGTGCGCACGTTTCAGCAGTGATCACGCGTGGCACCCCGGCGCGCGCTGTGAGATCATATGTGGCGGCACAGCAACCGTTCGTCCTCCATCATCGGCGGCGACAGGGCGGCGGCGGCGGCGATCCGTCTGCCCGCATCCGCCGAGCCGCGGCCACGTGTGGGTGCTTGTTTTGTCCACCGCATCACAGCACGCCGTAATAACACGCAAACAGTAGTTCGAGTCTTCTAGAGGCTCCAGCTTCTAGAACGTGCGCACGTCACGCCCCCATCCCCACCAGTTCCCACTCCGCATCAATTCCCCATCGCCGGAGCCGCGCCAGACGTCGAGCCCAGTCCCAGTCCCAGTCGGCGAATAACGCAGGCCCGACCCAGCACATCCACAGCACTCGGCCGGCCCTCCATCCATACAGCTCGTCGAGGGTGGTAGTTAATCTATCCCCCCCATCCCCACCCCGCCGCAGCACGCGGGGGCCGCTGGCTAGGCTCGCAGTCGTTCTGTGAGTGCTGATATCATCGTCGACTCCACGTTGTGCGCCAGATAGACTAGAGCCGGGACCGCGGTGCCGGGGCCTGTACATGATATCAACGTTGATATCGCGGCTGGCGCGCTGGATGCTGGGCCGTGCTGGTCAGGGAGGACTGCGAGGGCTGGGCTGGCTGGGCTGCTGGGTGAGATGGATGCAGCTGGGGGCGGGTGTTACATCGGATACCGTGCCATGCGTCTTGCTTCATAGTGGGTACTGTAGTCTGTACGTGTAGGCTGTGACGTCGGTATCAGCGCTGGTGTAGGTGTGTAGGTGTGTAAGTAGGTGTGTAGGTTTATAATATCGTCTGTCCTAGATCCGGCGTCAGCATCCGCCCCGCCCAGTACATTACAAACCCCCCGCCCCACCAGTCCCCACCAGCTCCCAATTGTGCTTGTTGACGGTAGACACCAGCGCTGAGGACACTGAGTCACCCGCGCGCCGGCCAGGTCAGCCCGGATGCTCGTTGCGCAGGGCTGGCGTCTTGTGTAGGCTGGCGTCTTGTCGTGTCTTGTCGTGTCGTAGGCCTACAGGGCAGGGCGCACGGCACGGCAGCATGGCGTCCATCGTTCATCTCGTTGTGCCGATCCTCTGGCTGATCTTCTGGCTGGCGGCTGGCGGGCGGGGCGGGCTGGGTAGGTAGGTTTGTTTTATTTCCGGCTCTCGGAGATTTGCGCACGGTTTGTTTGGCACGGCGCACGCAGCAAAAAGCAAGCAAGAAGTTTGTTTGTTTGGTAAGGCCAATGAATTGAAGTGCGACGCCTAGGGCGGTCGCGGATTACAACAGATATGGTAGACAAAAGTAAAACACAGTATACGCCCGACCTTTTATTTGCCAATGCACCCACCCCCCGATTGCCCCCCCTTCCCCCCGACCGCCCCCATTACCCGCCCGCCGCCGCCGCCAGCCAACAGCGATTACAAGGAAAAGATATGCAAACAAACGCCAGTGGAGTATGATGAGTATGAGTATGACGGGTATCGATAGTACAACAAAGAAACCCAGAGAGGAAAGGAAACGAAGAACAGCGCCGATAATTAGAGCGAAAGAGATGCAGAGCCGTCAGATCGTGTCGTAAGAGTATTAAGGCGTGCCCATGGAGACGCGGGCGGTGCGTGCGAGCCGCAGCGGCTGGCATAAGACTGTCGTATTGTTGTTGCGCAGAACGCTAACATTGGATGATATAGAGAGGAGAGTGGAGAGGAGTGGTAGAGATATTTGTGTGGTGGACGAGCGTGGAGCTATTCGTCGCCGATGGGCGCCTCGAGACATGGCCAGCGCAGCTGTAGTAAAGACCAATTCATGTCTCGCACGGCGAGTAGTAATGGGGTTGGATAGTAGGGTGTGGTATGTGTCGTCGGTTACTTGCCGGCCGCCGTCGGGGTGGGAGGCAGCGGGCGGTTTGGCGGCGGGCCTGGACGCGGCGGCAGCGACGTCGACGGGACGGGGCCGTTGAAGTTGTAGCCCAGGCTCGTGAGCGAGTTGGGGTCGTTGGGGTTGTGGAGGGTCTGCGCGGGAGCGGGCATTGTGATTGAGTTGTTGGATTATGCGTGGAGGATTAATTGAGTGGCTGTGATCGATTGACTGATCGATTGATTGAGTATTCGAAGCGTGTGCGTGTTCGAGCTGGATGTCTGGTGGTAGTGGTAGTGGTAGTGGTATGGTAAGGAGCTTGGTATTGGAGCTGCTTGATGATGACGGTGGACTCGGATCGGGGTAGAGGGGAGCTTCTTATAAGAGGGCGTCCGGTGTGTGTGGGTGTTTGTGTGCGAGGGCGCGAGGGAGGGGGTGGTGGCCGCTTCGAGAATGCGCGCTGGGGGGGCCGAAGGGGGCTAGCGCGCTGGGCGATCAGGCACGGCTCTGTCGGGGGCGCTGCACCTCTATTATTTCCTCCAACGTACAGCGCGCTGCGTCAGGCTGAGGCTCACGATTTCTGGTTTCTGGTTTTTCTTTTTCCTGGCTCGGAAAAGAAAATATGATGAGACGAAAGGGGGGGAGCGTGGGTCCCCTGCCCCCCCCCCCCTCCCCCCCCAGCGCGCCGCGTGCACAAGCTGCCGGGCACTGACGACATTCAGACGCTTCCCGCCACTGCGATGTTGTTGAGGACCGGGGGGGCGCTGGGTAGGGGGGAGCGTTCCTGAGCCGTACAGCACCGCAGAGCAGACGCCTGGAAAGTCCCTACATCGCGGAGGGTGTGTGGAAAGCGTTCGGGCGGACAGGGGAGGGGCAGGACGAATTGCAAGGGCGCGCACTCAGAATAGAGAAGAGACAGATCTAGGGAGGGGAGTATGGTATGTAGAGTACTCTACTCGGCATGGGCCAGGGGGGACGGGGGGTGTGGTGACTGCCTGCTTGCCAGGAGTCGAGTCGACAGGTGAGGACATGGCTCTGCGAAGGAATGGAAAACGAGACACCTCCAGACGCGAGATCTCTACCCAGCCAGACGTGAGATGAGAGCGCGAAGGAGGGCAGGAGGGCCTTGGTGGTGCACGGACTCGGGCTAGCCGTGCGTGCACCATCGCGAAAGCGACCCAGCGCCGCCGCGTGAGCGCGCAAACCGCCAGACAAATTTGCAACCCGCCGCAGTGTCGACACTCACCACCACCACGACCGCACCTCACCCTTCGGCCTCCACCTGGCGCAGGCCTTGACTAATCCCCGGGCTTGCGGTGTGTAGCTGGTACATACGTACATGGTGATCGTTCGCCGCGCCCCCGAATTGTGCTCAGCAGAGTCAGTCAGTCGGTCGGTGGTTTCGGATGGATGGCGGGTCCGCCGGGCCTTGGCTGGCAATCAATCCATCTCATGATCGCAATGCTATGTGTTGCGCGCGAGAGACGTTTCGCGGGCTCGCAGCCAGCCTCGTTCGGGCTCTGTTGTGTTCACCATCATTGCCATTTTCATCTCTTCATAATTGCAAGACAGCCGCGAAAATGCAAGAGTGCGTGGCTTGTTCGGCGCAACATCAGGCCAGCGCTGATCAGCAATGTTTCAATTGAGTTTCTGCAATTGCCTGCGATGATGACTGCTGAGGCCTGTCTCACGTCGCTTCTCACGTTCGTACATATGTATACGGATAGTCAAATAGACGTGCGCTGGTAAGGTACATTTACAGGTACAGGTACATGGAGTCCACATAATAATACTACTCTAGAGCAAGCGTAACGCAGGCCTGCTTGCTGCTGGGTCCCCCACGGTCAGACGAAGCCAAACAACCCAATTATTTGATCAGCTGGACAGGTGAGAGCACAACCGCGAAAGCCCCTGACGATACGAGTTCCCGACAATCCGGAACTGCGTCTCTGTCTCCCCAAGCCCCTACTAGCCCTCTGGGACGACACAATTGATGCTGGACGACGCTGGACGCTGGACGCTGGACGCTGGACTGACTGGCTGCACAGGTGTGAAGAGTGTACTCTACAGCACGAACGGGTAGGGTCTGGCCAGCGTCACGTCTGTCGCGACTGTTTGGGCTCGTTGCGACCTGGAGATCGACGGCACGCATCCCAACTCCAGCCAGCCTTGTCGTCCCCAAACACCAAATTTCCTATTATACTCCGTCGTCTGTGGCCGTTGTGTTGCAGTTATAATTACACCTTCTATTACCACAATCTTCGGCCCAGCATCATGCTCGCGCTGTCGTACGATTCGAGGGCACGCAAACCTTAGTCGCTTGCAGTGCAGTGTCTGAGGTCCGCCCGCTGCAAGGCCAGGTCCCCAAGTAGGGGTGCCAAAAATAGCCCGGCGTCCTCCAAATGACAAACGTCGTCCGCCAGCTACTCTAAATGAAAAGTAATAAAAATACTCGTCGTTGGCTGGGCATGGAAAAGGAGATGAGATGCGATTAGTAACGAGTGGTCCTGAAGATCTAATCTCGCCAGGCACGGGAAACGGCGCCGCAAGAGGCAAGGGAAAAAGAAGAACCGCCCCGCCGACAGAACACTGCGACCCGTGGTCCTTCCACGCCCTTGCCGCAAGCGGCATGTCCAGCCCGTCGCAGCCAGACGAACGCCCGTCGAACGCTTGCCTGCTTGCTTCGACCGTGACGGACGAACGTTTGGATGAAACAAATTCTGCGCGCGCGCCCCACGCCCGTTCTGGCGCGCTTGGCCGCACGGCGCAGACAAACGTGATTCGAGCATTCTCTCCGGGCGATCTTGGGCTGAAACCGCGAGTCGAGTCCTGGCTTCACGATCGAAGCCGCCCGTTGAGTGTTTGGTGCGTCGCGGGCACGTCATCGTTGGAGCCGCAGAGCAGCCATCGTCATCGTCGTTTCGCTCCACCCCCTCCAGCGTTTGATCACACATGCAGGGCCTTTGCAGCACTCGCAGGCCGTTCGCTTTGTCTTCGCGATATCGTCGAATGCGGCACTACGGATCCTATCCAGCTGGTGCGTATCCAGCCACTCAGCGCCGCTCCCAGCTCCCGGGTACAACAGGCCTTGAACGACCGCCCATTGCATATGTACCATGGTGGGGTCACTCACGAAATGACTTGCTTCCGTCGTGCAGCGCAGCAGCGTTTTTCGTCCTCTCCACCCAGGGCGAGCCCGCACGCCTGGCGCAGCCGACGCGCTCCTTCTGTTCTGAGGAACAGCAGCCGACGCGCTGCAGCAGAGCATCGTGAGCTGCTTCGCCAAAGATCGCGCTGCATAAGTGCAACGCCCGGCGGCCACGTTTTCGCGACCCGGCGGAACTGAGCCCTCGATGCGCCTGCTGCAGACCCACGGCGCTACGATCGTGAGGGCTGCTCTTGCCCCTCGTCGCACACCATACGGACCCCTCGGAGTGCCCGTGGGCGTGTGTGCGACTGTGATACGTGAGGATGCAAATTAACCTTAACACCGGCCCTGGCTCGCTGCGGTGTGGTTCTCAGGCACAGGAAGCAATCTGCAATGCAGCAGGTGAGTGTGGTAAGCGGGCGGGCTCGAACGTACAGTACAGTACCGTGGGCTGCAATTGGGGTTTCGCGTGGAAGCCGAGCGATCGAAGGGGTGTGTGGTACGGCCATGCAAGGGCTGCGTTTCCTGAAGAATTTTCCACAGCCGCTTCCAGGCGCATGGCAGAAAAAAACATCGTGGACTCTCCAAGCTACTACTATACACGCTTGCTTCCCGGCTGATATGATAGCGACCTTTGGTAGCGGCCCACTGTGGATCGGGAATTCTCGGGGATGTGTACATAGCACAGGCATGACCACACTCGCGACGTTCTTTATCTCCTCGTCAATCGAGGTCGAACTAGCAAAAAACCCCGATCGTTTACATACCGTCGAGGGTTCTTGCAGTGCTCTACATATTATTATTTTCCACGCGCGTCGTCGTTGCCTTACATGCACTGCACGCCGCTGCCTGCCCAAATCCCGACCATCCCGCTCCTCGTGGAAGCCCCTTCTCCCCTTCGTCGTTCGTTTGTGATAGTGCACCTGTGCCCCTCGGTAGACCGGAACATTCTTTTGCCTGCAGCAGCTGCTGTCAACGTTACAACTATCTGGCGATCCTTTGTTTCGCCCTGCGCACCTGTGCAGCCCTTCCCCATGCAGGCCCTTCGACGCGGGTGGCGAATCAGCGGCCCCCTTAATTCCCCTTCCCCTTTGCACCCGCGGGGCCTCTAGCTGAAGATTACTGACCACGGCCACCGCCTGCACCGTGTGCGCTTGTCAAAATTAACCCTCCAGCCCTGGTCCAGTCCGGCCCCGCAAATTGCCCGGCCGAAAATGACGACGGCTCGCATAGGTTGCGGTGCATATGTCGTGGAAGGGAGAAGGATTTTTTTTTCGTGGGTTTGGGAACGCCTCGGGTTCTGGGCCCGCCCAGAAGCGCACGTGTCCTCTTTCCGAAACGTCCGGCCGGTTCTTCAGCAGAAGCGGCGGCGGCCCCCTTCGCGAATTACGGGCGACGCGACGGAGATGAACTGGGAGAAATTGAATTTGATAAGACGTTACATAATCGCCAGGGACGGAGGGACGTCGCCCCTGTGCGCCTTGTCTTTGTGCGACGGAGGCCGCTCAGCTGGACGACGTCGCGACTCGCGAGGGCTGGAGGACCCTGAGAAAAGGGTTGATGTGCTAGCGCAGCCTGTCGCGAATGCTTATTTTACTGCGAATTGCGCGCTGTTGCGCTGTTGCGCTCCGGGCCGGTGGAGAGCCGACGAGACGATTGTAATCCGGGCCAGGTACCAAGGTACTCTACTCAATCCGTGGTTACACATACAGTAGTTACGGAGAGTTCTGGCAGCGGTGAAGCTGAGCGGTATTGATAGTGGACATGACATTGAGTATCTGCAACCCGTCAATTACAGTATCAGAAATTTAATGCCTCTCACCAAGAAAGCGCCCAAAAGCAAACACGCAGAAAATGTCATGCAACGTCGTCCCATAACATTACCTTACGTTCCCGCACCAAACCCACAATTACAATACTCTGGGATCACAAAAAGCAAAGAAAAATACATGTCAAAAGAAAACAAACATGCACTCCTCAGGCACAACCCACAGCCCACAAATCATTTCTTTGTTCCTGGGCTGGATACATAGGGCGACGGGTTCGGTCGGGTTTGTGTTTCTTTTTCTTTTTCGTTTCCGCGCTGCGCTCACAACGCGAGCCGCAGGGGCCAGGGAGCGACTGGACTGCGCTGCTCATGTCAGGGACACCCGCCCGTTTCCGCAACCGTGAATCCACCCTCCAGCAGCACCACCACCAGGCTAGCCCGCTTCGCGACGGGTGCAGGTTGTGGCTTGCTCAGGTACACCACCGCTGCAGGAACCATATCATGTAAATTTCGCTATGAACGTATTTTATTTTTTTCGGCCACGCGACGAGGGCTGCCCCACTCGTTTGGCCGGGATACTTACCTGCTGCTGTAATACTCTAGATGATATGCAACTACGCAGGCCAGGCGTGATGACAATTCCAGTTCCTCACGTCGTTGCGGTGCTCGCTTCTGGAAGCGGCAAGGCGGGGACACAGCAGACAGGCACACAGGGAGAGCAGGGAGGGCAGGGAGAGCAGGGACGTAAGCTCGCCACGTGCGGATTTGTGGAGAACCGAAGTAACTCTTACATACGGAGTACGTACAGATATGCTTCCCTGACATGGCCTGGCCTTGGACGAGATAGAATAGAGTTTTGCGAGGTTTGGCGGAGACGCTGTGGAACTGTGGAACTGTGGTGCATACGGAGTAAGGTGGCCCCACGTCTCCGCCCTCTCGTCTCTCGTCTCGCGCGCGCAGCGAGCATTGCACAATGAACTCTACAGCATCAGTCCCCACCTGTCTGCTGCTCGACGATAACGGCCGCGATATCCACACCCAGGGTCGGTCGCAGCAGCCAGTATCGCCGGGTTCCAATTTCGACGTGCGCATCTCCGCTGGACACTCCTCCCTCGCGCGCTCGCAACGTCCAGCCTCCTCGTCGCCACCGAAGTGTGCTAAAATCTGCTCACACGCGCAGCGCCGTCATCTCCTCTGTGGACGTTGCGGGGCAGGTGTTCGTGTGACCTCTGACCCCACCGGGGAAGAAGGGAGCGTCCGCTAGCCAGGCACCCAGGCACACGCGCAGGCACAGGAAAAGATCGGCAGGAGACCTGTCGCTGCGGTGTTGGGAGTGGTTGAAGAATAAGCTAGTGGGCTGTTCCTGCGTGCGTGCGCTAGTCTGGAGATAGAGATAGAGTGTGAGGGTACAGGAGGGGTGGAGGGGTCGCTGTGTGTAATATGGATAGAGCAGAGGAGGCAGAGGACAGTAGGGTGGAGTGGAGTACCGGACTGGTGAAACTGGAACTGGAACGGTGTTTATCCGGCAGCGCGCACGCCGCGACGACTCAGGCCACTGTATCGCCACCATCCCACCCTGCGGAATTTCATCATTTCATCATTTTGTCGTTTTGTGATGCTGTAATTTTGTTTTTTGGCGTTTGGTATTTGTTGAGGTCTCGGAGGGAAATGAGGGCTCGGAACATGGCGGCGGGCTTCCCCAGTTCCAGTTCCAGTTCCAGGTCGGAACCCGCGACTCCGTCCCCTTTCGCACACCTGCTTCCACATCTACATATACCCTCGCTCCCGGGCCGTGGCCTCCCGGGGCCGTGTGTATATCTGAGTGCGCCGGCGCCGCTTCGGCCCGAGTTTATACAGATATAAATATCCTACGGGCCGCGTCCGTTGTGGCTCGGGTATCCATCTACCGTCTCCATCGGCCCTGGACAAAATCCACAGCATCCAAGCCATCCAAAACAGTACCCGCCATGCGCGAAACCCCAGGGCCGTCTCTCCGACGCCGGCCTATTGAGTCTGCGCGCATTCCATTGAACTTGCATTACATCAACTCGCGCACCCAGCTGGTTCTCGGCCCATGGTGGCGCTGTTACAGAAATCTGCTTTCTAATGTGCGTACTTTATATGTACTATATGTGCTATATGTGTGCACATACAGATGGAGATGTCGAATCGTGCAGGGCCTGCGGGAGATATGCGGGCGGGGGTTTATATTACGGTACGATTAAAGTGCTGCACGATGGGCTGGAAACAGGAGGACACTGAGATTGGGGTAATATATATGTACTTTCTTTCTTTCTGGTGCTGCGGCGGCGAGGAGATGTGGAGGTGGGTTATTACGGGCAGATTGGGATCATCGAGTTCAGTTCAATTCAATCCACAAACCCCCTATGTATGTATGTGTATAGAGTATGTGCATATATTACATGCACATTCGGACTTCGGACGTCGCACTGCACGTCGCACTTCGGACTTCGGGCGTCGGTCACTCAACCATCCTGCCCAGAGACAGCAGAGAGACAGTCTCACCCCTCCACCCCGCGCTGCACGCCCGCCAAATGCAAAACCAAATAAGAATAAGAACCGAGCAGCACAAAGCAGCACAGAGCTCGGCGATCACGACCACAGTACTCTATAGATGCAAGTGTATGGATGGATGCATCGACCGGCGATCTACACACTCCATCTGTACCGCACCCACACCCGCATCCGCATCCGCTGCCGCCGTCGTTCGTCGCTCGTTCACCAATTCAATTCGCTCGTTTCAGCCCACCCGCAGGGCCCGGCAGGGTAGATCGCTGCAGCGCCGCGCTGCGTCGCGGGAGCGAGGTGCGGGTGGATCAGATTCGCGACCGCTGCCGTGCGACAGCACTCTCCTTTCCACTTTCCACACGAAAATTAACAAACACACATAGCAAGGGCAGGGAGAGAACGGGACAGCATCAGTCGAGTCGACCTCCCTATCGCGACGCACCGCCGCCGGATGCCAGGTCCGCGTGGGAACGGCGGTGGGAACGGCAGGCGCAAGACAGCTCCGAGATTGGGGGTTGATACAGGTCAGGTATGCACCAGGGATGGTGCCGCCCCGGTCCCGGTCCCGGCGACAGATGCGCCGGCGGGGGTGTTGCGATCGCGGGATGCGGTGGGATCAGGTACTGTCCGGCTCGCGGTGCAGGGCGAGTCCGTAGGGAAATTATTTTTGGAAGCTGCCGTGTATGGAGTGAAGATTTTTTTCACGTTGGAAGGCGAGATTCGGGTCGGGGGAAGAGATAGGAGGTGACATCCGTTCGCAACAGTTTGTAGCATGTACGGGAGCTGGTTGGGCTGGCTGACTGGGGGTTACCCGGACGATGACAGAGGGCACTCAACGCGTGTGCGCGTCTCCCCCACTACAGCTGCCAGCTAGCTATCGCAGAGTCGACTCCACCAGATGCCGACGCTGCGCCGCTACCTGCGTGTTTCGAAATACACGTAGCCCCCCCCCCCCCCCCCCCCCCCCTCGCCGCCACGCTGACAGTGCAGCAGCGTCCTCGAATGCCGCCTCTGGCTCGCCAACCCCGCCGACAGCGCCTGGCTCAACGCCGACGCCACGCTCGACCGCATCTTCACCGCCGTCAAACCGTTCATCCGCCCCCGCCTCGAGGAAGCGCGCGCGACGCGCGGAAAGAAGACGAAGGTTGCGCGCGACCATGTCAGCGGCGACGACTTCGACGTGTCCGTGTTCTTGACGAAGACGGGGACGTTCCATAGTATACTCTACAAGTCGCGCCGCATGGACCCTGACGCGCCGCCGCTGGTGGGGAATACGACGCGGCTGACGGATGCTGCGAGCTCGCCCCCGCCGGTTATACGGGTTGAGAGCGACGACGAGGACGGGCCGGGGCTGGGAGACGTCCCCGAAGCACCCCCCACCGCCGTCGGAGCTGAAGAAGACCCGTTGTTCCTCCCCGGCGTCGGGTCAGACTTGGGCTCGGACTCGGACGACGCGGCGGAACCCGCGCGGCCGTCGAAGCGTGCGCGCGTCGCCCCGGACTCGGTGGAGGTGGAGCTCGAGATCCCGGACCTGCCCGAGCCGGACGACAAGAAGGCGCTGCACATCGACTACGAGGGCTTCGCGATCTACAACCGCGTGCTGTGTCTGATCGTGACGCGCACCGGCAAACCCGAGGGCGGGAAGGGGAAGGGGACAGGGACCGCGACGGGCACGCAGGGTGGGGGGTCGCAGAGCGAGGCCGGGCGCGGGGCGACGGTGATTGAGGAGTGGTTGCAGATGAGCCAGGCGACGGTGGGGGGGGATGATGAAGACGGATAGGGGGGCGGGGGGCGGGGGGAGGGCACGGGGTTGGCGCTAGGGGGGTGTGCGATAGAGTGTTCTGTGACAGCGGGAGGCAGAAACGAGCGCTGGTCAAACGGCTAGGCGCCATGTAGAGTAGATATCTGCTATGTCAGGCCTGAGCAATCATGGTGCCCCCCACGCGAGTGCTTTATGCATGTATGTATCTATCTGCCGGCTGGCGCCCGGCACGCTGTACCTGCATCGATATTGCCTCTATTTCCAGTTTCTTCCGGCGCGATCCATAGTGTCATAAGTGACGTGATGATAGCCGGACGCAAGATCGCTACAGGCTGTTTTGGAGACGCGGTTTAGAGTGGGCAATATATCTCGCGACTCAGGGCGGGGGGGTAGTCCGGATCGCATTGGGGATGATCCGCTGCCGCTGGGGATGGATGTGCATGTGAATGTGAATGTGAATATGATATGCTGCGCCGGTGGGGGATGAGGGCTGTGCCCTGGCGAGACGGCGACGAGTGATAGTAGAGGCGTCACTCTCGAGTCCTACCATTGAATCTGGATAGACATCCTGCTAGCCTATTTCATTCCCAGACTCAATAGTACGGCGGAACGCCTCTAATCGGGATGTTCACACCGGCCTGGACACGGTAGGATAGCGATGCGTTTCGTTGATTGGTGGAATTGGTGGAACAAACAGACGGCTACATCATAGTCCAGTCCAGTGCTGGGACGTGGGGTCGACTCGGTCCCAACACTCCGCACGCTGCCGGCGCAGGTACGGCGCGTGAGTCACGAACGATTGGGCTTCGTCTCTCGATCTTGATAAACAAAACGCGAAACAAAAACCCATCCACCCATCCTCTAGCTAGCACGCATTGCCGTTCGGAACCACCTCTCATATCGTCTTGATATCGATATGTATGTATTTGCCGAGCGCGACACAGACTAGCAGCTTGATGCGCCGATACGGATATACACCTGGATCGTTCGGGCGCTCAAAATCGGGTTTTGCGGGTGTCCTGTCCGAATAACGTTTGCACGTTTGCATGGGAGACCCCGCAAAACTGGTGAATGCAAATGATGGCCAGTCGGGAATAACATTCTCAGATGGGTGCGAGATTTTGAGATTTTGCCGGGTTGGGTGGGGAGTCGTACGATGTTAGATGAGATGACCGGCTTACCTGTACTCCACATAGTCTCTCTCTTGGTGGTAGTGTTTCGGCGCCGTCAGCCTACCAACCAACTGCAACCAAACTGGCAACTCGTGTTGGAGAATAGTCTACAGCTTGCGTGATTGGTTGAAAAAGTTTGAGCTGAAATTATGGTTATTCCGCAATTGCGAGCTGCGCCGGGAGTTTGTGTGCGCGCTTTTGTTTCCACGCGTTCATGACGAAGTGGCGTCTGCAATTCCAACTTCCGGCTCGGGCTTCTAGAACCAAACCGGCGGTGATGGGGGCGGTGGTGGCCACGAGGTCGCCACTTAGATCTTGTTGGAGCTATCGATCTCCAGGCCGTAGTGTGGAAGTACATCCCTAGCTAGCTGGGAACATCAGGTGTCTTCCTTTCCTTCTGTTCTCTGGCTCCCTTCGGCACCAGTATCTGGATGCATCTAGCGCACACGCCTTGAATACATAGTTCCGGCAGATGGGAGACCTGCATATCCAAGTAGGCGTTCACGGTTCGATTCAACGGCCTCGTCGACTCCCACGTGGATCCATGATCCTTCCACAGCAGCCGGCAGATACGATACACACGTTCCCTGAAGCCAGACATACATAAACATAAACCTCCGTTGGTGTCCGCTAGGAGCGTTTCGAATGAGCTAAAAGATAGGCAGACGCTCCCTAACCCCATGAAGGCCGTAGACTCTGCAGCACCGTATCGTCTTATCGCGGCTCCACGGCGCGGTGGTGCAGCCATCATCCCTCATGAAACCCCACCATCCGAGGCTGCTACGTCTTTGCTACATGGAGCACCCTTTCTCCAGGCGTCGTGAAGCGAGCGAGAAATAGACATCCTTGGGGGAGCGTGGGAGACATCATCATGCAGCGCTGCACTGCAAGGGACGTTTCTATACTGCACTGCCGGGGCTAGGAACATTTTTTTCCCGAGCGACTAGGCAGAACATCCTAACCGCGTTGGGGCTCCGGGCTTGATAAGCCTTATGAAACGTCGGCGCCGGTATATTGGCCGAGGTAGACCACAGCGGAAAGCGCGTCAGTGTGGAAAATGCAACGTCTATACGAGAACAGTGTGGCACAGCGGAGGAAACGAAACATGCTCAGTTTCCAGTGTTGATAGTTCCTTGCAGATATGCTGTGCTGTGCCGAATGACTGTTCGGAGGAGTGGGCCGGCCGGGATTAATGTTGTTCCGGGGTTGGGAGTCGGACCGTGTCGAGGTTCTGTGTTTGGCACTCGGCGGGCTCGCCGAGGCGGCGCCCCGAGACCTCAGGTCCTCAGCCGCCTGCCCGAGGCACCGAGGATGGGCCTGGCGGCAGGGAAGCGTGATCGCCCGTTTCGAAACGCGCTGTGAATAAGGTGTGATGAGGGTGTCTGTGCTTTTTGAGGAAACATATGCATGTGTAGGGGAACTGGAAGGAACTGGCGAGACCTGGCGAGACCCAGCCCTGGGGTCGAATAACTGTAAATAGACTTCAGTGGTACAATTGTTGGGCCGGCAGCGCGTGCTGGGATGAGCATAATCAGTTTCGGCAGTGCGAGGAGACGTGTGTAGGTAGGTCTTCCAGACGTCTTGGCCTTCTAGCTGGCCGGCCATTGGTTGGATTCAGAGCGACGTCTGTGGACTAATGTTTGCACGCTTTTTAGTCGGTCGGCTTAGGTAACTCGTAGATGGTGGACTTTATTGCTGTCCTTGCTTTGAACATGTAGGTCGGCTTTGTTGGGTTGTAGGCCGTTTTGTGATAGGTTGCAATCTGAAAGATGACTCGATGAGCAATGGTTCAAGAAAAAGTGTGGTTGTGGACAAGTACTGGTTTGGTGTGCTAGCAAACGCCGAAAACCGAGTGATCTATTATGGGTGTGCAACTCAAAACTGGATGTCTCTTGCATGTGAATTTTGTTCATCTCTAAATGGATTCTGCTACCGTTGGTAAGCCGCCAATTTGCATCCTTCAAGTACTGTCATGTGCACAGTCATGCAATATCACGAATGCGCCCCTTTTACGAATACAAAAGTGAGCCTAATTAAAGCACCAGCTCAGTGCGTTTTCCGACTTGCTGCTCTATCTCTCCTCTCTACCACACCATCCTCGCCCGAGCGCCATTTTCAGTTACTTTTAATTGCAACTGTCTTAATCTTCAGCTTCAACGCTTAAAGAAAACTCGGCCTGCTAGCTGATACCGACTGTTGAAACTGAATCTAGCGAGGGTGCAAAGTATGATCGTAAGTGCTGCCCTCCTAGTACACGGTGTAGCGCCCATCAACGGTGTGCAATATCGATTACCTCGCTCAGTTATGCCCGTTTCGAACCTCAAATCAACGGTTGAATACATCGACCTCGATCGCAGAGCCGGCAGCAATTATTTCTCGCTGACGAAACACGATTTCGCGTCACTCCCCGCTAGAGCCCGTTCCGGACTAGCGCGTCGCATAAACGAATGACATTCTGTGAATCGTCCAAATTTAAACATTCTGCGTCGTAAGCTATAAATTGTGCGAATTGGAGCGTGTACCCCACGGTACAAGCAATCCTAGTAATTTACTAACATCGAATGTGATTGAAATTTGTATGTAGGGGACGTATAAATTAAGAGAAAGAAGTGTGTATTTCACTAAGCTAGGTCAATCAAATAAAACTATTCTTCTACCTGCATGTGAAGTGATTTTTTCAATAGTATCAGTATGATTTGTCTATTCATATTTCATTTATTTAGTAAGTTGTGTGCTTCGATTTACTAAGTAGAAGCTATTCGATTTACTAAATAGAAGCTGTTCGATTTACTAAATAGAAGCTATTCGATTTACTAAATAGAAGCTGTTCGATTTACTAAATAGAAGCTATTCGATTTACTAAATAGAAGCTATTCGATTTACTAAATAGAAGCTGTTCGATTTACTAAATAGAAGCTATTCGATTTACTAAATAGAAGCTATTCGATTTACTAAATAGAAGCTGTTCGATTTACTAAATAGAAGCTATTCGATTTACTAAATAGAAGCTATTCGATTTACTAAATAGAAGCTATTCGATTTACTACGTAGAAGCTGTTCGATTTACTAAATAGAAGCTATTCGATTTACTAAATAGAAGCTGTTCGATTTACTAAATAGAAGCATTTTGATCTATTTGATTGAGGGGGTTCGATTAACCAAATCGAATCTATTTGAGTATTTGATTAACCTTCCTTGTATTAAACTACGCACTTGCAATTGTGTAAACATACCACTAGTCTGTGATTGATTAAGTCACATTTGATTTGATTGAATCACCCATCCTGATCATGTTGCACTCATCCAATTGATATGGTAGATTCAATTTATTTTTTTTCGTCATAGCTTCCTGTAAATTTGTGTCCTTCTCTTTACTAGCCCAATTTTTGAATGCTTTATCACAGTATCCAGGCAGTAGAGTCCGTGCTTTGATTTAGAAACGAATATTATGTCTAAATTGACACACCCCTTTGGTCAGCTTAATATGAAGAATCTGAAAGACAACAGAAAACTTTACAACTTGCTTCGCACAGATGAATTGCTTCATCTACTATTATGAACATGTTTTCAACGCATTACATTCCTTCAGGCGGTTCTTTCTATTTGCTATACGAGATGCCTTCAATTTCTTAATAAGTATCTTTTCGGCCTCAATTCTTGCATTTGTCATAATTTTCTCACCCTTCTTTGCTTTCCTTCCAGAACGTGTAGGTTCAGTGGATACAACATCAACCAAATTGTTAGCAATTTTCTCTAACGTGGCTTGATCAACATTCTGTCCATCGATAGTTGTGACAATAGTTGGTGGTGTAAATGACTGATTGGCCTCAGTATTTGTTGGAGCTATTAGAACATCGAATTGTGGTTTCTTCAATTTATTTGATTTTTTAGGCTTCGCTTTGGTAGCAGTAGCCTTACGTGGTGGACGACCGGGTTTCTTGGAACAATTAGCTTTTACTGATTATCTTTAGGAGCTAGTACTGTTTTGGCTCGTACCTTTTTGGGCATATCCTGATTTGGTTTGTAGGATGAGCCTTTGTTATTATTCATTGAATTACTGTCACAGTCGGACAGCTCGCTACTCGATTGGTCCAATTATTCATCTCTGACAGAATGAACTACGTTTTATGTATCATTTATTTTGTCCTATATACAAGTTAGTTCGTGAATCCAATGCATGCACTTAAGAAAATTACTGAGCTAGCAGTATTTTGATCGTCTTTTGTATCATTGCGGAAAATATTAAGATTCCTTCCATTGATTCCCTTTGGATCTGATACTGATTGCTGTCGTTCAAGAAACTAATATGAGTACTACAAATAGAAAAATTATATCTATAGTTTGTATTTGAATGACTTGCATCATTATCATGATTCCATGAGATTACTGGTTCTGATAACTTGTTATCAATAATACTGGTAGAAGATAAACCTTTATCAAACGATTCAAGGTTACCAGTTCCGCTATTTGTTGAAACACTGTCTTCATGTAATCTGGAACTGATGTGCGTTTCACTTGCAATTGCATTGTTTGCAATAAATTGATTATTTGGTGGTGGCTTTGCCTGTTATTCTGTCAGTAACAATAAAAATACCCTATCTACAAGAAAGTCAGGTTTGCCGACTGGAAAAAAGTTGCCATCTCCTTCCTTTCGGTTAACCCAGTCTTGATTCACTACTGTAATGAAGATACCACTGGATGACCAAGCTTTCCGTGCGATTGAATATTCCATTGGAGAGTTGAGTGATCTCCACTCAATGAAAGTTGAGCCGTCTAATGGTTTCCAGTATAGATATTCAGAATCCGGATCCCAACTTTGTAATTTGCTGAGCTCTTTCTTGAATAATCCGTATGGAAGAGTTAATTCTATCATTTGAATATCATGTTCCCCAAACTTGACCATCCATGTTGGGATTTTATTCTGTCCATGCGACTCTGGGTAATAGTCCGATTCAATTAGATTGTGTTGCATATTAGAACGTTCATCAGCGTTAGTACTAGGTACAGATATCGGGATATTGGACTCAGCAATATTAGCTCGTTTTGGAATTGCGGCTGAAGCTTGTTCTTTTGCCTTTCGTTTATTTGGCCGGGATGTAGAATCCTTTGAAAACACAGAATTTGGTAATATCTCAACATCTGAATCCCCATTGTTGCTAGCCAATAGGCTTGAAAAAGACTCAGGTGCAGAAGTACCGTTACTAGAAATAATTTGTTTGCCATTCGACAATCGGCTGTTGCGAACAGTGTCCTCGCAAATTAGACGCATGACTTCCTCGCATAAAACTTTTGTCCAGTTGTATTTTGGGTTCATGTGTAGATATATCGCTTTAACAAGAGGATACCACTCTTTTTCTTTATCATACTGGCTATAATTTTTGGTGAGGGGACAATTACGTCGAATTGCTTCATTCATCACCTCTTTGCGCCTTCCACGGATAACCCTTGCTGCAGCTTTATTTTTTGCGTCACGAAAAGGTCGATTTTCCGATTAGCACGCGTAGCCGTATTAGCATTGCATAGCAGCCCTTAGCACTCTATACTGGTCCGTAGGCCAACCTAGCGACTGAGGTTTTTTACAATAAGTCCGTAGAAGCAATACTATTCTTTAGCACTCCATAGCACTCCATAATAAGGTTCCATAGCAACCCTTAGCAGTCTATACTGGTCCGTAGGCCAACTTAGCGACTGAGGTTTTTTACAATAAGTCCGTAGAAGCAATACCATTCTTTAGCACTGTTTCGGTGGTTTTGGATCTCGCGATGGTTTTGGGAAGCATCTCGCGATGGTTTACAGATTCTTTGATTCAGTGCAACTTGATCGCTTATTCAGCGGTTTTATTATGCTATCTAGACTATATAAAGAGACGGATTCTATGGAAAGCTGCTTGGTCGACAGATCTTAAAGGATTCGACAGATCTTATAGGATTCGGCCTTTTCTTATGGATTGCTGCTTTGTTGTAGCAATCGTCAGATCTTATAGGATTCGGCCTTTTCTTATGGATTGCTGCTTTGTCGTAGGATTGGCCGATAATCTAAGGATTCGGCCTTTTATTATGGATTCGCTGCTTTGACAGAGGATTGGCCGATAATCTATGGATTGCTGCTTAGTCGTAGATCGTCGAATCGTCGGCCTTTTAATATGGATTCGCTGCTTTGACAGAGGATTGGCCGATAATCTAAGGATTCGGCGTTTTATTATGGATTCGCTGCTTTGACAGAGGATTGAAGGATTCGGCCTTTTATTATGGATTTGCTGCTTTGACAGAGGATTGGCCGATAATCTAAGGTTTCGGCCTTTCTTATGGAAAGCTGCTTTGACAGAGGATTGGCCGATAATCTATGGATTGCTGCTTAGTCGTAGATCGTCGAATCGTCGGCCTTTTCTTATGGAATGCTGCTGTGACAGAGGATTGGCCGATAATGTAAGGATTCGTCAGATCTTATAGGATTCGGCCTTTTATTATGGAATGCTGCTGTGACAGAGGATTGGCCGATAATCTAAGGATTCGGCCTTTCTTATGGAAAGCTGCTTTGACAGAGGATTGGCCGATAATCTATGGATTGCTGCTGAGTCGTAGATCGTCCAAAGAATACAGGTGTTTGACGGCGAGATGTCGGTCGCGATCGTGCTAGGGAGCGTCATTGTAAAGGTTCGAATTCGCGGTGTTTGATTGTATCCAGGTCTAGAACTGCAAAGATCAATAATTAAACAGTAATCTGAGGGTGTTGAACTCACCTTCGAAAAGTTTGGACACAATGTTCGGGTGCTGTTGTGTGGTTGGCAGCTGTAGTTCGACCAAAGTTCAAAGCTGCAAAGACAAACATTGTAAAGTTTGCGAAAACTGACATGTTCTCACAAATACACTGGTTTAGCTGCAATCTACGCAGCAAACCACTCCTGCGCGGCGACTTCCGTGACACAAAACATGACTCGGCGGCGTTCTTGGCGCTGCTTTGACCCCATTGCAGGGGCTGCACACACCGGAAATGAGCAAAGGAAATTGCGGTGAACACTCTGCACGCTATTACTCACACCGCCCGAGCCTTCTGCCCCTGAGTTTTGAAGGGTAGTTCAATGCCCCCCATTACTTTGTTCAAGTTTTTTCGCTCTAAGTTCGACAACTCTGCTGAGGTGAACACCACAAATGCCGACCTGCACACCTACGCTCGTCAGCACGATCGCGACCGACAGCTCGCCATAAACACCAGTATTCTCTGCCTAAACTACCTTATCATGACCATATATACTGACTATGAATACAGGTCATACCGGATACGTCGCTGGCCAGCCGATCTGACGGTCATTAGCACCGTCAATCCGGTGAATATCGCGACCAAACAGCATTCCATGGAGAGGGTCGAATCCTGAGATTATCGGCCAATCCTCTGTCAAAGCAGCAAATCGATGATAAAAGGCCGAATCCTTAGATTATCGGCCAATCCTCTGTCAAAGCAGCGAATCCATAATAAAAGGCCGAATCCTATATGATCTGTCGAATCCTTAGATCATCGGCTAATCCTATGTCAAAGCAGCATTCCATAAAAAAGTGTCGAATCCTTAAAGATTCGACGATCCGTTGACAAAGCAGCAATTCATAAGAAAAGGCCGAATGCTATACGATCCGACGATCTACGACAAAGCAGCATACCATAAGAAAGGTTCGAATCCTATAAGATCCGACGAATCCTTAGACTATCGGCTAATCCTATGTCAGAGCAGCGTTCCATAAAAAAGCGTCGAATCCTATAAGATTCGACGATCTGTCGACAAAGCAGCGAATCCATAAAAAAGCGTCGAATCCTATAAGATTCGACGATCCTTTGTCAAAGCAGCGTTCCATAAGAAAGGGTCGAATCCTTTAAGATCTGTCGAATCCTTATATTATCAGCTAATCCTTTGTCAAAGCAGCGAATCCATAATGAAAGGCCGAATCGTTAGAGTATCGGCCAATCCTCTGTCAAAGCAGCGAATCCATAATAAAAGGCCGAATCCTTAGATTATCGGCCAATCCTCTGTCAAAGCAGCGAATCCATCATAAAAGGCCGAATCCTTAGATTATCGGCCAATCCTCTGTCAAAGCAGCGAATCCATAATAAAAGGCCGAATCCTTCAAGATTCGACGATCCGGCGACAAAGCAGCGTTCCATAGAATAGGCTGAATCCTTTAAGATATGTCGAATCCTTATATTATCAGCTAATCCTTTGTCAAAGCAGCGAATCCATAATGAAAGGCCGAATCGTTAGAGTATCGGCCAATCCTCTGTCAAAGCAGCGAATCCATAATAAAAGGCCGAATCCTTAGATTATCGGCCAATCCTCTGTCAAAGCAGCGAATCCATCATAAAAGGCTGAATCCTTAGATTATCGGCCAATCCTCTGTCAAAGCAGCGAATCCATCATAAAAGGCCGAATCCTTAGATTATCGGCCAATCCTCTGTCAAAGCAGCGAATCCATAATAAAAGGCCGAATCCTTCAAGATTCGACGATCTGTCGACAAAGCAGCGTTCCATAGAATCCGTCTCTGTATATAGTCTAGATAGCATAATAAAACTGCTGAATAAGCGCTCAAGTTGCACTGAATGAATGAACCTGTAAACCATCGCGAGATCCAAACCATCGCGAGATGCTTCCCAAAACCATCGCGAGATTCAAAACCACCAAAACCACCGCCAAACCATCGCGAGATCCAAAAACACCGCCGTAGTATATAGCCGAACGTAGCATTGTCAGAGTCTAAGTTGAGGATCTTGCTGTCCAACGTAGCACTGTCAGAGTCCAAAGTCGCGATCCAGCTGTCTAGCGTAGCACTGTCAGAGTCCAACGTAGCATATCCATAGCCTAACGTAGCATGCAGAGATGCTACGCGTAGCACTCAAAGTTGCCAAAATAGCATGCAAAGATGCTACGCTTAGCAACTCTGCATCCTGAGCGTAGCATGCGGAGTTCCTACGTTACCGCCGTTCTCCTAAAATAGGCCGTCTAACATCTAAGTTACTGCGCTTCTCCTAACGTAGGCTAAAATAGGAGGGATTGAAAACAGGGAGGTAACGTAGCTGTTAGACGAGCTATTTTAGGAGAACGGCGGTAACGTAGGAACGTTGCGCCCTACGTTACCGGGGGCCTTGCGATGTTGTCGAATCGACGTATATCGGCTAATTTAGGCTAACGTAGGAGTTTTAGCAGTTTTAGCACAAAATGACCTTTTCGTGACGTGGGTCCAATCCCATTGCTCGGTTAACTAAAAATCTCCACTTACAAGTATTCCTCTTGGCTAGCTGGCTTCCTTTCCCTGTAGAAACTTGAGTGATGGCTTGCAAGGCTTCCCTTGTGGTGCAGTCTAGGAAGTTAATATTATGAAGAACAGTTACTACTGTAGAGTTCAATGTTTTATCAGAAACATTTTTGTCAAAAGTTTTCTGTGCCATTTTACTAGAAGTGGTTTGACTGGCAACCTGCGAGGAATTTGCTAGATCATGCCCAAGTAGATCTGGATCGATCAACATACTGTTGAACGTGGCTGGATTTGATCCTGCACTATCGTGTGAAGCAACTCGTTGCATGACTAAATGCTCCGATGCGTGAACAGCCGTTTCATCTATGAATGGAATAGAAAATGATTTCGATGATTCTGAAGAACTAGAGGAAGACGGTACTGAAATATATACACATTTGTTAGATAAGCATTCTATTGCCATGCCGCAATTCAACAAATATTCAAGCAATAGTGTTTTTACCCAAAGTGGCCGATGCAAACGCAGCGAAACTTTGTAGAGCTGCTGCAAGATCATGGCTGCTTTGCAGTTGGGGATGACTTGCTAGAAAAGAGGCAATCTGAGATTGAACTGAACCTGATAATGGTTCGCCTGGTTGCATGTCTCGTAGTATTATAGCAATGAATTGTACACGATCAGTGAGTGAGAGGTGGAAACGAGTGTTGTTTAGGAGAGATCTAAAGTTGCAACCGGTAAGAATAAATGCAGCTCCATTGAACATGTGCTTACTAATCAAATTCACATCCAAGTTACAGTTGTCTGCATTTAGCATTTTCAATACCCCAATCTAGAACCCAGTGTTAATTAATTGTAAATACGATGTCGTGAATACATTGATAGAGTAACAAAAACTAGTCTGGTTTTCTGTTGCTTGTAAATACATGTTTGTATCTGGTTACGGTACACTGTAAAGATCTACATCTATTTCCTGGTCTGACTCACTGTTAGCAGATTGAACAGTATGTGCGTCAGTGTCATTCATAAAAAGAGATCCTTCTTTCCGTAGAATATACCGTCTTCCATCCCACCAAAACAAACCCAATTGTTCTTCAATCCAGCGTATATCGATCACAATACCTGAGCCTTCATCCTCTCCGTGTATGTACCTCAATCTATCGTCTTTAGCAACATTATAACTTTGCACGTATGCTAAATGATATGTGTTTTCGTCTATTGTCAATGCAAAAAAAACTCGTACTTCTGCACATAACGCTGTCTTTAAAATTTGTTTGTTCGAAAGTGTCTTCTAGTGCGAATACTTTACCCAGGCTGCTGAGCGCGTTGCGTTGGACCTAGTCATTGTTGAACTTACAACAATAAATCTCTCATTAGATCCTTCTTCACAATATTCTGCCGATGCCCATTTCGTTACGTTAGTTGGTAACAAATCTTGTGCAAGAGCTATATTAACAGGTGTTTCATCAGCATAGTTCAGTTAAACACCCCTTCTTTGCACTGGAATAACAAGTCTTTCTTGTAAAAACCGATGTAGAGCTCTCTTCTCCAATGTTTTCAAATGATAATGTCTACGAGGTCCCTTGCAAAGTATCAGTATTGGCCTATAAATAATGAACTTTGATATTTTCTTACTATCAACCTGATATGTTGGTTATTTTGCTCAGTATACTGTGATCTTGTAGGCATTGAACGGTTCAATCGAGATGCTATCAGTCTGGCAACTTGTAATGAGCCATCATCGTCATCAATTGAAGGTGTATTGCCTGTCATATCGTTTGATACTTCATCATCCAGATGTCTGATAGCTCTCGGCAGAACATAAGGTAAATGATTAATTTGTTCGGTCAACAGATTGACTCTTGCCATATTATCGTTAGCAGCTGATCTTGACTTAGCTGTACGAATAAGCATTCCACAAATACGCTCCATGACCCATTGTGAGTAAACAAACATTGGACCTGCCCACTTGATAGCTTGCGATACGTGCAACATTTGGTGAAAAACCGGTAGGCAACATCTTAACCTGGCATATTCCTGTCTGTAGAATCTGTGTTCATAATACTGTGAGAAACTAATAAGTTGTTTCCTTATCGTCTCAAAGTCTTCATTCTCTAGATATGGTGCAATTAGTAAATCTAGAGGATCTATAAGCATTATATATCCATCATAATCTTCTGCAGGAAACAAAGTTTTCAAAAACACCGGTGAAAGTTGCAGGGCAATGGTCTTCCATTCTGCGGCCTTTAAATCATGACAAGTCAAATAAAAGTTTCGAAGACCATCGCCAAAGCTTCCAGGAAATGTCCCTCTACTTTTTTCAAAAGCTTCACCAATTCGTTTCCAATTGTCTGGTGAAATATTCCATGGATCATTCGTTGAAACAAATTTGGCAAGACGGCCTTCTTTATCCAACGAACTATCATGTCCCGATGTATTTTGTTTATTTATATTTCCTTCACTTGTATTCATTGTGCCAACTGTCTCTGATGTAATAACAGTTTCCAATACTTCAGCTTGTGGACTCGAACCAGTATTGTGGCTATTGTCATCACTATCTGTGCTTTTATGATCAATTGGTAAAGCTTCATCGGCGCTTGTATCATAGATTCTACCATCCGAATCGGTTTCCTGGTTGTTGGCATTTTGGAAATTAAGTCTTTGACGTTTTGTTCTTCCTTTAGCAGCCAACAGCACCGTTGAATTGCGCTTCTTTCCTTGATTTTGCTGTTGAGTATTCTGCTGCCTGAAATCATTGGTTTTTCTAGCTGACCTTCCAAACACACCACGATAATGTCTAAACATGGCTGGTACAATGTTTTCAAAAAACAAATGCATAATATCTGGTGGAAACGATCTAGGGAAGTCCAACGAAGGCAAGGATAATAACACAGACTTGCCTATTTTAAAGTTCTCTTAGTTATTTTGCACTGACATAAACTTCTGAAGCATCAATAATTACCTCGGATGCCTTTTTTTGCAGCACACCCGGCGCACAAAGTATTTGCAATATGTTCCGCTTGTTTGAGCCAACTATTGTGTGTTCTCATGTCCATCTCTTCCGGAATCCGTGATACCTTCCTCGACCTTGGAACCATACCTTCTGGACAGTCTGCTGGAATATCAAATGGACAATAGATACCTCTATTCCATACACCCCTTGCATAACAATATTCACAATATTGGTAGGCTCTGTTGCCCAGCGTTCTCATAACTTTACTCCTACCAATCATATCTGCACCAACCAGGACGATATACGCCTTCATTACGAAGTACTCCTTCCTATTAGCATTCCAAGTTATCATTCCTCTAGCAAGCTCTTAGAAGTTCTTGACTAATGGCCATAAGAATGAATTGATATCTTTTGGTTCTTTTGGCCCTGGTATGAACCCCAGCACAAAAATATTTTTCTTTTTGAACCGTTCTTCCGGAGGCAAATTTAGATTCACCAAGATGATAGGTGTAACGGAAAAATTCCTACCGCGAGATTTGAATACACGAACACCATCAACACTTAAAAAAAAAGCTAGATCAGTGTCATTTTCAAAAAGTTTCCTAGACTGCACCAGATATTTGTAGAGTTCACTAGTCCAGAAATCTGTTGATCTACCGTCCTCAAGATGATCTGACTTCATAGTGTATGGATAGTGAGACATAACCTCGGCTTTGATTCTATCACTCCATATTAACTTCAGTCCATGCGTCAAATTGCGTAATTGGAATGTGGAGAAAGGAATTCTTCTTGTTTCTAAACCTTGAAAACTCTTGGATGCCTTTCTGACAGCAACACTTTTATAACGAGGGTGATTACAATAATCACATATGTCTATGTCTGTTCGAATTGTATAACACATACAACCATTGGGACAACAATCATAGCTATTGGCTTCAATTCCAGTTAAGCCTTTGATAAGTTTTTCGATACCTCTATGATCACGGGTTGGTGTATTGGAAGCTTGATGAGCTTCATGTATTTCACGTATACATTGTCGCTGTGTTTGGAATCGAACATAGGTACCGTGTAATGCAATCATAAGTAGGTCCTGATCTTCCAACTCATTGGCATATGGATCGCGATAGTTGAACCCATCATTGTCAGCAAGCGTATCCACAGCAAAATCTTGATTATGTTCTTCTGCTCTACTCACAGAATCATCACAAGAACTTGAAGATGAGTCTACGGATAAACTATCTTCCACTGATGTGACTTCAGATTCTAAGATACCAATGTAAGCTTGCCCGACATGTTCTGAATCATTGTCGCTCTCGTAGCTGACATCTGGATGAAAATCAAAAATTTTTCCTCGAGATTCTTGGATCTTGTCAACTCTACATGCATCATAGGAGGGATTTGTCCCGGGTCTGAATCGGCTTTTGAGCTTAAGTCGTCCTGGTCCAGACCTATTACAGGCATCAAGATTTCTGGGTCGTTCAACACGCTGAATGCAGACAGCTCCTCTGCATTAGGCATGATATTATCACCATCAACTGGCGATACTGAGCTCGTTGCTATCTCCAGTGGTGGCGATGAATACAAGGATTCTGTATCAAACGCATTCAAATGCATTAATGGTGTAACCTCATAAGTTTCACTCTCCCATTGCACCTCATTCAATGGCGATGAGTAGTGCTGTTCATGCTCAATTGCGCCTGCTAACGGCAACATCTCATAATCATAGGATGAATTTGATGGTGATAATGAAGCCTGCAAATTGACCGTGTTTAGGTTTATACTATCAAGACTTTCTGTAGGCGTATCCTCATCAGAGTTCAAAGACGGTAGTGTTGTAAGTTCCGAATTATATACAAGTTGTGAAGGCTCATTGAAAACCGTCGGCAATGGTAAGGATTCTGTACCTGATTCACTTTCCGAATTGGATACCGGGTCGAGCTGTGCAACATCCAATGTAATTGATTCTGTAACTGATTCACTTTCAGAATTGGATACCGGGTCGAGCTGTGCAACATCCAGCGTAACTGATTCTGTAACTGATTCACTTTCAGAATTGGATACCGGGTCGAGCTGTGCAACATCCAGCGTAACTGATTCTGTAACTGATTCACTTTCCGAATTGGATACCGGGTCGAGCTGTGCAACATCCAGCGTAACTGATTCTGTAACTGATTCACTTTCAGAATTGGATACCGGGTCGAGCTGTGCAACATCCAAAGTAACTGATGCTTCGTCTTGATTACTGTTAATGATTATGTCCATAGACCCTACCAGCTGTGGCCAGGATTGGATATCCAATTCATTGTCAACTTCCAACATTTCCGACAACCCAGGTGCAGGTTCCAACGGAAGATATTCTTGTTCTTTGTTCCTAGCTTCAAGTTCTTGCAAAAGATCTTGCTGCTTTCGGGCAAGGTGGCGCATCCATTGTGCATTTGATCCAACAACATGTGGAATGTCAGCCCAAGAGCAACTGCACACGCGGGGAACAAAATTTGGTGGCATCGGTTAGTAGTATGACTCGTTATTGGTTCCTAGTTGATGTTGAAATATCACAGTAGTTGCGTATAGAGGTGAAAAAGATTCAATACATACTGATTTGTAGCCAACTGATACTAGCAGCGATTTTAGGCTGCACTACTACATCTGCTACGTTGATTATAGTCATGTTTAGTTGTTGCTTGTTGTCTTAACTCAGGTTACAGCGCAGTGCCGAGCTTCCACTTATAACAAGGTTTTTTTCGTCTCACATAACCCGTTACCATATTAATGAGAATGATCAATAACTGTTAGCATGATGTAGAACGTTTGTTGAAACATAATGTATCAGTCATTGAAACTAAACTACCAAGCAGTTACAATTACTTATACAATGAATCGACAGTGCAACATCGACTACGATTCTTGACATTCATTCTCAAGCCGTTCTTTTGCTGCTTTTTGCTTCTGAGCAGCTTTTTTGGTAAAAGCAACTTTCTAATAATCATTAGCAATTATATCTATTAACTTAAAGATTTCTAACAGCTTTGAACATCAACGTACCTCCAAACGTCTCTTCTTTTGTACAACCTGCTGAAGAAAATGTGGTTCAATCCTGCTTGCACCTTCCGTAGTGTGTAGAACATACGTTTTCTGGTGAGATCAGTTGGTTCATACGTGATAGAAACCTCATTTTCCGGTCCATTTGCATAGTCCTCATTTCGCTTTCGCTTATTACCATGATTGAGGTTAGTTTTGCTGTTGGTTATTCTCTTCCACCAGTCTAACACACTTTTGTGTGTGAAGCAATCAAGAGAGTTCCGTTGTCCAACGATGTCCACAACATTATGGGCCAAAAACGACCCATAAAAAAAACAAACATCCCCTCGCTTCATCTCGATCATTATTTTAAGTTGCCATATAATGAGCCACCCAGTTTGGTATGTTTCTCCATAAGCCATAGCCGCATTGAAGAGCTCATGACTATCTGACCAATCCTGATGGAGGGTTCCATCTTCCCCCTGTCCTCTGTTCAATGCGACTGCAAAATAACATCCAGCTATTGGCCTCAGATTTTTCTGACGCCTTGATCCTAAAGTCCGTTGAACGTTTTCTTTAGTCTGAAATGTTCCAATCTTACCCGCTGCCTCAGGATTAAGATGGGTTGCTAGAAAAGATATTTCTTGCAAAGCTGGTTCAGCGACAACGCGCCATTCATATCCTCCTTTACTATGAAGGTTGACAGACTCTTTTGTAGGATATAGTCCAATGTTAAAGTCCCCCCATATTCCCAGGTGTGCAGAGTCGACGTCGGCTCGTCTGCCTGCTGCAAGCGGATTATTGTTTCGTGCCAAAACTTTGTCTGCTGCTTCCAAAGCTAGAAGTGATTGATCAGATGCCCGATGCCGTTGTACCAACAAACACTTATTTTTGTCTTCAATTCTCAAAGGCGTAGCTTCGTCACGAAAAGGTCATTTTGTGCTAAAACTCCTAAAACTCCTACGTTAGCCTGAATTAGCCGATATACGTCGAATCGACAACATCGCAAGGCCCCCGGTAACGTAGGGCGCAACGTTCCTACGTTACCGCCGTTCTCCTAAAATAGCTCGTCTAACAGCTACGTTACCTCCCTGTTTTCAATCCCTCCTATTTTAGCCTACGTTAGGAGAAGCGCAGTAACTTAGATGTTGGACGGCCTATTTTAGGAGAACGGCGGTAACGTAGGAACTCCGCATGCTAAGGTTAGGCTGCAGAGTTGCTAACGTAGCCACTCTGCATGCTATTTTGGCAACTTTGGATGCTAAGCGTAGCATCTCTGTATGCTACGTCAGGCTATGGATATGCTACGCTGGACAGCAAGATCCCTAACTTAGACTCTGACAGTGCTACGTTGGACAGCAAGATCGCGACTTTGGACTCTGACAGTGCTACGTTGGGCTATATACTACACTGGCGGTGGTTTTGGATCTCGCGATGGTTTTGGTGGTTTGGATCTCGCGATGGTTTTGGGAAGCATCTCGCGATGGTTTACAGATTCTTTGATTCAGTGCAATGATCGCTTATTCAGCAGTTTTATTATGCTATCTAGACTATATACAGAGACGGATTCTATGGAAAGCTGCTTTGTCGACGGATCGTCGAATCTTTAAGGATTCGACGCTTTTTTATGGAATGCTGCTGTGACAGAGGATTGGCCGATAATCTAAGGATTCGACGCTTTGATGCAATGCTGCTGTGACAGAGGATTGGCCGATAATCTAAGGATTCGACGGTTTTATGGAATGCTGCTGTGACAGAGGATTGGCCGATAATCTAAGGATTCGGCCTTTTATTATGGATTCGCTGCTTTGACAGAGGATTGGCCGATAATCTAAGGATTCGGCCTTTTATTATGGATTCGCTGCTTTGACAGAGGATTGGCCGATAATCTAAGGATTCGGCCTTTTATTATGGATTCGCTGCTTTGACAGAGGATTAGCAGATAATCTGAGGATTCGACGGATATCTATAGAACGCTGCTTTGTCGACGGATCGTCGAATCTTTAAGGATTCGACGCTTTATTATGGAATGCTGCTTTGACAGAGGATTGACCGATAATCTAAGGATTCGGCCTTTGCTATGGAACGCTGCTTTGACAAAGGATTAGCCGATAATCTAAGGATTCGACGGATCTTAAAGGATTCGGCCTGTTCTTATGGAACGCTGCTTTGTCGACGGATCGTCGAATCTTAAAGGATTCGACGCTTTTTTAGGGAATGCTGCTCGGTCGCGATATTCACCGGATTGACGGTGCTAATGACCGTCATATCGGCTGGCCAGCGATGGATCTTAGGGATTCAAGCAGTATGAGCTGTATTCATAGTCAGTATATATGGTCATGATAAGGTGGCTTTAGCAGAGAATACTGGTGTTTGACGGCGAGTTGTCAGTTGCAATCGTGCTGATGAGCGTCGGTGTGCAGGTCGGCATTTGTGGTGTTCACCTCAGCAGAGTTGTCGAACTTAAAACAAAAAAACTTGAACAAAGCAATGGGGGCATTGAACTACTCTTCAAAACTCAGGGGCAGACGGCTCGGGCGGTGTGACTATTAGCGTGCAGAGTGTTCACCGCAATTTCCTTTGCTCATTTCCGGCCCCTGCAATGGGGTCAAAGCAGCGCCAAGAACATCGCCGAGTCATGTTTTGTGTCACGGAAGTCGCCGCGCAGGAGTGGTTTGCTGCGTAGATTGCAGCTAAACCAGTGTATTTGTGAGAACATGTCAGTTTTCGCAAACTTTACAATGTTTGTCTTTGCAGTTTTGAACTTTGGTCGAAATACAGCTGCCAACCACACAACAGCACCCGAACATTGTGTCCAAACTTTTCGAAGGTGAGTTCAACACCCTAAGATTACTGTTTAATTATTGATCTTTGCAGTTCTAGACCTGGATACAATCAAACAACGCGAATTCGAACCATTACAATGACGCTCCCAAGCACGATCGCGACCGACATCTGGCTGCAAACACCGGTATTCATAAGAAAGGGCCGAATCCTTTAAGATCCGTCGAATCCTTAGATTATCGGCCAATCCTCTGTCACAGCAGCATTCCATAATAAAAGGCCGAATCCTATAAGATCTGGCGATTCGACGACTAAGCAGCGTTCCCTAAAAAAAGGCCGAATCCTTTAAGATCTGACGATTCGACGACTAAGCAGCGTTCCCTAAAAAAAGGCCGAATCCTTTAAGATCTGACGATTCGACGACTAAGCAGCATTCCATAATAAAAGGCCGAATCCTATAAGATCTGACGATTCGACGACTAAGCAGCGTTCCCTAAAAACAGGCCGAATCCTTTAAGATCCGTCGAATCCTTAGATTATCGGCCAATCCTCTGTCACAGCAGCATTCCATAAAAAAAGGCCGAATCCTTAAAGATCTTACGATCCGACGACCAAGCAGCGTTCCATAGAATAGGCCGAATCCTTTAAGATCCGTCCAATCCTTAGATTATCGGCCAATACTCTGTCACAGCAGCATTCCATAATAAAAGGCCGAATCCTATAAGATCTGACGATTCGACGACTAAGCAGCGTTCCCTAAAAACAGGCCGAATCCTTCAAGATCTGACGTTTCGACGACTAAGCAGCGTTCCCTAAAAACAGGCCGAATCCTTTAAGATCTGTCGAATCCTCAGATTATCGGCTAATCCTATGTCAAAGCAGCATTCCATAAAAAAGCGTCGAATCCTTAAAGATTCGACGATCCGTCGACAAAGCAGCTTTCCATAGAACAGGCCGAATCCTTCAAGATCCGGCGACAAAGCAGCTTTCCATAGAATCCGTCTCTGTATATAGTCTAGATAGCATAATAAAACCGCTGAATAAGCGCGCAAGTTGCACTGAATCAAAGAATCTGTAAACCATCGCGAGATGCTTCCCAAAACCATCGTGAGATCGAAAACCATCGCAAGATGCTTCCCAAAATCATCGCGAGATCCAAAACCATTGCGAGATCCGAAACCACCGAAAGAGTGCTAAAGAATGCTATGAAACTTTATTATGCAGTGCTATGGAGTGCTAAAGAATGGTATTGCTTCTACGGACTTATTGTAAAAAACCGCAGTCGCTAAGTTGACCTACGGACCAGTATAGAGTGCTAAGGGCTGCCATGGACGCTAATAATGCTACGCGTGCTAATCGGAAAATCGACCTTTTCGTGACGTTCGTTGCCAATGCCTGAAGGAAACCGTCGAAAACTCAATGTCTCAATATCCGCGTTTTTGGCTTTTTCCTCCAGCAATTTGAAACCACGCGACCTGGAGCATTTGATATGATCAATGAAGTCTTGCTTGGCTAGCACGTCCGTTCTCCAAATTTGTAGCCCTTCTTGTGATTTTGCAAATTTCTTATCTTGTCTTCGAACAAAATGCTTGAAATCAAGATTGACATGTAATCCGGTATTATGCTCGGTATACGCATTGGTAGCTATCAAATGGTTGACCCGCTTTGCATGAATCCCCATCTCAGCGGTAGCATCTAAAACCAGATACAATTCAGGGGCCGGTAGCTCAATAGGCTGTTGCTGTTTAGATTTGCCTCCACGTTTCTGATGTACGGCTGTCGAATCATTGGTGTCCGAAGTAGGCAACTGCAACTCTTGCTCAGGAATAGAACCACCCGTAATTACCATTGACCCTTGTAGTAGAGAACCACCGTCAATGGGCATTGACCCCCTGGAAGTTGAACCACCGCGTCTGGAACTTGACCCTTGGGGTTGACCACCGTCTATGACGCTTGACCCTCTGGAAGTTAAACCACCGCGTCTGGAACTTGACCCCCTGGAAGTTAAACCACCGCGTCTGGAACTTGACCCCCTGGAAGTTAAACCACCGCGTCTGGAACTTGACCCTTGGGGTTGACCATCGTCCATGACGCTAGACCCCCTGAAAGTTGAACCACCGCGTCCAGCACTTGACCCTTGGGGTTGACCACCGACCATGTCGCTTGACCCCTATGGTGAACCCTTAGTATGAACCCTTGACCCCTTTGAGGAACCACCGGTAATTACTATTGACCCTTGTAGAGAACCACTAGGCCGGCCACCTAACCCTTTGGAATGGTCCAATTGGGTCACCATATTCCGGAATTTTTTCAAGCTAGTACACACTAAAAAAAGTCAGCCAGGCCGTTTTTCTTCCCACTTTTGAAATAAAAAAAACAAAAAAAAACAAAATGGGTATCAAAGTTGCCGAAGCCCGCCACTCGCCCTCCAACCATCCGCCAACCGCCACTCGCCCTCCTGCCATCCGCCAGCCGCCACTCGCCCTCCTGCCATCCGCCAACCGCCACTCGCCCTCCTAACCTTCACCCCCAAAGCCGAAGCTGGCGCACGAATGCGAGCATGAATTGGATAGCATGCATAACCTTGGAAATTGGTTGGTTTTTCAACAAGTTGATCTGTAAATAAATACAGCCCACCGTAAATTAATACGGCCCAGATCCTAGCCCCTATTTGTAACCCACCAGGGCGGTGGTTTGAACATAGGAAAAAAAAAACACGCAAATGAAAGAACACGCTGCAACTGAGTAAAATAAAAGATATCTTACCTGTACTGTGATCTATCCAACGAACTCCAATTCTATCGGCCAAATCCAATTTTTTTGGCAAATGTCTCGGCACAAGAGCGAACCTGCTTGTTTCCCAACTCAGTCAGCTCTCAAATCGCAATTTTTCAGCAAAGATCCCGGCAAAGGAGCGGACCTCCTTGTTCCTTACTGTGTTCCCTAACTGTGATCCCAACTCTGTCAGCCAAGTCGCGGTTTTTTGGCAAAGGCTCGGCAAAGGAGCGACCACCTTGGTTTTAAGCAGCTATGAGACCTTAGGTTGCCTGTACTGTGTAGAATATAGTCAGTTCGCGGTTTTTTGGCAAAAGGCTCGGCAAAGGAGCGACCACCTTGGTTTTAAGCAGCTATGAGACCTTAGGTTGCCTGTACTGTGTAGAATATAGTCAGTTCGCGGTTTTTTGGCAAAAGGCTCGGCAAAGGAGCGACCACCTTGGTTTTAAGCAGCTATGAGACCTTAGGTTGCCTGTACTGTGTAGAATATAGTCAGTTCGCGGTTTTTTGGCAAAAGGCTCGGCAAAGGAGCGACCACCTTGGTTCCTGAACAAACAAAGTGTCTGGTAGCCTTCTGTAACTGTATTCCCAACTCTATTAGCCAAATCGCGATTTTTTGGCAAAAGGCTCGGCAAAGGAGCGACCACCTTGGTTCCTGAACAAATAAAGTGTATGGTAGCCTTCTGTAACTGTATTCCCAACTCTATTAGCCAAATCGCGATTTTTTGGTAAAAGTCTCGGCAAGGGGACGAACATTGTAGCTGTGCAAGTGGCAGTGAGGGTTGGTAGTGGTTTGGATGGGTAGAGGTGGTTCGGATAATGGGGTGGTGGTGGTTTGGATGAGTAGAGGTGGGTGACCCAACCACACTACCCTGTGACCCATAGGATAGCCTAGATTAAATTAATCGGATAGCCACCTAGCTTAACCGAGTATCATGTGATTAAGTAGGATGATTATATTAAGTCACCGTACGGAATCGATTATTTTACTCCCACCTCATACATTTCTTGTACCGTGGGGTGTACTTGTCAAGTTCGTTTGGTCTTGTGGTAAGGCCCGCTTATGATATGGCCCGGCTGCTTCTTGCTGGGTGGAGTTCGAATCCTCAACTTGGCGTTCTCTTTTTGGTGTTTTTTGGTGGTGGTTGTGGGTAAGTACGAGTGCGTATATATTCTGACCGATACACCAAGGGATCGACCAGTTGACCAATAGGCCAACCAGTTGGCCTACGGGCGGGCCAGTTCGCCAACATGGATACATCCTTGCCGGCTGGTCCATCCCTTGGTGTATCGGTCAACCAGTTGACCAACGGGGTACCTGTCTTAAGTGGTCGACCGCTAGAAACATCGCAAACACTCTATACAGCGCTGTTCCTCAAATTCGCTTTGCGAATTATCCGTCCGGACAGAGTTAGTAGTAATTTGGATGGGAAAGTTCACAACCTACAATTGAGTCGTCCAACTCCCGCGTCGGATGATTAGTACTCGGGCTGACCGGTTTGCAAGTGCACATCTTGGTGTATCGATCACTTTGATACTTGGGTTGACCGTCGGTTGGCAAAGTACGGATCTTTGTGTATTGGTCAACTTGAACCATATCCAACTGGCAGCCAAGAATCAGCCAAAACAACGGCAATACTCCACTACTATGAGATGTCAGCAATGGATGGTAGGAGAGCCAGCTAGGAGGAACCCTAAGTAGGCTTTGGTATCATCCTGTACCTACCGTGAATCCCACTGGCACTGGAACCCAGCCTCTCGCGCAGAGAAATCTGTCATCTGAAGTCAGACCACCAGTGAATGTCCTATGCATTATGCATCTTTGCACCGGTCTCGCCACTCGAGATTTCTTATTACTACCTCTGCGAAAATGGCCCGCACTGTCCTTTATAATAGTGTGTAATATTTGGGATACAGAATTGTATAAAATAGAAACTGTTGGAGGTGCAACTTTAGCACCGACAATCACTCGGTTGTGGATTTAACTTTGAAGAGCTTATCTGTCACTGCCCACCTTTATTTGTCTGAACACACTTGCTTCTGTAACTAATACAACAACAACTATCTTCCCTCCTGTGCCTATCTGTGACTCTCTCTTGAAACAGTTTCGCTCCTCCTCCTAACGTGTGAATAACTCTACCAAACGGCGTTTTGTGTGGCGAAGAATAGTGCAGTGAGTGTCTTTGTGGTTAGCTCGATGTGCGGTGGATTATGGAGGGAGTCCTGCTGGAGTTTGTTTGTCACTCGCCGTTGCTTACTTGGTTTAACAAGAGCTCTGCAGCACCACCGCCTCACATGCCCAAGCCTCTGCACCAGCGCTCATTTCGATCTCGGACCAACGGGAGAACACCGACAATGAATTTAACGCACGCATCTAAATTCTGCAATAGAGGCGAGAGCTCCCTGGAGATATTCGCACTGCACACATCGCCAGGTAACATATATACACAATACGCGCGGGGCCCATCACGGGTGCCTAGACCCCGCTCATATCACCACACCTTTCCACCGAATCCGCACCGGCCCCACTATTTCCCCGCAACTATGCCGAGGTCTGTAGAAGCATTTTCTTCTCGGCGGAATGGACGGTTACTGTTACGGCTGAATAATTCACCTACTAAGACGAAGCATGAGGGGCCCGGTTTGCAGTTCATCTAGTCTTTTATATTGAGTGACTCTAGCTGCGGGGAGATCCCTGCAGGCGATTCGGAGGACCACGTTGTTTGACAAGATTAAATTTAAGGTGTCGGCATGAGGGGCCGGGCCCGTTGTTATGTACGTCTGTTTCTCGGATCTGGGGGCCGGACATGTTACATCGGAGTTGGGGGCATGGGGTTCCGGCCAGCAGGCTGCAGGCACCGAGTTAGGCTCCCGTGATCGTCGAGCCTACACCCGCATGGGGAATGTTTGCTTGTTAAGCTTTTTCTTGCTGATAATTACTTAGGTACTTCTCTTCACAGCCACAATATGGAGTGGAGAGCGCATGTTTATTGGCGGTCGAGCCTCGGTCAATTACTACAATACATATATCTGAAAGTGCTAGCCACGCAAGCCCTACTCTGCTTGCATATATCTCACACAGGTACACGGCCCACGATTTCAAATTGATACAGCTACCCGGTAGGAATAATAAGTGGTGAGGCCGGGAGATATACAACTCCTACCACCGGGTAAAATCCTCCGGATCGTCCGGGGTATGCACCCCGCAATCTCGTCCTATAGTACCGGAATACGGACCTGAAACTCCTAGATCTTTTTTTTTTCTGCAGAACGTCTACTGCAAAACACGCCACCACCACCATCACCACCACCACCACCACCGAACATCTCCAGTTTTCTACCAGCGCACCATCCGCATGTCTGCTCTGTCCACAGTACTTAAAGCGCCCTCTCCCCGCCTCCCAGCCTGGCCTCATCATCCAGCCCATCTCCCACTTCCAAAGCCACCATGAAGCTCACTGCCTTCCTCCCCGCTCTCACGCTGCTCGCGCCGGCCGTCCAAGCCGCCACGAAGATCATGCCGCTCGGCGACTCGATCACCGGCTCACCGGGGTGCTGGCGCGCGCTGCTCTGGAACCAGCTGGTCTCCGCGGGCTACAACAACCTCGACATGGTCGGCACGCTCCCGGCGCAGGGCTGCGGCGTATCCTACGACGGCGAAAACGAGGGCCACGGCGGCTACCTGGCCACCAACATCGCCAGCCAGAACCTGCTACCCGGCTGGCTGTCCGCCACCAATCCCAACATCGTCATCATGCACCTGGGCACCAACGACGTGTGGAACAACATCGCGCCCACCACCATCACCGCCGCGCTCGGGACGCTGGTCGACCAGATGCGCGCGAACAACTCCGCCATGAAGGTGCTGGTGGCTAAGATCCTGCCGATGAACCCCAGCGGCTGCTCCGAGTGCGCCGCCCGTGTCGTAGCGTACAATTCGGCGATCCAGACTTGGGCTGCGAGCAAGAGCACGAGCGCGAGCCCCGTGAATGTGGTGGATCAGTGGACGGGCTTCTCGACGAGCAGTGATACGAGTGATGGCGTGCACCCCAACGACAACGGGAACATCAAGATTGCCGCCAAGTGGCTGCCGGCGCTGAAGGCGGTGTTGTAGGCAATGCGGACTCAATGTATATATATATGTTGCGGGAAATGTCTTGATGGAATATGAACTGCTGCATGCGTGCATTCTACGCTCGATCTGTACGAGTGATATTTTCGTAATATGTACAGTGCTGTGAAACGTCAAAATTCCTGGATGTGCAGAATAGTACACCTTTTAGAACAATCGCCACGTCTAATTATCAGTTTGTTTGTATGTACAACCTCAACTATTGTTTTGTGATGCCTAACCACATTCTCCTCGAAACCACGTGACGCAACTACTAACTTGTCGAAATGGGTGCCACCTTGTGTGCGAATAGAGTCGACTGGGAGGCGGACAGCATAAGTATCTATTGCCTTACAGTTACGGGCTTTTTTGTAACTTAACTCATGCCTCGGACACACTCTGGCTGGAGGAAGATTACGGTGCACAGGTACCACCACCAAAAAATTAATCAAAAGAAAACGTCACGTTGGGGATTCGAACCCCACCCAGCAAGAAGCAGCCGGGCCATATCATAAGCGGGCCTTACCACAAGACCAAACGAACCTGACGAAAACATTCTTTAACTCGCAAATTCTATTGCTTACGCGGCAGAAAGTTTAAATTTGGCGGATGCACGAAATGTCACTCGTTTGTGCGAGGCGCTAGGCTGTGGCGGGCTCTAGCGGGGGATTTTTGATCGATGTCCACGCAATCATCCATTGAGTGAGGTCAACCCGAGTGCCAAGAAGTTTGTGTGAGAATAGAGTTGAGCGGGAGAGGCGGACAGCATATTCCCTTACGGTTGTAAGGGGCTTTGTTGTCACTTAACTCATGCCTCGGACACACTCTGGCTGGAGGAAGATTACGGTGGACACAAACACGGAAGAGCAAAGTACGGATACACACGGTTCAAGTGAAGTCACTGATATATGTATAGTTATTGTATTAAATGCAAAGACTACGGTCCCGCCGTGCTCTAGCTCTCTCTATACAGCGTCACCACGGCACGCTTGTTCGTAGTTCCTGTTTCAGCGCGTTTATTAGCACTGGCGACGGTAGATACTGGTTTACCAGCAATAATCCAAGCCTGACTCGGCTATTTGTTATTTGTTTCTTCATTATCATTGTTATTGTTGCAGGTGAAGCTAGTACTGCTCACTCATTGAGTCGTCTTCCGAGAAAGCATCCTGAAGATTGTCAGCTTCTGATCCGCGACAGCCGCCCACGCAGCCGATCAGGTCACCAAGGCCTAGTTCGGCGCGCCGACATCTTCCACGGTGGTAGGTGCTTCCTTGGCTATAGTAGCCTTCGGGATATTGGGGGTAGGTGCTTCCTGGATGCATCTCAAATTCTGGTGTTGGCGGCCCGCTTTGGCTATAGTGGCCTTCGGGATGTTGGGGGTAGGTGCTTCCTGGATGCATCCCAAATTCTGGTGTTGGCGGCCCGCTTTGGCTATAGTGGCCTTCGGGATATTGGGGGTAGGTGCTTCCTGGATGCATCCCAAATTCTGGTGTTGGCGGCCCGCTTTGGCTATAGTGGCCTTCGGGATATTGGGGGTAGGTGCTTCCTGGATGCATCTCAAATTCTGGTGTTGGCGGCCCGTTTTGGTCATGGTAGCCTTCGGGATATTGGGGGTAGGTGCTTCCTGGATGCATCTCAAATTCTGGTGTTGGCGGCCCGTTTTGGTCATGGTAGCCTTCGGAATGCTGAGCTTCCGGATGGTTGGCTTCGGGATGTTTGGTGTCGGGATATCTTTCGGGATGCTGGGCTTCGGAAACCTCAGGTTCGGTCGCCTTCCAATATTGAGAGCCCACACACTCTAATACGGGGATATTATCCCAGGCCTCGGTGATACCACGTACGCCTTCACGCTCCAGCATGTCCAGAAAATACTCTTCGCGGTTGATCATGTATGTCTCGCGCTCCTGGATTTCGACTGCTAACTTGTTGGTTTGGGCTGCTAACTTGTTGATTTGGGCTGCCTTCTCGTTGAGATGGGCTGCCCTCTCGTTGAGATGGGCTGCCTCTGCTGCCCAGTATTTGCATTTTGTACAGTCGGGCTCTTCAGTGGTTGGGGGCTGGTGTTGCTCAGCGGTTGGATGCTGATGTTGCGACGTCTGGAACTGGGGGTGGTTGTCTGATGACATGCGGGAAGGAGGAGGTAAGAGCGCTCGGAGGAGAGGGCAGGGTGAGCGGGTGGTGATTGAGCGGGTGACGGTGCTTATTCGCAGCGGTTTTGTGGTGGGTGCGGACTTGAAGGGACTTAAAGAGTAGGAGGTGAGACCGATGAGCGTGAGGCAGAATTGGGCTGCGGTTGGTAGAGACATTGAGGGCTACAGAATATCCTGTTATAAGGCTCAAAATAAGTGCTAGCTGTGCGCTGATGTGTGAAGATTCGATGCGGTATTCTTTAGATGATAATGTTGGCTAGAAATCGTGGGGGCAAAGATTTGAAGATAGTCAATTAAATATACATGCGGATGCATGGTGCATCTTGTGTTTATGACAATTTCGTGGCAACTTGACCTTGGTGATTCTGTGAATATTACTTTGGGGCTATGTCGTGTTGACCCGTCTTGGAGTCGTAGCTGATACAACATGCATCATTGTTCATCGGTAGCTAGCGTTTGGTTTGGTAATTGTGGAAGGCCAGATTATGGTCATTGGTGGTGTGTGAATAAGGTTGGCAGTGGACGTGCAGGTCTGAGTGTTGATGTAACAATGCCCAGTAACCGCTAAGTTAATCACTTAATTATTAAATAGCGCACGGATAGATAGGTTGTTCGCGAGATAGTGGTGAAACAGAAATTAAGTAGAGTTGGGAGGGAAGTGAAAAGAGTTGGAAGAGCGCAGTTGTTCGCTTGATGATTGTCATCCCTGGTGGAAACATCCACATTCATTGTAATTTGAACCCTAAATTGGTCACAGGAACAACTCTTCGAGCATTCGGTAATTTCGACCCTCTAATTTACGTAAATATGCTGTCAGCCTCTACAGAGGACGCTTCTATGAAAACCTATATTCATCACGAGAAATTACATCTAGTATTATGAACGTAGGGTTTAGGGCAGACTACGCTTATCTTTATGTCAACGGGTAACTTGTGTACCCAAAAGGTAGTATGGTAGATACCCTGTATTAGGTATTCGATAATTGTACGGGCCGGAAGGGAGTCCGGCGCCGAGAGGTGCAGAGTATGTCACCATCCCCGCACTTCCATCAGGCAACATCGCCAGGTCATGCGGATGCTCTTCCCTGATCCCCAACAAACTTGTGGAATTGCGGAGTGGGGACGATTACGTCAGCGCATGGTAGCTGCAAGATTAACCGCAACGCGGCTGAATGTGAAACAGCTGCTCTGACGTATCTCGTATATAGAGTACTCCACAATACATACAACCCGTCTTGCTGGGGTAGTGATGGTGAATATTTAGGGAAACCAGTGGTTCATGCAGTTCGTTGAGATTTAAATATTGGAAGTAGAGAAGGGATTTGAACGAAGCGCCTTGCGAGATATCAAAGAATTGAAGACATCAAGTTCGGTCAGGCACGGGTTGCTATCCACCAATCGGGGAACACAAGAAGCCAAGCCAGACCCCAGTCTGGAATAGCTTTCCGCGCCACCTCCCAAGCTATGTCCACCGCCATCTCCTCCAGCTTCTCCACAACTCCGTCAACTATCGCGACTGTTGCCCCTCCCTCCCTCCTCTCGACTTCGCTGCGACGAGGTTCCGGCGTTTCCTGGGTTATTTAACTGTATTTGCGCACTCGGACCCTAGAGCGGCCGACACCGACTGCATTGCCGCTTGCTGGTAGCGATGTTACGCTCGTTGGGTGGCTATGTTCTGCTGGCAACATCGGTAGCAACTACGGCTGCTGCATTCAACGCCTCCGTTTCGCCGAACATCGATCTTTTGAATGCGCAACACGCGTTCAGTCTTCTAGAGCGCCCTCCGGAATGTCCGCCATGGTACGTTTACTACATGTGTTACCGTGGAGTCTAGCAACGTTGTTTTGGAACCTCGAAAATGACTTCCGGATACCGGAGATATTCTATGGACTGTGCTGACTCGTTTGGATAGCTTTAACTGTCTACTGCCAGACTTTGGGTGTAAACAGTCGGCTCCGTGTAGTAGCAGCAACGGCCGTTGCGAGTGTCCGCCTGGATTTGCGGGCGACGATTGTCTCCAGCCACGTACGCTTCCCAATGCAAGAGATAGCACGGGATATCGGTAAACTAACGCTGTTTTGTTACACTAGTATGTGGATCATTGGGTGCTGGAGATCACCGACCGGCCAAAGGCGACAAACCGTGTGAATGTGACGCCGGCTGGGGAGGAATAAACTGCAACGGTTTGTCTTCTGGTAATGGCTGCGATAAAAAACCGAAGCTAATACCAATATACAGTCTGCAAGACGAATGCTGCCTGTGCGCCACTGATGCCCGAGGGCCAAAAGGAGGACGGTATTTGCTTTCAACAAGGAATCACAGTCCAGGAGAATTTTCAGCAGTGCGATGTTACCAGTATGTTGCTCGAGCTATAATTTGGGATGCCACTCACAACCCTCGTTAGATAAAAAAATTCTGGAAATGTTGAAGCGTAACCCGCAGGTTACCTTCTCGTGTAACACTCCGGACGAAAAATGCACCTTCCAATGTAAGCTGCTCTCGGGCTACAACTTCTACGAAGTCTGACATATGGCGCAGTTTGGGTTGATCAGATCGAGGCATTTTTCTGTGGCCTAGAAGAATGTCAATGGGAATTGAAAACCCAGCACGACAGAAATATTACCGAATACTCATGCAAAAAGGTTGAGTGCGAGTGTATCCCTGGCCGGACATTGTGTGGTGAAGCTGGTAGCATCGATCTGGGTGAGTTTTTGAAGGAGGAAATCACCGGTCCGGCATCATTCTCCTGCGACTCGTCCAAGTCCAATGATAAGTGCATGTTCTCCGAGCCCAACATGAATTCTATCATCACTTCAATTTTCGGAGACGAAACGATCTTGCTTAATTGCGATTCCGGAGAGTGTATTCACAAATCTCAGGTTCCTGGCTACAGCCGGCCGATTAAGACGATCAACAAACCTCTCATCGCTGGTGTTATCGCGGGGTGTGCCTTGCTTGTGGTTGTTGTGGTTCTGGGAATGTGGTATTTGAGCCGAAGAGCAGCTCAGCGTAGAGGCCTTGGACCGATTCATCTCCCTGAAGATGAAGATGATGCTTTGAAGCTCCTCACAGAACACAAGCCGGCCGCTTTGCATTTCAACAAAATATCGTATGAGCTAGCTGGAAAACAGATCCTGAACGATGTCCAAGGTGCTGTAAATCCTGGGCAAATTATGGCTATCATGGGTCCTTCGGGTGCTGGTAAGCCTTCTACTCCCCAACACCTATCAATTTGATCCACGAACGACTAACATTCTACATATAACAGGCAAAACAACTTTCCTTGATCTTTTAGCCCGTAAGAATAAGCGTGGTCAAGTGAGCGGCCAGTTTCTCGTCAATGGAAACAAGATCTCAGACGAAGATTTTAAAGAGATGGTCGGATTTGTTGACCAAGAAGATACGATGATGTCGACACTTACGGTTTATGAGACAATCCTTAATTCAGCCCTTCTCAGACTTCCCAGAGATATGAACTTTCAAACTAAGAACCGGAGGGTGATGGAAGTCATGGCACAACTGGGTATCATGGGTATCAAAGATCAAATGATCGGCACATCTGAAGACAATGGTCTTCGTGGAATTTCTGGTGGTGAGAAACGTCGAGTAGGAATTGCTTGCGAGCTCGTTACTAGCCCCAGTATTCTGTTTTTGGATGAGCCCACTAGTGGATTGGATTCATACAACGCCTACAATGTTGTCGAATGCTTGGTAAACTTAGCTCGCAACCACAACCGTACAATTGTTTTCACTATCCATCAGCCTAAGAGCAACATTGTGGCCCTCTTTGATCAATTGGTACTGCTAGCAAAGGGAAGATGCGTTTATTCCGGACCTTTCGACAAAGTTCAAAGCTATTTCGATGACCGGGGATTCCCCTGCCCGCCCGGATTCAACATTGCTGATTACCTAGTTGATCTTACTGTACACGCCGAACAACGACGCTTCAACCCTCAGGATGACTTGATTGCAACAGACGAAACATCTTCAATTTCTTCCAGACCGCAGCCTGATACGTCCTCCACGAGATCAAGACCGGGACCAGCATCACGCAAACGAACGTCTTCGATACGTGATGCCCAGGTTAGAGCATTGTTTACGCGAAAGAAGTCGGCTAGTAGTACGGCAGCCACCGAAAATGGAGTTGCATTGTCTGACGATTTGCAAAACTCTGAGGCCTGGAGAAGACCACATCCTGGATTTGACGAGACTGAAGAATTACTACCACCTGTAGCAAAAAATGCGGATTCCACCGAACTGGATGTTTTGATTGAGGCCTACAAGACTTCGGACGTCGCAAAGGCTATTCGTGATGAGATAAACAGCTCAGCTGCCTCTGACGGCAATGGAACGGCCCATGCAAACGGTAGTGCAAGCGATACTGTGGAGATGAAAGGTTTCCGGCGTCTGGGGTGGTTTGGCCAGTTCAGAATTCTCAGCGCTCGTACATGGAAGAATCTTTACCGGAACCCTATGTTGATGCTGGCTCACTACGCTATTGCTATTGTTCTGGCAGTGCTATGTGGCTACCTTTTCTTCGGTATCAAGGATGACATAGGTGGTTTCCAGAATCGAATGGGTCTTTTCTTCTTCGTGCTATCCTTGTTCGGATTCTCCACCTTGACTTCGTTAAACGTCTTCGCTGCCGAACGCACACTATTCCTGCGCGAGCGGGCCAACGGCTACTATTCCCCAATTACCTATTTTACTGCCAAGGTCATATTTGACATTGTCCCTCTCCGAATCTTCCCTCCGATAATCATGGGTACAATTCTGTACCCCATGGTTGGCTTGGTCACCGCCTGGCCAGAATTTTTCAAATTCCTTCTTGTTCTTGTGCTGTTCAACTTAGCGGCATCTGCGATCTGTTTGTTTATTGGCATTGTATGCAAGGACACCTCATTGGCCAACCTTATTGGTAGCTTGGTCATGCTGTTTTCTCTGCTCATGGCCGGACTGCTATTGAACCATAACACCATTCCTGCCGGCGCCCTGTGGCTGCAACAATTGTCCATCTTCCACTATGGGTTCGAGGCTTTGATTGTCAACGAAGTGCGGTATCTGTCGCTGTTTGAGCACAAGTAAATACTCCCATCCCACCTTAGATATAGGACATAGTAGCTAATGAGTCACCACTTAGGTTCGGATTAGACATCGAAGTGCCCGGCGCAACCATCCTCAGCACCTTTGGCTTCCACTCGCTGGCATTCTGGGATGACGTCATCGGACTCGGCGTCTTCGCAGCTGCCTTCATTATTCTGGCGTACGCTGCCATGCATTTCCTCTTGGTTGAGAAGCGGTAGTCCCGACTATCTGGACCACGTGTAATTGATATTAGAATTATAAGTAGTGGCGGGCGATTGTTTCAACTTTCTTATGTATAGCTTACAAATGATTTCTATTTTTATTTTGGATAGGGATCATGGGACGGGATCATCGCGGATTGGATTATCTTTGGAGTTGTTGTCCGATTGTTGCTTTTGAGTACTTGTACGGACTGTTTCTCGAATGCTGGGTGTACTTAATGGGGTGTCTGCAATTTATAAATTATATTTTCAGACACTCAGAATGTATACTTGGGCCATTTTAGGATTTCTTGTGCTGCCTTTCAAGCGAATTGTAACAAGATTACTTCATTTAGCACGTGCACTTTCAAGTCTTTTCCGCCAGTCGCCCAAAGTGAAATTGAAATGAACATTCCGCCAGAGTGTTGAATTGATGGGTACTAACAAATATGCTTTTACTCTTGACCTATTTTCGTCCCAGTGCACGTCTGCCTCCTTTTTCTCAACCCCATTTCCTTGACCCAAGCTCATCACCCACTTACTCTCTAAGCATGTTTGAGGCAATATACACCGGCAGCTAATCAGTCCGTCCAAAGTTTGAAATTGATGATTAATAAAGCTGGCATGGAGTACATAATCTGACAATCCCGGATGGAATTGCTTGTTGTTCCAACGGCTAGCTCGATGGTTCGGCCCTGGTTGTGGCGTCTTTGGCGTGGTCGGTCTAGGTTGTAAAAGTCGATGCTCCGGTAGTGATGAATGCTTGGCTCGGGATGGACCAAGGGCCTAGGGGCGGGGCACAGTTTATCTCCTGCTTTTGAACTTTGGACTGGTTGCTACTTGATTAGGGTGATCGGTGGATCCAGTTAATGGGATTGGCCAGTCGGTGAAAGAGCATTGCGATCATGGTGGAAGAAACATAGAGGAGGCCAGGAGATTTGTTACATGTACATATGTATTGTAAGTGATAGGAAATGTTTGGTAGCGGTTTGACGATGTAAGACTCGGGAGAGAAGAGGTTAGGGGACAATACATGAGCCTGACACCAGTACTCTACACTGAAATAAACAATATTTGAATATCCCTGTTCATTTCTTCATAGTGTGTAACAGTGTGTAACAGTTGATTCTACTTGCGCAGCATGTTCATCGCGGGAATCGACCAATAGAAACCTTCATCATCATCATCATCATCGTGGTAGCTCGGTGTTTTTTCAATTGAAATCTGAAATAACAAAACTTCTGCCTTGATAATCTACTCCTTTAGAAACCTGGAGACCGGCTGTTGTGCTTGTACGGGTGTCGGTACTAGTCGCCAGTAATAACGTTACACACATTTCCTCGGTGTAGCCCGCCCGTGTAACCATCTCTAATTGTTTTTGCATGTTGACTAGAGTAATCAACTAATTTCACGGGGACATGGCTCCTAATTTCTATGTATCCGTAAGTAAGTATGTAAACTGCTGCCTATGTAGTAGCTAGTAAATAGCCAGTAGGAACGTGTAATTAGTGTTTAGTGCTAGCAGGGAGTGTAAGACCCGAGGAGAAGACGTGTTGATAGAAAACTTCACGTAGGCGCTGTACGCCCACGCGCCTTCGCACCACGGTGTATTTCAACCAATGGATTCCCCTGGATTATGTAGCTAATACTTAAATACTTGCATTTCGTGTCAAGCTAGGAAGGACTCTCTGTGTCACTCAAGCGAATATAAGTACGAGTGCAAACCACTCACTCAATACATTGTCTTAGTACCTCCTGCAATGTCCAATTCAACAACTGCCACCGAGCTGGAGCTTCTGCGCGCCGAGGTAGCGGCGCTCAAAGAGCTTGTGAAGCAACAGCAGAATGGAGGCTCGAACTTGACAACGGAACCAGTCGAGGCTGAGGTTATTGCATCTGTCGCAGAATTAATTGAGGGGAAGGAAATAACTACCGAAGTACCTCAAGCACCAAAAGAAGCAACGAATGAAGTCCCAAAACCACTGCCAGAGCACACCGGTATCCAATCCAAGGTGATTGATTTGCCGGAACCTGACAGGACCTTGACGTGCACCGGAGATACCATAGATGCAGTGACCAGAAAATGGCTCGACACTTTCAATTTCGATCTGAAAATGCTAAATTATTACAGTTTGTAAACACATCTCCCGACAAAACTCCTCTCTAAGTGATATGCAGTAAATACACAACGCGACCAGTACTTCTTTCAAGGCGTGGACCGCGCCAAAGTGATGCCGTCCCTGGTAGAAAAGTTGTTTAATGATACGGACATAGATAGAGATGTGGACCTCGAGAAACTGGCAGAATTTGTAGCGCTGGCTGGTCCGGAGAATGAGCAGATGCCCGTGACTGTAAGGGATTTTCAAGATATGCACTGTCGAGAGGGATTGGAGTTTAAGGTTCAAACCGACGAGGAGCTGTGGAAATTGTTGTCTCGACCGGTATGTGTAACTCCGTAGACAACGTGTGGGATAACAACCAACAAATGCCGTGTTTTTACAGAGGGAGAAAGGGAGTAAGAAAGAGTCGGATCGGCGACTCTACTATGAAAAGGTAATAATTGAACTATATCCCATTTTATATAATTGGGAATCTCTAATTACTTACGTTGTAGGTCGCCATTTGTCCTGGTTTGAACGAAGACGGGGAGGGTGAATTTCCTGTGTATGGACGAGAAATGTAAGTCTAATAAGGATTTCTGCTATGCACAGAGTATTTTAACAAATTCTATAGCTACGTGGGCCAGATAACTCCAAACATCGCTCTAGCTCTGCTTTGTTTTGCAATTCGAAGCCCGACGCCAGCTAATGCCAGGTTTTTTCAGTACTTGGGTAGAAATTTAGATTGTGCGCTCAGCACGGACACTAGCGAAATACAATCATACGCTGATACTTTTGTATATATCCACCTACTTTCTTCCAGGCAGGTATAGACCATTAACATGAATATTTAGCATAACTACAAACGGGCTACGTACTGCTTCTCGGCTGTCTTCCTTGAGATAATCTGGCCCCCTGAAGATGCGACAGTCTCACCCGTGAAGACTTTAAATTATCCTAAACCCACTGGAACAGAAAATTTTGGCTCCGATTTGTGCGGCAAATTCGCCCCCAGTAAACCCGATTCACCAGATATATGCGAATCTGTAATTTCTCTCACATTCGACTGCCTGGTAGCTGAAAGTGGAACGTATTGGACGCTCATTTCTCTGGGCGAGTACACAGAGGACAGTGCATATATGGGAAAACCTAATCTAGGTCTCGAAAGCGCTGAAAGATATAGCTCTCCGGAAGAGCTGTTTTTGGATAAATTGGGTATAAATTGGATATATTTACCCTTGGCTAACCCTCGCTAATCAAATGCAGCGAGAGTGATTGACACAGCTGTGGATGATGGCATGATGGGTGTGATGGATGTTCTGAAAGATTATCTGGACTTACCAGTGGGTTCATCATGATTCGAACTGTGATCTCTATGGCTAAGTTTGATATACTAGGTGCGGTCTTTGTTTAATCAAGAAGAGAGCGAGCAGCTCCTGTTTGACAACGCTCGCTTCACACGCACGAAGAAGTACCATTGGGCCCTGACATGGCTCGGGAAACTTCAGCTCAATACAAATTCATTGCTTGCCGCGATCGATGATGTTGAAAATACACTAATACCAAAGCTGCGGGCAGAGGCACAGGAGCACAGAAAACGCACTGGCCAAACGCGGCGGGGCCAAGAACTGGTTTCTGAGGCGAACTTCCGGCGCAAACATGAGCAGGCAAAGAAAGTCTACAGACGCATCCTCGAGAAGCAGGAGGAAGTCAAAGACCTCCGGGATGCGCTGGTCAACGCCTCGGGGGTGCTCCAGTCCCGTGCCGCAGTGTCCCAGGCCGAAACCGTCTACATCCTAACAATCCTGATGATAATATATCTGCCCGTCACGCTCGTCATAGGCACATTCAGCATGAGCGTTCTTCCTACCAGCTCACAGACATTACAGGTATTTGGTATTACTATGGGCATCGTCGTCGTGGTTACCACCCTGCTCGGTATCAACCTTGGTAGCATTATCACAATAATATCCAAAAACGTCGACAAACTGCGCAACACGATGCACAGCTCGATGGCCAACACGGGTGGCTCATGGGGAAAGCGCAGCAACAAGCTTAAGATTTCTTCTGAGGCCGAGAGAATCGTTGAGCGTGATCGAGAGTTACGCATTCCCGTCGCATGGTACTACACCTGGTACTCGCTCGTCTGGCTGTTCATCGTTTTCCCGGCCACTGAGCTCATCTCCGCAGGCGGCTTGAAACACATAACTGCCCGGGCCGGAACTAAAGGCGCACGCTGGGCATGGGATGTCGCCGCCGTGCCTCTGAGGATGATGCTTCTCCCGCTCCACGCCGTACTGATCGTGGTAGACTACGTCATCTTCGTGATAATGGGCGCTGCGCTGGTCGGCCGCAATGATCGTACATCGACTGATACGGAGCCTGTCTCGAAACCATGGACCACCCGCTTCACAGATCCGTTCAGAATCTTCTCTGAACTAGCCTCGCCGAATTCGCCATCGCCATCCCCGCCGCCGCCAACTAAAGGTCCTACGGCCACAACAGATCTCAAGCCTTCCCCAAGTCAATCACACATATCTCCTGAATCTCCTGACTTCTACTCCGAGTTCAAGCAGTACCTAGCTGAGGTACATGCCAAAAATAAAGAGAAAGAAGAAAAAGCGAACGGGAAATATGAAGATAATCCAGAGATTGAAACAGTGAAAACAGAGCCTATTCTTGAGGTAAAGTCTAAAGATATGATTGATCAGAAGATTCCTATAGCAACGTCTCTGCGGAATGTTAAACGGACCTCTTCAATAGAAGAGCGGGATCTGGAAAAGGGAATCTAGATAAGAACGTGCTGTGTATTTTTTGGGGAGCCGGTGTTGGATAATTATTTGAGTTTGTTTATAATTGTCTTTGGGTGATTATATTTTTAAGACTAGAATATATATGAAATATTAATTTATCAGGGCGTTTGAAGAGTAAGGATTTTGGCTTTAATTCAACGCAATATCACTAGTGTAGCTTCTGTATATCCTTTTATATGTTACTCTGATTCATGCTGATCAATCTTCGATCTTTAAGAACTTGTAATACTCCCGGTGCCCACTAACCACGTGACAGCTGGGGCAATAACTGTGTAACGGACGCGTACTTTATGACATGGATAACTTGGCAGCAGGGTGAAGTCAGCAAATTCCGGTCTGAGCCCAATCATGCGCCTGAACAGCTGAACATTGCCACGGGTGGATGATCTCCGGCCCGTTCATGAACAAACAAAAAGCACATTCCATCTTCTCCGTGATTGGAGAAACGTTCATGATGAACACCAACTCCTACTTTTTGTGCATTATGGACGATGCACACAACAGGTGTCGGAATGGAATTGCTGGTGTTTGAGAGTGTCCTACAAGATGTAAAGTGCTTGTTGCTTTCGTGCCGTAGATTAAATATAAATCAATGATTATTGCCTGATGTCGCTAGACTTAAATGGCCATTGAGTGCTGATTGGTCGCCACTGGCCGCACACACGCCTCCGACGGTTCTTCGCCCTAGCACCGCTATCCCCGTTTGGGGCTGTCAGGGTGTCTCACCTCGTCCAGGGTAGAGGAACTAATTTTGGAGTAGTTTGGCAATATTTCTCCCTCCTCCCTTGCGGAGTTAGTTGGAACCTGGAGCAGACAAACCAAACCCCCATCGCACCGTCCAACTGCTCGTTTCTCCTTGTTCGGTCGATAACTTCATGCCTGGGGGGCATCGCTATCAATAACTTCCCCTCCTTTCCCACAATTGAGAGAAAGAGAGAGAGAAAAATAGCTTGTTCTGTATCCTCTGTCGCCTGTCGCTCGCTACCGGAACGAAGGGAGCTCTTGCATTGCTATTCGTCCACTGTGCTGCTTGCTTCTCACCGAAACGACGTCCACATTTATTCTTCGACATCTTTCACCGGACACTACTATTATACAGAACTCGCTCCACGTATTCGAAGACAGATATAATACTACCTTCTCGACACGGTGAATCAAGCAATACCGGTGTGAATTGTACGACGTTACGGCTGTGAAGTGGTGGGCACCGGGTAGGGGAAATGTGGATTGACAAGGCTCAGCATAGGCGGAATTTAGGCATGAGGACTCTCAATATTCGCAACCGCGACCCTGATCCTGAGACCGTGCCAGATGGCACAACATATCGGCAAAACCAAGCGTTAATTGTATGGCCCCCTCTCTGACATTTCCCCGCTGTTTGTCTTCTCCAGTTTGTGTTGTCCTTGAAGCACAGACCATCTAACATGGTCGTCTCGATCCACAAACAGATAGCTGTTATATTTGTCGGTCTCATCGTCTTCCTTTTCTTAACATACCTTCTGCTGCGATGTATCCGTCGACGAAATAATGAACCTCCGAAGTTTTTCCCCGAGCCGTTGAAGAAACGATGGAGGGCCTGGAGGCCCGGAACATACACTTCTCCAGGAAATAACACTCCCCGGCTCCCGTCGACTCGGTCTCGCCATCGTAACCAGGGCCAGGGTGTGAGCAGAGTGGAGAGCATCCGATCAATCATGACCCTACCAGAGTATAGGCCTGTACCTGCCCCAGACCGCGAACGTACCATTGGACGGGAGGGCGAGCGAGGAGGAATAGATGTGGTGATTGAGTTTCCTGAGACAATAGACGAAGAGGAGGATCGGCGCGAGGAGCACATGCAAGCGTTATACGAGATCCGTCTAGCCCGCCAGCTTGAGCGGGCAGCCGAACGGGAAAGCGGGGATCTCTCGGCATCTTTGAATGCGGCCCGACGGCCAGGAAGCTCTACCTCCGGAGGCCCAGCAGACGACCCGAACCGGCCCGCAAGCTCGACCGCATCTTTAATTGCCGCCCTCCAGTCCGTCCAGGAACGCGAGCAGCGGATGTCTCAAGTCTCATATGCCTCAGTAGGCGTGACCCGTCCCGACGGAACACGAGTCCGTCCATCCACCGACTCGGATCGCCCACTCCTCGAGACCTCCGCACCGATGGGTACCTCCAGCATCCGCAGCCTCCACGGCCATGGCCGCTCACACAGCAATCTTAGCTACACCTCATCCATGGGCACTCCTGAGCGTCGGCGTTCAGACGAAATCTTCAACATGGGCTCTGCCCGCCCCAGCGTAGACACTCGACCTGGCACCGGCATAGGAAGCGGGGAACCGCCCGATACCCCGCCGCCCTTCGACGGGCCCACACCAGACTATGAGGGAATGGATTGGGGCGAACCTCCAGAGTACAGCAGTCCTGTGGAAACCCGGAACCATGGCCCCAACCAGCTGCCCGTGCTCCGCATTGACACAGCCTCACCGGCACACAGTCGGAGTCCGAGCCCGCAACCACCACAGGAGCGGTAGCCCATGTCCATGTTCTAGAAATTTTATTGGCATTATTTATTGGTACATACTAAACAATACTTCACCTATTCGTTACATATATTTCGCGCCCATCATTCGTTCGTTCCATATCCTCATGCAGCGCCCTCGCCGGGCACTGTCAACAAAAACAAATTGGATATACACTAGGGAAATATCAGGCGTTCTCTCAAGCTTTTTTATTTTTTTATTTTTAACGAAATGAATATGATCCCCCCCTCCGCTCCCGTACCCCTCCCCCTTTAAATCTTTCTTGTAATTTTTTTTAAAAAAAGCTAAGTTAGCTGCTTTAGCTTCGTTAGCGTATCCCCTCTACCCCCCCCCCCTTTTTTTTTTATGTATGTGTGTGTTGGATGCTTCTTGCCAAGTGTATTACCATAGCGTTGCATTTATTTTGGATTTTGTTTTTTATCAAGTTAGTGGGGGTTTCTATCTGCAAACAAACTGGTCTGGGGGAGTACTTCGGACGTTTCGATGGCTTTTAATGTACTCTAATGGATATAGAAACTGTAGTAGGGGGTGGTGGTAGTGGTGGGTTGGGTATGCATACGCGTTGGAGGAGGAGGAGAGAATAGATCAAAGGCGGAGAAGAGGTCAGATGTAATCATTCGTTCGTGTATTTGGTGATTATATTTATGAGGATGGCAGAGATGGTAGCCAATGAGAAGTCGTGCACGAGCAGGTGGCATATACTGCTACCTAGGTTCGACATTTCCTGTCAAGTATGCCATCAGTAGGGCTGATCAGTTTTGATTATACGTGTGTATGTACGAGCGGTTTAGCAGCATAGTTTGTGGTGGTGGAAGATAAGCATGGATAGTCACTCGTAATGCGACGTGGAGCCAAGCGTCATTGAATTTTGATATAGTTAAATGTCATAATAGCCCTGTATCGTTGCCAAAATGTGTGTATGCATCATGCAATCGTCATTAAAAATACACCTCCGCTCTCTCGCACGCTCTAATCCCAATACTTAATAACACAATCCAGGCCGGCACTGGCCACCTTGCTGCTCTCCTGCGGATGCCACTGCGCCGCCACGACGGGCCCGTCGCTGGCCTGGAACTTGTGGTACATCTTGCAGCTCTTCCAGTCCCAGAAGCACAGCCATCCTCCGCTGTCGCCGCTCATCAGGAACTGGCCGTCGGGGCTGATGTCGACATCGATGGCGTAGCCGGCGTTGTTGTGGCCACGGAAGGCCTTCTTGCGGTTCTGGCGGAACTTGTCGGTGGCCGCGTACACGACGACCTGGTTGTCGCCGGACTGGTACGCCACGTACTTGCGCGACGGGTGCTGGGCGGCGCGCACCATCGAGTACATGTACGGCTCGGCGATGAACTTGATGGGCACGGGGATGCCGTACTCCCACGCGCGCAGCGACTTGTCGTCCGACGTGGTGATAAAACGCCGGGCGTCGTCGACGAACGTGATGGTGTTGACCGGGCCCAGATGGTGGTCGTACTCCTGCACGCGCTTGCCGCTGCGCGTGTCGAACTGCACGATCTTCTTGTCCGACATACCCGCGACGAACTCGTGCGGCATGCTGGGGTTGAAGCGGATCACGTGCGGGATTTTGCCTGTCGTGAAGTGCGAGAGGCAGGCGCCGGTTTCGGTGTCCCAGAGCTTCATGTAACGGTCGTAGGAGGCCGAGAGGAACTGTTTACCGTCGGGCGTGAAGGTGATGTCCGTAACAGCTTTAGAGTGCCCGTTGTAGGTGCGTAGTAGCTCGCGTTGATGATAGACGTCCCAGATCTGGGGTGGTGTTAGAGATTCAGATATAGAGGCGCAAGAGCAGGAGGGAACATACCTTTACTTTAGCATCACTGCTCGATGATAGCAGTAGATGGCCATGTTCGGGGAAGAAGCGTAGCGCGGTGATAGGCTTTGTATGGCCCTTCCACGTGTGCACCAACTTTTTGGGGATGTAATTTGTCGTCGTGCCCACCTCTTTGCGCAGGTCGACGTCCAGATCCTGCGGAACATGCATATACGTGCGGCCCTGGTAATCGTACTGCTCGCTGCCATGGAACTCGCTCGTCTCCGCCCCAACACCACCGGTATTAACATCGAGATACTCGCGACCAGCCTTATCAATGATCGGATTCGATACCGGCGCCGTGTACTCTTCGTCTTCCTCGACCTCCGCATCTTCATCATCACCGGATTCATACTCCTCGCCCTCCTCATCCTCTCTCGTCTGCTGTGGTTGATCATTATATCTCGCCCACGGGCCGAGGTAGGCGTTTTCTCCGTCGACAACACTCGGATCCCCTTTCCGCTGCCTCTTCCTCTTCAGCACCTCCCTCTCCTTTTTGGTCGGGCGCAGCATGACCACATCCTTCCCACCGTGCACCGCCGCAGCATCAACATCCCCCACCATCGTCAGGCCTCCTACATTCTCGCGGCCAGGATCGGCAGCATATCCCAAGCTCGTAAACGTGCGCTGCTGGGTGCGAAATGTGCTCTCGCTCATGGCGCTCTCCTCCGCGTATCCCGTCGGCACGTTTTTGCGCTTGCGCGCCGAGGTAGTGACAAAGGGATTTGCGGGTCCTGCGATGGGCGCGGTCAATTGCTCATAGGTCAGGTTGGTAGTCATCCGGGTCTCATGCGGCGCAATCAGGATTTGCCGAAGCAGCATTGGGTCCTCAAGAGAGACGTCCGGAGCGGCGGTGATGCGCGTCGAGGTGGGGAGAGGAGGAGCGGGAGACATGCCCGTATCGCTATCGCCTTCGCTCGAGGCGTAGTCGACGAGTGCCATTATAGGCGGTTTTGGGGAAGATGTTGAGGTATGAGCAAAGATGTCAAGACGAGACAGCTTGGGAATTGTGGAGCCAAGCATTGGGCGCCACGGTGGCGCGGCCTGGGGCGTCACAATTTGGAGCTTGCCACATCAGTGATAGAAGTTTCACGTGACAGCACGCCGTTAGTCAGCTCAAGCACAGACCACTGTTTGCTCCGATTCTGAGATTTGCTCTCTCTCTCTGTAAGTTACACAAGCTACGATCACATCTTGTTCTCTCTGTAGTCATGGCTATTCCATGATCCGTTCTTTACTAGACAACTGGCGTCTAATAGTTTATGCCTTAGGCACGAGTGCGGCACAGAGATTCTGTGAATATGTGTGTGCGCCCCAGCCAGATTATATATTTTGCCCAATCCAGAAGTCCTTATACCTGCGGTGGATCGGGCAATATCCTTAGGGTTCCTCGCATGGCCAAAGGCTTTGGAACAACATAGACGGCTGAGAACGCAATAATTGTGCTTTGCAGTGTTGATACTGTATTTGAAAGATAATAGATAGAATCATACAATCATGATAAATAAATATGTTACCAAGGAAAAAACATACACCTTCTATAGAAAAATCATCAGTGTTCCCAACACAAAAAGATAAAAAAACACCATCCAAATGAAAAAAAATTGCCGAAAACAAATCAAACCGTTGCGTCAGTGTGCTTGTTTACATCCAATCCGCTATGGTACTACAGTAGTCCCTCCAAAAACTAGAACCTATTTCAGCCTAAAAAAACGAAAATAAGGAAATAAGACTAAGAAACAAAGAAACTAAAGCTCCAATCCACATTTTTCCGCTGCTGAGCTGCTGCGTACAGCTTATCTGTACCGGCGTGACTCGTGCGCTGTTTCTCTGTAATAGTTGTACTGTTCTGCCCGTTGTGCCTCACGAGCGGCAGCCCTCTTCGCCTCGAGTTTATGGAAGGATTCGCAATTGTAGCAGTCGCACTGAACACTACACCTCTTGGACAGCGTCGTGTGCCCTAACTTGTAATCCTTCCCAGACACTTTGTCCACGTACTCGTACTTGAATAAATGTTCCTTTGCGCTGTTGCTTGAATCAGGGTAGTTGACCCTCCAGCTTCTGGGTGGTATGCCCTGCATGCTGCCAAAATGGTTGTGCGCCTCCATGCGGATATTGTGGGTCTCCGGGGAGGTGTAGTACTCGGGAGAGGGCGTGCGAGAGAGTGAGACGGGGGCGGGGCCGTAGTAGGGGGCGGCAACTTGTGGATATTGATGGTGTTGCTGAGTAGGAGGAGTTTGGTATGGTATGAGAGCGGTCGGTGCAGTAGGGACGTAGTGCTGCGCTGCCGACATACGAGGTTGGGAGTACATGTAGCGATTTTTGGTGGAGACGTGATTACGAACTATGCAGTCCATGAGTGTAGTATTTGTATGCGGGATTATCAGGTAGATCAGCAGATTAGACGAGTCTAAAGGGCAATGGGTGGGGAAGTCTGCCGGATTTATATAATATAAACCTTAGGCCTACTTTCGAATTTAATACCAGAACTCAGCCGAGGTGTGGAAGTAATTCCTGTATCGGCCAGGGCCAGCCCAGCTTACACTTCGCAATAGTCTGCGCCGTGGTGTAAGTCTTCTACGGCGGCGCACATGCAATTCCTTTTTCCAATGAGTCTCCGCGGACGATGATAGGAAAGGTTCCAGTTCCGGCTCAGACGCTTCCGCATAAGTGCAGAAATCATTGGGCAATGTTGTTTCTGATGCACAGTTCATCACGTTTTCTACATGCGCACTGATTCGACTCTGACCATCTGCACCCCACATCCATATTTTCCAGTCAACCTTGGAGGAAATTCCAATTATGACCCCTTCCAGCTGGTCGGTTGTTGGTGACTTAGGGCTGGTTGCAAAATCATCCCAAATTGTATGTGCGTGCTATCTTTTCCTTGGATCTAGAACGTGCATGCACATGTGAGCAGGTCTGGGTTGTGAACACCACTGCATACTTGCGCCGCTTCGGACGTCTCAGAGGCCGTTGGCCAATGGCGTTATAATTAATTAATACTGCGGCGTGCACGAGTATGTTCAGACCACGTTACCAAGTAGACAGCATCATTAGACGCCAGCTGAGCTCTCGGAATGTCATTATACGAATATTGCGTAACTCCCGAACGTAAATTGCGATCGAGAACTATTAAAGCGAGACGATTTTTCTAAGTACCACAGTAGATCGAATGTGCATGTGACACGGAAAGGTAGAATCATATATCTAGGCATCATCCCACGTGGGGTGAAAATGTTAAAATAAGGCTCAGACGTTAAGTCTAATAAAGCTTATAAGGCTGATCCTCATACGGTACTAAAGAATACGTCATCGAAGTCAAGTGGTGTATACGCGGCGCCAGCGGCAGGGCGGACGCCAAATACTCATCGGGGAGGTATTTGTTGCCTCCTGTGCCCCCCTACGTGTCGTAGTATTTCTTTTCCTTCATTTCACAGGGCTAAAGAGGCTGTGTAAAATATAACTGAATAAAGAAATTATAAGCAGTAGTTGTGAGGCACATGTATGCAGTTGCAAGCGGTGGCGCTTCATTTCATGAATTCCGCGTTAGACGCCGTCCATGAGAGCTCACTCGCTTACCTTGCATTACTGATTATAACTTTTGTGTGAGAATACCTGGTCGCTAACTTCTATATAGTTTTTTCAATTCCTGTGTAATACCCCTCTTTTACGTCCCGAAAGCGGCTTTACCCGCATGGAAATATCAACGTCTTATATCCGGACCAACGCGAACGCTTCATCGAAAGATATCTGCTGGTTCAATTTCACCACCAATGCAACTTTCATAAGTACCCATAAGTCTTCGTGGGCGTAGATTCGATAATATAATATGTGATGAACCGCACCCCTCACCCAGGATAAAAGTTAACATGTCTACTCATGGTCACTCCACAAAGACAGAACTTACAGTGCTGTCGAAGATACAGAGAACGAGTAGGGTGGGTACTATATGCGGGCTTGTGGGTGGGTAAAGAATCCAACCGGACCAGTCTGCGTGAGAGTATGCAGAGTACACACGTTTTTTCCCCTGTTGCTGGCGCTGGCCATCAATTTACAAGACATCGTGCGTGCTATCTGGTACGCCTTGCATGTTGTAGTGCCCGCCCTATTTGGCATCTGGGACACCCTTTGGGAGTTCCCCGCGCTGTTCCGGAGACACCATCCACGTCCTTGACGCCATGCACGCGCTTGACGCCTTGTCCGCATTTGGCGCAACAAATGCCTATTATAACTAGATCACCCACTTATAAAGTTCTTTGTGGTTAGCCGATTACTGTATTATCACTAGCGAGCATGGAATATTCAATGCGATAGGTTATCAACTTAGAATGAATAGTCTCGATCGTAACCAACCGTTTTACCAACCGTTTTTATTGTCGTTCCTCGTATCAAGCGATCTAGCAAATATACTGGAAAATTATGGCGCATAATAGAACTACTCTAGAAAGTGGATTCTGCTAAATAACGCTTTCTTACAAGCTTGTTTGGCTTTTACGGGTTTTAGCTAGAATTCCCTGCCCCGACGCCGTAATTCACAAAATACCCCAAACTCATAACAACCTAGGTTATCCGAGGCTACCTGTTAGTTGTCCGAGCCAATAGCAGCTACAGACTCTACCCTTGATGTGAGAATAGGATATTTGTTGCTACCAGCCCAGGGACCTATTTGCAAAAAAAGACTTATATCACTTATGTAATTGAGCAGTGGGCTTGCGAGTTGCGAACCGCCGTTAAATTGAGTTCCTCGAGATCTGCCAGCAAAGCAGAAAAGCCCAAGGAAATACAACGTAGGCACAGAAGGCTAAAGCGCTTCAGAGAGCCCCCCAATATATCAAGTACACGACGCATTAAAAATATGGGACATAATTCGCGAACTAGCATGCTGCCACCTATCGTACGCGAGGGAATACAAATACAGGTCGATATGTGGTCGAGGCCCGGGGATATCCAGTGAAATAATATAAATCCAGTTGGGGGTATTCCGCGAATTGCCACACTGGGGTCCCGTTTTATGTACGTAATTTAACAAACGAAAAAAGAAAAAGGCTCTGTTCCAGCTAGCAAGCAGCAAGAGAGAAGAATATGGATGGTAGTTTAGATTACAATAAACCTTGTCTATGTAAGTGGATGTAATAAAATATAGCAGAGGCAAGAACAAGCCGTCAAGAGCAAATGTTCGGTAGATTTTACTAGTAATACATTGAATTCACTCGAATGCATACTGCACTATCAAGGGGTACACCTTATCAGACTCTACTTTCACCGGCAACTCCAAGCTTCTGGCAGGTGTGAACTCTTGCGCTGCACAATCCATTTTTACCGCAAAATCATCCGCGTCGAGGGAAATATCTAATCCATTCGGGCAAAGGGGTGACAATATGTCAGTATGGCAAGTCGAGACAATGGAAAATACCCCAGCAGTGACGGCAGTACTGGTCACAGAAGCCTTTGTTGTTGTTATTAGTGAGGACGATATACACTGTACTTGTATCACCACAAAATACGAGAATCGACCACATCTAGTCCACAAGGCAATGCAGGGGCTTAGACATCCCAAATCTTTGACAGTGATCCGCAGCGGGGTAGCTTCTAGATGAGCTGTAATACACCAAACTTTGTTCATACTTATGATAAGCAATGAGAGCTGCATAACCTAACAAACTTAGGGTATCAGGTTGCCTTTTGCATGACTTGTAAGTTTTCTCATACCCAAGCTTTGATGAAAAAGAATCAACATTTTTTTTTTCTCGTGAATTCTCAGAACCCAACCACATATCATCCTAGCTGATCTCCCGAGCCTCGTCTGTGAGATTAATTTATATTTCTTCGCATAAATCCAGAACTTGGCTGCAGTGTACGCAAGCTCCTCTATTATGTCCCATCTTTACATGTCGTTCACTTAGCTGGGCACACCGAAGTGCTTCAGCCCGCTAGATGTGTTGTGCTAGGTTTGCTTCGGGCTTGTGCTTCTTTATTGGCCGCCCTTAAGTAACGGAAGCTCACCAATCGTATCCGAGCTGATTACTATTTATCAGCACTTGATCCAGAGTCCTCTGCAGTGAATTCTTCCCCGGGACGCTGCAATGGCTAGGGGTAGCTACTTATTATCATATCATAGCAACCGCCGTCTAGAATTAATCTAACTTTATGTAACTTATACCTCATAGCATCGAGAAAGTCGGGATTTTATATTGTGTTCAGGGGTATCATGTCAATTACCGCATCGACCGCGTGATATATTTTAGCTGAGTCTGTTGTTTGGGCTTCGCGCTATTTGGGGAGGTACGAACGAATGGGCTTCGCGTTATTTGGGGAGGTACGAACGAAACATACAGTATCACTCGGATAAGAGCATACATTCGTACTTCTCAAATTGGATAGAATCACGTGACCCAAGAAGTCGATCATACAAAACCTGTAGGTCTAGGTCACATGATTCTATCTAATCTGAGAAGCGCGAGTAAAGTAACACGAGTTCATGAAGTAGCCGTTGACTGACCCGTCAAGAACAAAATAACTGAACGTCTTTGAAAAAATAATTCGCTACTCGCACTTAGTTGACTGGTAGCCCATCAAGAAATTCAAACACTCACTGACCCATAAAGTTAGTGCCCACTGGTCTACTACATCTCGACCAGCGCACTTGTGAAAGAACCAGAGAGTGTAAGATGGACTGCTGCCCTACTTAGTGACCGTCCTCCCCCCAACCCGCGATCATCAGAGCAGCCGAAGAAGTGTAAAGAGATGCTAGCAAAAGTGCAAGGCCTGTCATTATCTACGTACAGCTACAAGTACATAGGGTTTGGCTAAAATACTCCCGCTCTGGTGCAGTAACTTTAATCTTCCCTCTAGTATCAGGTACAGGTTGCAGTGCAAGTTCGCGAATCATGCCTGATCACTTTAAAGTTGAGCCCGCCAGTGAGGGCTTGCAGAGCTGGCTTCTTTTCTGGCCGTCCTCGAAGAAGTTGACCGCTAGGTGCGTTCTGTTAGTCATAGAGCCCGAATCCATTCGGTCGACTAGCTTGTCAAGTCGGTGACTTTTCCGCTCAGTTGGCTCACTAACTGGTCAAGCCAGTCGGCTGGGTTGGCTCCTGTTCAGTCGACTGGCTTGACAAACCAGTCAACTGAGTGGAAAAGTGACTGGCTTGACCAGTGAGCCGGCTACTTCATGAAGTCGGTTATTTGACAGCTCGGCCAGAACACATGCAAGGACTGTAGAGGCAAAGTATTTACGTCCTGCGAGACGCATAGTCCAAATTCCCCGGTACTCCTATGTAATTAATCATAGTACAAATCATCAAAAACCAGACGATACGTTCCACTCCAAACGCCAGCAAAACAAAATATAATACATAAAAATAATGAAAGTTTAGTCCACAATAGGCTAAGATGCCATACTTTACGGCGTTGGTTGGTCCTGCCTTACTGACTTTAGGCTCTTGTAGTGTTTAACGTAATTCTTTAAAGGTGTGTTTTCATCCTTCCACCACAAGTTCTGCGCAGAAGTTATCCTTTTTGTTGGTGGCTTTTCCTCGTGTGCTGGATTTCCTATGAAACTCCCCAAGTCTCTGCTTGTTCCAAAGAAAACACGCCTTTTTTCCTCCAGTTTCCTTTTTCTCTCCTCTGTAAGTGCTTCATACCCCGGTACTCTTATATCCCGGTTCCGAAAACCAGCATATAATTCTGGCTTGGACGGTTTGGCGACAGCTTTGCCTTTCAACCGTAAAGATTTTGTGATAGAAACCATTTGGGCAGGAACGTCTTTTTTTCGACCAATTGCCGAGCCATCCGAATCTGTGTCAATCTGAATTACTTCTGAGGGCGGCTTCGTCAACGCTTCTACATTTCGCCGTCTATTTATAGTCGGAGAAACAGGATGCGAAGGGGATAGTTGGTTTTGAAGAATTGAATGGAGGGTACGATAAGTTGCCGATTGTGGCGTGGAAACATTATCTGTAGACACCCTCGGTTTCTTGTTTTGTGATGTGTGTGTTTCAAGTTCACGAGGGCGTTTATGATCAGACCTTGTGGAAGAGTCATCTCCTAACCTACAAGGCCCTGAAGAAACCGGCGACGAAATAAGATTAATCACATCGTGTGGCACTTGTGGTCGTGAGCGGCCTGGAACTGTTGTGGGACTGGTGCCCGTCATGTATGACTCTACCGTCGTTATCGTAGGATTTTTTTCTTCAATATCTGTGCTCTGTTGCTTTCTTTTTCTTCCCAACTCGATTGCTGGAGCAGAGCCATTAGCCACTGATTTTTCAAGGAATTCCCTTCGCTGGCTGGCTAGTAGCTGGGGCACATCCTTCGGAATATCACGGATTTCTTGGCTTGCAAAGTCAACTTCGCATTTCGTCTTTTTAACCTTCCGTTGTGGTGGGGGGCTAAAAGTCTTCTCTCTCTGGTTACCTTCACCCCTCGTAACGTCCGGAAGTTTTACTAGGGCATCAACTTTGCGAGACGCATCTGTGTGGTTTTCATCACTTTGTATCTGTGTCGAAGATTCCGGTGATAGTACATGCGTAAAGCTTGTAACCTGTCTTTCAGGGAGCTCCTGGGAGCTAGTGTGTTCGCTTACCCTCGTTCTAGGAACCATTTCATCTGTTGTTTCCTGTGTAGCAAGTTTATCCCACCGTGAGGGAGAGCTAGCAAAACTTTGGCCCTGATTGTAAGGTGTTCTCTGGATCTGAACTACTTCTTGTGAGAGTTGTGTAGCTGGTGGAGGTAAAGATAGTTGTCGCCCCACCCTAGGCGAAGGATCGATCGCAGAGCTTTGAGTATGAGAACCCGATGAGTTATGTACAAAGCTTGTAATTTGTCGTTCGGGTAATTCTTGGGAGCTCTGTTGTTCATGTGAGATCGTTGCAGGAACCATTTCCTCCCCGATATCTATTTCGTCTCTGCGTGAAGGGAAGCCTGCAAAGCTGTGAACACGGCCATATGGTGTTCTTTTAACTTGCACCACCTCTTTAGGATTTGGGGCAGTCGATGGAAATTTTTCAATATGGACCGAGTGATCCGTGATTGTCAAAGATGGTTCTGGAGCTATTGTAAATTTTAGCATGTAAGACCGCCAAAAAACCTGAGCACATACCACAATCTTTTAGTTCCCTTACTTCCCTTGTATGTACTGTCTCTTCACTGGAAGCTTCTACAGTTAGGTCATTTGCCATATTTGAGGTATCAACACTCCTACTTGTTGATTTCTGAGGTATAAAATCCGAAACAGGTCTTGCTTTCAAAGGGATTAGAGGGGCTAAAGGAATTTCATCATCGTCATCATCATCATTTACACGTGATGTGACAGTATTATCCCTTAAAACTATATTATTACTTGTTGCAGGCGCCAACTCAAATGCCGTGTTTACATTTGTGTCTGTGTTGCCGTGCTCTTTTTGCTGCTGCTCTCTATTATGTACCGGTTGGTTTTCAGCATGGATAGCTTTGTAGTCATCTTTCTTGGGAGTTTTTTCAATGTCTTCGTAAATAGGTGTTCTAGTATCTCCATCCACTACTACAGTCTTTTCGATGTCATTCATCAAGGTTTCAGATGCAATCTGGCCCTCTCCGGCCCTGTTCTCGGATTCTTCCATCGTTTCAGGCTCCGGTCCATCTTCATCATCTTGTGAGTGACGGGTTCCACTCCAATCTGCGGAGTGATCATCGCTTTCGTCATTGCCTGCACTTAACTTCTCTTGATATCTGCGTGCTCTCCATTGTCCAACCTTTTGTGCTCCAAGGATTCCATATTTCTGCGCGTCGGTAATACCACGAGGATCTATAATTGGAAATGGCGGCTCCACACTGAGATCCCTAGTTAGTGGCAAACTAGGTTCTCCGTCCTCATCTTCATCTTCGGATTTTGGTCGAGCACTCTTACGTGCTACACGCTTTGACTTCGGCTTTGGAAGACGTAGTTTCTTTTTTCTATTGGCCTTGGCCTTTACGATATCATCATCTAGGGAAGGTCGGCATTTGTAAATCCCGTTAGAAGCTCGTGTTCTCGGTCTTTTTTCAGATCCACTACTAGACCCACTGCCAGAGTGTTTATTGGAAGTATGAGTCTTTGTCATTGGTGATCCATCAGTAGCACTATCCGAGCCTTCGGAACTTGTGTCAGATTCTTTTGAATCTAGTCTAGCCCTTCCTGGATGTATTTTCGATCTTTTGCTTGGAAGGTCAGATCCACGACTTGCTGGCAGCTTGTGGTGGGTTTCTTGAGGAGAAACAGGACTAGAAGACCACACAAGAGATTCGTTGTCTGAAGATTCCGCTAAACGAGATAGGGATAGGGCTGAAGAGTTGGTTTCAATCACAACACTAGGAACCATACGTATTCGGGGAGCATATGATTTTGGCACCTGTTGTATTTGAGGAACCCGGTCATATCCGGAAACAACTTTCTGCTGTTGTGAAGCGGTGGTTGGGAACCAAGCTAATCCAATATTAACAGATGTAACTACTAGACTTGTATTTTTGAGAGGGGTGTAGTTAAAAGCAGAAAAACTAAATAAAAATAACATACAATCTGGGAGGTCCAGGATCTTTTGCTGATCGATTGGGACTGTGGCATCTTGGTTAGAAATAAATTTCGTCCCCTTCCATCCTGGATGTAGAGGCAGTATAGGGTCTTCATGAAATTGGGATTTCTGCTGACTCGAAACTTCAACCTTGGATAGATTAGTCATGTCTACTATTGCAAGAGCGCTTGGTTTCGGTGATGATGGAGATATTGGTTCGATTTCTGAGATAGCTGCCAAACCTGCCTTTACCGGAGTGGCTCCTCTAGACGTACCGGACGAAGTTGACTCCGGGGTGGTGTATGTAGAAGACTTTTGCTCCCTTTTGTTTTCAGCCCCCAGCACCTCATCTAGTTGTTGTACCGTATCACTCGATGCCACTGGAGGTGGTCGGGACGGAGGACCTGGGTAAATAAACCCGTCATTGCCTGGGTGTTGAGTCAATGACCAAGGAATTTCTTGAGAACTTTCATCGACTGGAGATCCGGTAGAATGTGCTGTTGCTGTCTCTAGCTGTGTCGCTACTGGCTTGCCTAGTTGCTTGAATTCTAGATCATCAAAATCCGAAGAGTTTCCCGGTCTTTTACTGTGCTTGGCTAGTTCTATTGCTGGAGTTGAGATGCTTAATTCCAACTTTTGCGGGTCCTGTGAGTTTTCATGTTGAACTTTTCCTTTTGAACCTCTATCGTCCTCGCAAGTTTCCACCCTTTGTGAGCTACAATCACCATCCTCATCTGATTTTCCCGAACCACCCGTATCAGTAGAGAGGGTCTGTCTTTTAGATGAATCTATAGCAGTACTCCTATCTTTCTTTATCGAATTAGAAACTGCGCTTATCACTGTTGTACGTAAAGGTATATTGGCGAGCAAAGCTTCCACTTCGGGTAACCTAGTTACAGCACGAGGCTTGCCACATATGGGCACATCTTCAGTCATAAATTTAACCTCCTCCACAAGCAAGTATGGCCCTATTTCCATTTTGGTCAATCCTTTAATGCTCTCCAGTAGATCCTTATCGGAGATGTCTACGCCTGGAGATATTTCTGAAAAGTTTTGGTGGAATTGGTCTCTCAGAGATACATTTTGTTCAAACAGTTTCCCGTCGCTAAGCCTAAGTATAATTTTACTCTTTAGAATTCGGATCAAGACATTTGTAGCTGCCAGCATCGGTTTGCCACGATCGGATTTGAAACTCTCCAAACAAGCTTCGGTGAACTCTGCACGTATGTAATGAAACTTGTCCGACAATTCTGCCGTCAACGGTTGATGATAGGGAAACTAAAAGCGACACCATCAGCGACTGTCTGTAGCCAAAAATCGTCCGTTAACAATCGATAACACACGCTAATAATCTGGACGGACTTCTGTTGCTCTATGGGCCAAGCAAGTTCCCCACTTGGAGCTATCATCCCTTCGAATTGACCATCGCTCCGCTTTGTTGCAAAATTCTCGAGGGAATCGATGACAGCCTTTTTTATCCACTCCCTTCGCAGTGTATTCATTATAGGTCGGAGATCCTCCTCGCGATGTAGTTGCGCACGGAGGTACAAGGCCGATAACTCCACAGGGAATAAGGGGGAGGCGAGAACGACGCAAGGTGATTGTATCGATAGTACTCGGCTGATATAGATAGCTATTCCGAATTGTTTGCGGTATGTTCGTAAGAAGTGGTTATGCTTGAGAGCCAGGCCAGCCGTGATGTGTGAAAACGACGGGTCAACGCGTTCAAGTGTGGCGCAAATCTACGTAGTCATCAGTACCCTGCCCCGCCTGCCACTTGTGTCAACCATGCATCACACCAGCTAAACACAAGCGAAATACAATGTACTCGTGCTCTAGTTTTTTCGATACCTACATATACACACAGTAGAGAACAAAGTACAAAGTACAAAGCACATTCCTATGTGTACAAGTTGACGAGCCAGAGAAATTTGCAGGCTTAAAGTGGTCTATTATATGACCATTTCCAGATGTAGACTTCCATGTCCCAATGGCCAGTCATTGATATATACAATTGAGATATATATACAACCAGAATCGAGCCCTTCTTTTTCCCAAGGGGTATCCCTACTATGATTCCTTTCAAAAGTCTTAACAGCTAGCCCGATCCTTTGCTCGGCTTTAGCCCTCATATAAATAAGGTAATGCCATGTGGTCTATCTACAACGCCTCACTCCAAATCGTGGAGTCTTTTGTGGAGGTCGGCTTCTAGTGAAGGAGATAGCATGATTATCGAGAGACTGATTGGCAACATAAAAATTCGGGGCGGTAGTGAAAGTCCCTCATGCCTATTTTTGCTGGATAATAGATCAGCCAATTGTATTCAAATTCATTTGCGAGACCAGCAGAACTGATATTCCCAGTGGCATGTTAGTATTAATATTGGAAGTGTTTCAAACTATATATAACTGTACGTTCTAGAGTTCATGATCTAGACCCTAATTAGCTTATATTAGGAGCTAGAATAACTGCATTGCAATTGTATGTAAGAAGTATATTTTTTAAGCTCAAGGAATCTAAAGATTAATGGATCGGTACTCCCGCTCCCATTCCAAACCCCTCTGTGCGTGCGGCTCTAATGTAAGCATATGTAATAGCGTGATGTCCCTGTCGAGAAAGACGTTAGATACACACTACGTCATCAGCCAGCAGAGCCGTAAAAATGTCACTACATACTCAAAACCTAACTCTCCCTGCCCCTCCCCTGCTCGAATCATGATCCTTTAGTATCTAATACATAAGTATTCAGCAGCTTCTCCATAACCATAGAAGCCAATGGAGAAGACGCTGTTATAGGTAAAAATCTCAATTAATTGCGTACCTTGGATTGCAATATTGCTGGCGCTCGGAGAATTAGTACTTCCAGTGAATGCGTCCGCTACCTTCAAATGTATGTTCCTTAGAAACGGTGATCTCTGTTCGTCACATTGAGTAAAATGCTACAGTGGGCAATACCATCCATCACTTCCCCCCGCTCCTGGGCCCAGTACACAAGTACATCTTTTTGTTCAAGGTCTCATCGTGAGATTTGGTGCTAAAATTAAACCTGGTAATTTGAGTACTCAACAGCTGTAGAGTGGAGGCTAGTATACATAATTTATTTCATGACTGTCTGCATATCTATGCAAAATGTATAAGAATACCTACATCGCGTGATCTGATGGCTTGATTATATTAATCGTATGAGTCGGTATTAATTACTTGATTGTTGGGAAATAGAAAGTTTTAAAAGCATGGACTGTAACAATATTATGTAACAGATCTAGCTTTGCACTAGAAAGGTGATCCCTCCACACTTTGTCATCATTCCACACCACCGACTGACCAGGTATCCTCCGATTATCGACAATCTGCGAATCCTCCGACTGCCAGGGCTTCAAGAACGTGGGGTACATATTGTGGGATCGATCGGCCGTCACATATTACTCCTTAAAACCAGCTCAACTGCAATACTCTCATACTCATACTACTTAAACTCTTGCAAGGCCCCACACGTATAATACGATAATTTCAAGCTCGCCTCGTCTTCTCTTGTGGAACTCCATTTACTATGAAGAAGCCTTGTGGGGAGGCTGCAGCTAGGTACTAAAGATACATCTGAATCAGATCCCTTCAGCTTAGCTGTTCATATGTTTGGCATGACCAACAGAATAACTGACCAACTAATTAGATCACTTTGCGAGGTTCCCACTCCACTGTATCCCGATCTTTGCGACGAATAGCCAGCTGCCCGAGTGGTGATAAGGGCGACTGATCTCTCACGTATTAACCCAACCCCGTGTTGGTGGTCATCATCCATCGCTTATCATGTCACAGCTACTTTCGTATTCAAAGGCCCGCCCTTCCTCAGCTATGGAACCTCCGCCTAACCCAAGTAATGGCCGAAGAGGCTCGCTTTCACTCACCCAGACCTTGTCACTCGATTGGACACCCCCGCCTCCGCCTGCGGATCTAGAACAAATACATGCATCATCCTCACAAGCCCCCGGATTGACGTCGTTTTCACTAGGGTCGCCTCCACCTGGTAATAATGAACAGCTATCACTAAACAAGCTATATTCTCGCGTCAAGAGTTTTGCCGGTGCTATGAGAGATGCCGTGGGGTCTCCAAGTTCACATGCAAGCTCACCTACCAGATCCATGGTATCAGGCGGCTTTGGCTTTGGAAGCGAACAATACTTCCAAAATTCTGCAAGCAGAGACTCCGTGCTTAGCTTAAACACATCTGAGGGAGGATCAGATCCCAAATCACCCACCAAATCCCCGCTTTCCTCTAGGTTGCAACTACATCACACATCGAACAAACCATTGCAAAGTAGGCCCAGTTCCAGGGTCTCCAGTATTCACTCAACAGGCACAAATGGAAGAGTTAGTGGTGAATTTGTGCCGCCGCCTGCCTTGAGAAAGGCAACTTTATTGGCTTCAGCTCCTCGCACAGCAACGGAATCTATAGCGCCAGATACGGTGTATACTGATAGAATCGACACTCCTCTTGATGGCGAAGACAGTGCAGATTTGAATAAGAATACGAGCGGTGCCAACCTTCATGTTGGATTTGGCGGAAACACCGAAGGCATGTCTAAGCCTACTGTTGGAATATTTGCAGGTGCTATAGGAAACGTGATGAGTAGTACTGCTGGACTTGGACCCACTACAAATGACAGCCTGGTTGCACGAGAACCTCTGACAAAAGCTGATTCAAAGGTTGATGTGCAAGTAAATGAAAGTAACTATGTAGACGTCGACCAAGACTACGAGTCAGCCTCGGACGAAACCATTAGTGATAGTAGTGATGATGATGTAGTCATGCTACATTCAAAACTCCCAGCGAGAGCATTTCGGAGTCCCGCCAAACAAGGAAAAACAGCAGCAAAATCTGCATCATTACGACCTCCTCAAACTAAATCCGAGCCTCTCAGTTCTACAGACAGGCGATTATCCACGCCAACAACAGCTGACTCTACTGCACCCCCCAACCCCAATTCATCAACCTCAAATCTCCGAACATCACATACTCCTCTTCCAGTCAACCAGTCAAACACTTCCTTACCCCAATACTCAGGACGTTTATCAAATTACTCCCAATCAAAGGCTACAAGTAGCTTAAGTCTGGCATCCGCTGTAGTTCGTGAAACTGGAGAAGCTGGCCGAAAGAAAAGGCCGCCCCCGGTCTCGAGAATCAATACTGATCAGTCATCACTTCTACCTGGATTCAGGATTGGAGACAGGGGATCCGAAACTGAATCAAGTCCCGCTGGAACTCAGATGGGAGGTATTCTGTCAACAGCAGATAGAGCCCCGAGGGCATCATTACAGAGTCTAAACAGGCAGGGTTTCGATAATAACAGCTCCACAAGAAATGCGAGTGGAACTCATGGTGGTGGACTAACAGGTAGCACTGAAGCTGTTAGCCAAGCACTTCGGCAATTGCGCATGGGAAACCTAACCCGAGATTTTTGGATGAAAGACGAGGTTTGCAAGGACTGCTTTCTTTGTGGCTCTACGTTCACCGCATGGCGAAGAAAACATCATTGTCGTGAGTGTATACCCAGGCTCACCGATTAGATTCATACTCACGTGTAATAACCAGGACTGTGTGGTCAAATATTTTGTTCAAAATGCACGACACTCATATCTGGGGACAAGTTTGGTCATCAAGGGTCTATGAGAGTGTGCAGTCCATGTCTTGAAGTCGTAAACGATTATCAAGATGAATCGGAAGAAGAAGATGTCTCTCCGGATGTTATATACAGTTCTCCACGAGTAAATGATACTGCCCCGAAGGAACCAGTGCCTGAGGGATATCATATGCCCAAGAGTCTCCGACCTGGTCAGACTCCGTTGATGGCAATCCCCGCAACACGAATGACAGCAGCGAACAATCCAAACCGGCGTTCCCAAATACTTGAGATTGATGCTGACCTGCCTTCACCACCGCGACCTACCTCGGCACGTTCTATGAATGCACTATCCAGGCCTGTAACAGCTGGATCAGCAAAAGTGCTTCTCGGTAGTTCAGTGGCCCAGAACAATCAATCCCCACATCATGGACATAAACACAGTCGCTCTCAGCACCGCCTTAATGGCTTTGCAAGTCTGGAGGAGGCTAGATCATATAGGCACGCCACAGAAGAGAAAAGACAGTCAAAACTGCTTCCAGCTTTCCATGCGGATAACATTCTTGATCCCGATCTGGCTCCCTACATGAGTGATGATGATCTCAGCGATGATCAGCAGTTGAGCATATTTGCCACGATTGCCCCAAGGATTTCCGAGCCTTCAGCGGCGCAGACTAGCGAAAATAGTGCAGGACATAACCCATCATCTACTAAAAAAGGTGATAAACCTGTTGGTGGGAGTAGTTCAACTGCCAGTGCGCGGGCGCGCCGAGCCAAATCAAAGAGTCGTGGGAGCATTAATGGTCTTCATGCTATTACTGGCGCAGAGCCTGCTGGAAATAAGAATGGTCATCAACGGTCTAACCGACGACGAACTCCAAACTTCATCGCCCCTTTACAACAACGTCCCCAAACTCGAGGGAAGAGTCGTGGACTTATGAGATCCATCAACGATAATAACAGTGGACCGGCGGTTCCCACCACACCAGGAACCGCAGTGACCCCCTCAACCAGGACATCCAGAAGCGCATCTATGCGTGGCCCTCTTGCACCAACTGTGGAGTTGAACACTGCTAGTCTGGAACATGTGAAACAGCTGTTAAGACAATTACTGGGTGATGCACAGGTCCGGAACATTGATCAATGGGAAAAAGCACTTGTGCCAATTCTTCTCAAGTGCACTGACGACCTGAACCCGGATGTCCGGTCAGGAGACGACATTGACATAAGGCATTATGTAAAAGTCAAGAGGATACCGGGCGGAAAACCAGGAGATACCAGCTACGTATCTGGCGTAGTATTCACAAAAAACTTGGCACTAAAGAGTATGCCGCGCAGTATATCGCAGCCAAAAATTGTTGTTATTTCATTTCCGATCGAGTATCAGCGCCATCAGATGCAACTTATGAGTCTTGAACCGGTCATAGCACAGGAGAGAGATTTCCTACAGAATATGGTTAATCGGATTGTGGCTTTGCGGCCAACACTCTTGCTGGTTCAGAAGAATATCTCTGGCCTTGCACTTCAACTTTTAGCCCAAGCAAACATTGCGACTGCATATCTGGTTAAATCCTCTGTTATAGAGGCCGTTGCTAGATGCGCGCAAGCCGACATATTTTCTTCGATCGATAAGTTAGCTTTGTCTAATTTTAGACTGGGAAAATGTGCCAGTTTAGACGTTAAGACTTATGTCAGCAACGACATACCTGGAAGAAAGAAGACTTTCATGTATCTATCGGGCTGCCAGAAGGAACTGGGATGCACGATAGTTCTGAGAGGAGCTCCTATGAACACTCTTGCAGTAATCAAGCAGATAACAGAATTAATGGTTTATGTTGTATACAACCTCAAGCTGGAGACCTGCTTAATGAGAGATGAGTTTGTGGTTATTCCATCTTCGCCGACTGGCCCCGTTGCTCCAGCGCCCCCTCAGAAATCCGATATTTCGAAGACGCCGGAACCTAGAAGTAAGGCTGTGACACCCGAGCTAGCAGAGAGATCCGAAGAAAAGGCAGCCCCTGGTACCGAAGAGGCTAATGAGAAAGATCCAGATGGAAAGTCTGAGGCTGTGGATATTCCAGGGAATACTGATGGCCAGGCAAATGCAGAGACCTGCGGAGAAGAGTCCTCTAAGTCTCCCATAGTAGTTCCCCCAGAGCCGAAATCTGCTGTTCCTTTCTCAAGCAATGATTTGCCGGATGATATTCCACATCCGACATATTATGAGGACATGGTGCGCAAGCATGAAACTAAAATCCTTTCTGCATCTCCATTTGTTAGCTATATGCAACCATACCTACTCACTCGTGCACGAGAACTTGAGCGGCGACTAGTGTATCTTCGCAGGCTTCGGGATAGTTTGCCGCCACCGGAAGAGGACGAAGACCATGGTATATCAGTGATTGCCCCGGAAAAGGCCCAAGCTATCAATGTCGATGGGATCGCACCCGAAGATGTTATTGCGGAGAAGCCCCAATTGGAGGATTCTAAGCCTGAGGCATCTGACCTAGAGAAATCCGCACTGGTACCAAATACGCTTCGTGAAACATTCCAACTGGTCAACCCAGAAGCTGTTCATGGAGATGTTAAACAGGGCACTAAAAAGGCGACAGAAGTACTCCGTGCTATTTATGACGCCGAGTACGACAAAGCTCTACATGTCTATGAGACTCAGAAACGGCAATGGGAAAACTACTTGTCGCAGTATGACGACTTGTTTGATCCGTTTTCCCATCAGAGCATCACCATTTTATATAGCATGGTTTGCACTGTTACTACTGTTCCCTGCGAAGGGCCCGAAATAAGACGCCTTGAATTCTATTATCAGGACAGCGAGTGGCCACAGGGCAGATCTGACACCTCCCTAGGCCAATTTATTGAACATCTTTGCGAGACCGCTGATGACCCATGTGATTCTCACTCCTGCGACAAGAAAATGATTGAGCATCATCGGTCATATGTCCACGGACAGGCACGGGTCAGCAGTTTGGTGAGCGATCAGATAGCGTGTCCAATTCAAGGAATGCAGAACACAATTCTCATGTGGAGCTACTGTAAGATTTGCCCTAATGCCAATACACCTGCTATTCCTATGTCCGAAAGTTCCTGGAAATATTCCTTCGGGAAATATTTAGAATTGTCGTTTTGGAGTTCGGAGATGAAGATGAGGGCCGGAAGTTGTCCACATGATCTGAACAGAGATCATGTCAGTTGCTTTGGGTACCAAGGTCTTACTGTTGTATTCCAGTATGATCCGATCGACTTGCTAGAGATTGTGGTTCCCCGGACCAAGATTACTTACAAACCCGAAATTGACCTTCGGGTAAAGAATGAAAATTATACCCATAATGAAGAAAAGATCGACAAATTCTTTAACTCGGTTAAAGCGCGGCTGAAAAGTATCAACATCAAATCTGTCAGTGCTGAGTTGCATGAGGAGTGCAAACATGAAATTGAGGTTTTGAGTACGAAGGCCGAGGAAGATCACCACTGGTTGATTACAAAATTGCAAGAAAAGTACAACAAATCGAAGTACTTTGAAATTGTACCGTTAAATCGCGCCTTAAGAGCACTTCAAGAGAAGGTTGTTGAGTGGGATGACCTATTCACTTCCTTTGACGGTAATTACTTTCCTTCCGAAAAGGATATCCGACGGTTAGCAACATTGCAGCTTAAGAAGATATTTCTGGACAATGCCTCAACCTCATCATTGCAGTCCGATACTGAGCCTACAACGACACCGGAGAAAGATGGCGAAGGAAGCAGAGCACCTTCGATTGATGGAGCGCATACTCCTGATGTAGGAAATGCTCATCCACCCATGAACCTATCGTCTGATCAAGCCCATGATGTACTTGCCTCAGTGGTTGAAGAGGACCAAGGGAAAGAGAAAGAGAAGGATTCGAAAGTGGCGGAGCTCAGAAGCCCAACAAAATCAGATGACTCGAGCATTCATACAATTACGCCAGATATCATGTCGAGTCAAGAGCTCAGTTCTAGCGAAATACATGAAGACGACCAAACTCCCAGGCAAGAACTTCCTCCGAGCCAAGCGCTTGTAGGAATTCCCACGACTCCAATTAGAGATTCGGTCAGTCAGCCAAATAGCCCTGCAAGCGAAATCCCCCCTAGACACAGGAGTACACCCAATATTGTCCAAATGACAGAAAATGAGTCGTCTGCGCCAGCTTTTAAAAGGCCAGAAAAGGATATTGCCAGACCAAGGCTATCTCATATGTCATCCATTCCAGTACCCGATAGCAAGACTCGCAGAAGACCACCCATGAAGCTTGGAAGAACTGTTTCTGTGCCTGAGGTCCCTCGAAGAAGAGACTTGGCTGGGACTGTTGATCGTAGATCACCCACGTTACCGCTCAAAAAGCTCTCAGATACTTTTCGCGCCAGTGGGAAGGCTGCAGAGAAGGCCAAAGCAGATAAGAAGTTAGATCGGGTCCGGCTTTCAACGCTTTCAAAAAAATCCGAGAAAAATGAGTCGTCAATTCCACGATCAATACCTACATTAAAGCGTAAAGATTCAAAGGTTTCAAGTCTAGCTAAACATTTTGAACAATTAAGCAAGGAGTTTGAGAGGGAACGTGCACGGGAGAAGCGACAGCTTGCGGCCAAACGAGCAAGAGCTCTGCCAGTGGCAACTTCGCGGCCTATTGTGGAGGTTTACAGAAATGTTCGGGAAGCTGTCGAGGAGGGATCTGATGAGGAAACTTCTGCTGAAATTGACGATGATCCACGATCAGGACCAACTCGTGAGACGAGCACTCTTACGGAAAGCTCCGGTGCTACTTTCAAAACAATATCGCCCTTGATTTCACGAGAGGCTTCAGTACTCCCACCTGAAGACGATATACAGCCTCCGATTACGGAACATGTAACTCCGAGCCAGTCCCAGTCAGATGTTGATGCGAGTGATGGTGAAATATCAATTGCAAGTGACCTGGAGAATGCGCCTGTTCCAAACATCACCGATGCCCTTCCTTCTAGCACTGAAACCTCGGCCTTAGATGTATCTGTAGAGCTCCCACGTCAACATCGGTCAGCTTGGATGAAGATGCTCAGTAATTTCTGGGCGGAACGATCTGCCAGTGGTTGGAGTTCCCTTGAGTATCCCTTGCATCCGACCGATCACGTTTTCAACGATTCCGACATCATAGTACGCGAAGATGAACCAAGTTCCTTAATAGCCTTTGCACTAGACTGTGATGATTACCAAGGAAAGCTGCAAGATATCCGAAACACCGACTACTCATATATTAGGAAGAATCAACCTAACAGCTCAGAGGAACAGTTACATCAACCCTCGTTCAATGTGGCAGAGCATCCAGAGCTAGAAAGGAGCCTTCTGAAGTCTACTGGTACCCATCTAAAATATCAATTCCAGGAAGGCACAGCCAAAATGTTTTGCAAGATATTCTATGCAGAACAGTTTGATGCTCTGAGAAGAAACTGCGGAATTGACGACAGATACGTGGAAAGTCTTAGCCGCTGTACAAAGTGGGATAACAAGGGAGGAAAGTCAAGAAGTGTATTCTTGAAGTCGCAGGATGAGCGTATTGTGCTAAAGAGCTTGAGTCCTGTGGAGACAACGGCCTTTGTCAAGTTCGCACCATCGTACTTTCAGTTTATGAGTGAAGCATTCTTCCATGAATTGCCAACCGTCATCGCCAAGATGCTCGGGTTTTACCAGATTTATATACGAAATCCAACTACTGGTACTGAGATCAGATGGGACATCTTGGTCATGGAGAATCTTTTTTATGATCGCAAGACTACCAGGGTACGTCTCCTCATGTTTTTCTGAAATATACCCGATTGCTAATATGCCGCCTAGATCTTTGATCTCAAGGGCTCCATGCGCAACCGGTACACCCAGGCCACAGGTGACCAGAACGAAGTTCTCTTGGATGAAAACATGGTTGAGTTCATTTACGAGTCCCCACTTTTCGTTCGCGAACATTCCAAGAAGCTTCTTCGTGCAAGTCTCTGGAACGACACGCTCTTCCTCTCTAAGCACCATGTCATGGACTATTCTCTCATGATTGGCATTGATGAAGACCGCAAGGAGCTAGTTGTTGGCATTATCGACTGCATCCGCACCTTCACTTGGGACAAAAAACTTGAGTCATGGGTCAAGGAGAAAGGCCTAGCAGGTGGTGGACGTAACAAACCAACTGTTACGAGCCCCAAGGAGTACAAGCACCGCTTCAGAGAGGCTATGGAGAGATATGTTTTGGAGGCCCCTAGGCACGCTCCCTCTCCCAGACGCAACAAACTTCTTAGGCATAGAAGGCTAATTTTGGATCGTTTATAGCTGTTGGCATCTGTTTCGGATGAATTATATGGGCGCTGTCCCGCTGCATCTTTACCACTCACGGGAATCCACTAGCATCCTAAGTCGTGACGAGGAGGTCATGCAGAGAATCGCAAGCTAAGCGTCCTACTTTATTATTTGCTTTTATATGTTCTGTAAAGTCACGGTGTTTGGTTTCTTGGATGGGCGTTTTTTTATTCGTATAATTTAGTCTACTCTTTTTGCATAGTTCTCTTGCGGATTTTGTTTCCAGGCGACGATTTTTCTTTTTTGGATTATCTCAATGTGACTAACGATAACGCCGAGTAAATGTATATAATATGTGGGAGTCGGTGCTCGTTCGTTCATCAAATATTGGCAGTAGCAGATGGAGTATGGGTTGCGACAGGAGTTCAAGAAATATGAAGGGATGTTTATACATACATTCTCACTCGTGCGAAGCAGATGACACCCTTCATCCATCATCAATCGTCTTCCAGCCTCCCAACCTCATTCAATTTGCATCAGTTCATCATCTTTTTCAGGCGCATCCCACCACCACTACCACCCCTGGTCCAACGAGTGGAAAATCAACACCAAATGGCCGGGGGTCCCGTTTCAACCTGTTGCAACGCGTGAGCACCTGCATGACCATCCCGTGACCACGCGCGGGGCAAATGCCAATCACTTCCCCAAGTCACCATCCCAAACACAAAAAAAACCCTGAAAAATGTCAACACAAAACCTGGGCAGGAAAAAAAAAACAAATAACAAATAACAAAAACAAGCCCGCGTCGAACCACCGCGCCCCACCTCCACCACCAGCACCTGCTCTTCCTGCCCCTCCACTTGCAACAAACACGCACACACACACACGCACACACACACCTGCCGGAAGACGCGTAAAATGTAAACACACCACAAAGCCGTGACTGGCTGGCCCGCGCGCGCGCCCGTGCTCGTGAGTCGTGCTACTGCATGCATGCACGCACCCTCTTCGACCGGGCCTCTGACTCGATCTGCTGCTGCTGCGGCGGCGGCGAGAAACTGTCCAGCCAGCGACGGTACATATTTTTAACATTTAGGGTGCCCATAGTGGGGCGTCACGTCACGTCGCGGCGAATGGGCAGGCGGCATGCACAGCCCAGCAAGCGAAATATCACATCTCACCGTGTCTGTCTGTGCTGCCGGCCGCGAGCTTGCGCCGTGCTGCATGTATGTATGTTTCTTCCCTACGGCCTTGCAGGTGTGTATCGATATCTCGCATCGTGCGTCTGTATGTATGTACATGTAATATGGGGGGCAGGAGGGGCGTATCGGTGGAGAGAACGAGGGGGGCCGCAGGAACTTGGCCAATTGCTCTCGCGATATCTTGGGGATCGGTACGCAGCTGCTCGAATCACACATGATTGCTTGCTTTGCTGCACGGTTTGCTTTTTGCTAAAGTGTTTGATGTAGAGGCCGTGAGGTTTGGGAGGGAGGGCGCGGATGGAGCTGAGGGATGCGTCGATGGATGGGCGCGCCGTGGAAAGGGACATGCGCGCTGCACTGCACTGTACTGTAGGAGACTGATGGATGGGACGATGCCGGCGGATGCCCAAATGCAGGAACTGGGCTGCGCGGCCGCGAGTCGGGCCCTGTTCGTGGGAACAGTGAGTCAAGTGTTTGGCTATCGTCGACTCAGAGCGCCGGAGGCCTCGTGAGGATAGTTTAGATTGAATCGAGGGGCCATATCATGACATGTAGTGAATCTGCAAGCCGGCCGATATTCTCTTGGACGGCCGACTGATTGGCCGCGCCGGGTGCCACAACAACACGTAATAACAAAATAAAAATCCCAAAGTGGTTTATATTTGTAAAGCCAGCCAGTGAGATCGAATTGGATATATTTCAATCGCAATTCGGACTGGGTCGATGTTCACTTGCAGAACCCGCTCGGGATTCGGCGATTGGCCTGGCATGGTGTTTAGAAAATAAAAATCCGGCACCTGCAGCGAAGTGCAGGCTGGGAGAGAAATATATGGCCTGCTCAATTCAATCTAAAAAAAATAAAAACTCTAAACCGCCGGTGTATCGGCGTATGTCGTGCGGTTGATATCCCCCCCTCCCCCTCCAAGCGCACACACAACCAGGCCCTCCCCAGCTTCTTGCCGGAGTTGATATCCGAACTCCTCTCCAGTTTTTCCTGCCAGCCGGGCCTAAATGCTCACCCACTACTCTAGAGTAGCGCGCCGTCCCTCGCAGCGCCTTATCGGCAGCCAGAGCAAGCAGTCAGTCATCCTGCTGTGTCCCCCGAGTTGAGTTTCGATGCTGCGCTAGCTAGCCCAGTCGGCGGTGAGGGATGGGGGCGTGGACTCGGACGTACCGCGCTGTTGATGTCAGGTCGCGGAAAAAGGAAAAACCAAGTGCAATACGAGATGAGCCGAGTCGGGACGGCGTCGCTAGAATGGTTTGCAGCAGCTCAGGCGCGAGTTCAGCAAACCCCAACGTCCGGTAGAATTTTCAGATACTAGCTAATGCACGGTGCTGGATTCTCGGGTGCCCCGGCGTGCCGGACGGATTGATTGTGATATGATGTATGCAGCGACGTTTGGTTTGCAAAAAAGCACAATCCGCAATTGAAACAACCCCAAAACAAACAGCGGCGTCTGCTTGATATTGTGAAGATTAGGTCAGCTGCGAATACCAATCTTATCTAAACGTGTGTCGATCCCCCAATCTAATCTTAGCGCCCCTTCTCCTCTTGCTCGATATCAGCCTTGCAGATTTCCTCTAGATTTTATTTTACTGCTGGACGTATTACATGTCCTCCCCGACCGAGCAGTCGCAAATCGCACCCCAATTCGATCCGTATCGCATCCTCCCTGCCTGCCCCGTGCTGCATCCCACCAATCGCAATATTACCCTGCGCTGCTGCATCGTAGAAGCACAACTGCCAAACTGTTTCCAAACCTTCACCGAATTCCATCTAACGCCGATCTAATCTCAGCCCTCTCCTCCTCCACCAATCAACAAGCCCATTCCCACCCCACCCTCGACCCCTCTAACACACTTCTACACCAGATCCAGCTGAACCTGCTACGCTTCCTTCCTTCCTTCCTTCCTCGACAGCGTGTTCAAACCCGGTACTCGGCGTCGCCAGACTCTAGCTGCTGGTTTTTACCAGTGCGCTGCGGCCAGTCTAGGTGTTTGTTCCGGCGTACCGGCACATAGCGGTCTCACCTCTGCATGTCTACCTAGACTACAAGCCTATGCAAGCCCACCTCCACCGTCGCAGCGCTGCGCCGTGACCCAGATCTGAATTCATGAAAGGAAGGGATATACTCGTGCCAGTCGATACTCGACGACCTTTGGTGGCTGGTCGCACCCTTCGGTATCTTATGTAATTCAGGCCGCCCGCCGCATTCGGAGTCGCGCAGAGGATGAGGTGAGCATGCATGCATGCCTTATCGGGACGTCCTGGGCCGTCTGGGTCTGGGCAGTGGGCGGGCGGCCACGTGACTGCGCGCAACCCTGTCTATATATGACGTATTAATTCACGTAGGCAAACGCCGGCGTTTGACCACGGTGCACAAATACAAACACAAAGCCTCGGGTGCACGACAAACCTGTAGATTACATACAGATATGTAGAGTACTCTACACACCGCTTGTCGGCAGCAAAGGTTTGCAGTGCGGAATTTATATAAAGTGAGGGATCACCCCCGTTCGGACGACCGTGGGAAAAACGCCGCTGCTGGGAGATGCTGGCGGCGGAGATGTGCGATGCGGGATGGAAATACTTTCAGATGTAGAGTAATATATGGGTAAGCCAACCAGCCAGCCAGCGTCCCGTAGTCGTGACGGCCAGGCGAGATCCCGATCACACTAACACAGTTGCTTCGTGCGACCATCTAAAGCCATCGTCAAAATCGCTGCCACTTTACTTATAGTATCGCCACAGAAGCGTGAAGTGTGTCCACTCCACAACCTGTCCCCTTGCCTGTCTCTCTCTCGAATGTACTGTAGAGTACTCTACATGAGATAAGGTAAGCACCACACCACCACAATCTGCAGCGAGCGCGCAAGACGTCTAGTTCGACAGCCCAAAACGCCACCGCGCATGCCAGCTAGTGTTTCAACCCAGATCGTCCGTGCGTGGGTGCGAGGCGTGAGGTGTGGCCTTCCGGACCCGGCGGCCACGTCCTCGTGCTCGACGCCGCTCCTCCTGCTTTCGCTCGCCCCGGCAAACTTACTGTAGAGTACACCCACCTATATACATTGTGCATTGTTATAGGTACTGTACAGGTGGAGGGTCTATAAAGTGGCTCGCTTGGGTGTAGAGTAGATAATGTACATAGCATGGGCGTGCGGAGCGGCGGGACGGCGATGCTCTGGCTTGGTCTTGGGTTCTGGCTGCGTTCGTGGTAGTGATACCGTAGCTTCCCCGTCTATCCCACCGTCGCCTCCAGCCCCATGCCACCTAACTCAACCCTGTCAATAAACACCTACGCCCAACGCCGCCTCGTCTGTTCGATGTCGTGTCGTCTCGTGTTGTGTGAAGAAACACAAACACAGGGCGGGTGGCAATAGATATCCGGAGTTCTGCTGTGCGACCGACGGACCGAGCGGGTGCAATGGACCTCCATCCTGGATCCCGGAACACAAAGAGCACCTACCACATACATACAACATTGCTGCTAGTGATGGCTGTTGTTGTGGTGATGGCCGTACGGCGTGGGAGGGTGCGGATAAGACATTACAGCCTTGAACAAACCCCCCGCGCCCGCCACAAACGAAACAACGTGTGCATGCAGAGTAGAAAGACTGAGACATGACATAGCCTGCAGGGGAAGTTTAGGCTCTTCCATTACTCCGTATGATATGCGGGCTGGACGGCCACCGACGTTTGCCGGGCCCTGGCACTCCAGTGGTTTGTTTGAGCCAAACGCCACAGCGCAGAATATAGAGTGGGCTGGGGTGTGGGTGCTGGGGATGAGATCATGCATGCTGCATGCATGGCGCAGCACGCCGCACGCTATGCAGCACATCTCTGGAGTACATAATCCTTCTTAGCTGATACTTGATGCGCTGGGACGTGCAGGGCGGGGTGGAGTGGGCTGGGTGGCGATGCCCGCCGTGGTGGGTGGGTATATAAAGTCAGCACGCTATTGATGCGCTGAAACAGCCTCGCCTATGTACTGTAAGTTGGAAGGAGCCCTGGATAACCCCACCCAGAGCCGGAACCGGAACTTCAGACGTCTGCAGTTGGGTGTAGAGTTTATGGGCGTCTCGATAAGACATGCATTTTATCCTCCTAAGCCGCGGCGGCCTTGATTATCCATCTGGGCGGCGGTGCGGCACTGCGAAGGTGGAGGTGGGCTTGCACGCTTGATATGATGGACTTTCTGGGCAGGAGCGCTAGAGGAAAAGATCGTGGGAACGCGAGACTAATTTGGTTCTGCGGTGCAGTATGTTGGCAGGCAGCTTAGTCAGCCTGAGCACAAACCAAAGTTGTGTACTCCGAGTCCGAGAAGTTGTTCTCTGTAACTTAAACTTAATACAATCACATCTACATATGCCACTAGGCATCTAAATTGCTTTCTCTCTATTGTCCACTGTACTATCCGTGCTTTGCCAGACCCACTGTCGTCTAACACAAGTAGAGTAGCTTAGGGTGGTCTAGCCGGAGCCGCCATTGCAGTCATCGTCGCGCGCCGCAGTGGTAGCGTCGAGTCATTTCCCGCGCGGGGTACGGTGTTTATGTAGCTAGTCGCTCGTTTGCGGCGCTTCGTGCATACCCCTAAGCTAAGTCCATGTGGAGCGGAGTACTCTACAGTACAACACACGAAAAAAATAGAACGTTGACACGCGGCTACAGTCAAGCCTTCAAGTCTTCAGTCATCTTAGACAACCCCTCTCAAAGCTGACACATTCTACTTTTCTGTTCAAAGCTTCATTTCGCATTCTGTAAGTGATAGGAAACTCCTGTGGGCATCTGGTCCTAGAGTATACATTCTAGCCGTTAAAGACACTGGCTAACGTTACCACTGGCTAACTACTACTCGGCCAATTCTAGGCATTATACCTATTTTTTACATATCCCATGTCTTCGCACTCTCTCATCATTGCGGCGTACCACCGGGGGCACCATTGGCAAACCAACAAGCCAAAGCCGTACCACTGGTCATTCTTCATCTTCACCAACCCCACCACTCTTTCAGGAATCGCCCATCAACTGCACGGCATGCCTGGAAACTTCTGGTACGACGGACCTGAATCTGTCGACCTCGGGAGTACTTGCAGTAAAGTCGATGTCGGGTCTGTGCAGTCAACGAAGCTGGAGCGCTTCACGGAAATTTGCCGCGAGGTCCCGATAGACCAGGGTGAGTCGTCGGGCTGGAACTGTCAGAGCTGGACTTTGGAGGTGGTTGATCGCCTGAGAAAGGAGGGGTTTGTTGATGAGTGGGTCACAAACGAGGAGATTCGACAGTATTTGAAGGAGTTGGATTGAGTTAGGTCTGTAGAGCTATACTAGTTTCTTTTTAATTGTCGTGTTTTGAATGTTGAGATATGCATGTGTTCCACCCCAGCGCAAATCCGTGACTGGGGTGCTAAGCGCCGAGAAGTTGATACAGAAGCCACACTCTCTCCACAATCATAGTTTCTGTACCGCAGCCACAATTGTTGAAAGCTCCAGGCGACCTGGTTAGGGGCCGGGTAACGATTATGGCTATACGTTCTCGATTCTGCTGAATGCTCTTGACTTTGTACACAACACATACGTGATACTAAGCTTCTCAAGCTCTTGTTAAACAGTACCTCCAACAACAATGCCTATACCAGCTTTTAGCGATTCAGCCAGAGAAAACCCGTGAAATCTTTCTACCAATCCACCATGATCTATCTCTTGAAAAAGCTCTGGCTTTGGTGTGGACGAAAGGCCTTACCACTGCGGATTTTGCTCGGCCGTTACTTCTATCCAAACGGAGAATTCAACAGCCAAGTTTTCCAGATCGATCCCTGGACCATTCTGAAGTATGGTGCGCCTGATGAAGCCCGGCTCGAAGCCGAAGCCATGGATTTCATTCGCCACAACACCTCAATTCCAGTTCCCAGGCTGGTGGATAATTGGACGGACCGCACGACCAACCGCGGGCGTTTGCTCATCGAATTCTTACCCGGGGTGACGCTTGACACGGCGTGGCCTCAGATGAGTTCTGGCGCGCAAAAAACGACGCAGAAAGAGCTCAAAGCCATCTTCGACGAGCTCCGGGCACTTCCGCAGCCGGAACCTGTGGGGTGGATCGGATCTGTCAACGGCGGCGGGCTGATTGACCATCGATTGGCCGGGGATCGTGACCCTCGCGGGCCGTTCAAAAACGAGAAGGAATTCAACGATTTCCTACTGTTCAACGTGGAAAAGCATACACCACCAAACGTAGCTAGCCAATATCGTGTACCCCTAGATGGATACAACCACCGTGTCGTGTTCTGCCATGCCGACATATGCTACAAGAATATCCTGGTGGATCCGGAGACGGGACATGTCACTGGGGTCATTGATTGGGCTATGGCAGGCTGGTGGCCAGAGTATTGGGAGTATAGGAAGGCGAGGATCGGGTGGAGATATCAGGGCTGGTGGGTCCAGCTGCTGAATGAAGTTCTGGAGCCGTTTGTCGATGAGTGGAGGTTGGACAGTGATCTTATGGAGTTTTAGATCACGGCATGTTTCCGCACCTTTATAGTTCTTTTATGTATATATAATTATACAAATAAAGCATGAAAACATGGTCGTGGCTTACCACCACAATATATGTCCGAAAGCCTGGGGCCTTGTTCAAAATAAACACCGGTTTACAAGAAAAGGCACGTCATTGATGATCATCTGAGACAAGAACTGGAATGTTGAATTCCCCGAGCTCAACCCGATCGAGAACATGTGGAACTCCGAAAAGGGCAAGAATTCTACATACCGATTTACATAATCGGGCAAATAGCTGAAAATTGTATTGATGTAATTCAAGTAGAGTCTAGACGCTTGTGGAAGTGCACGTCGGAGACGGTTTCACAGGACTATATATATAGACTCATTTCATAATGAGCGCTCCCAAGGGTTCTAACGCTCAATTATGTAACCACCAGAAAGCAAGATTCTAGCCTTCTGGGCCTTACGTCCTTTGCTCTCGGAACTGTTTTGCTACCAAGACGAGACAGTACGCCCATTGGCACTCTTTCAGAAGGAGTCAGGACCCTTTTGCATGCTAATGCAAGGCAAGAGCAGAGAATTTTTTGCCGTATCGTGGCCATATATGATATACCTGACGATGTGATACTCTCCAAGAAACTATTCTAATTATGAACGGAGGACTGTATATTTTGTGATTGAGTCATGGCCGATATCGATTGAGGGGACTTGTTTCTGCTAGGCCTGTGCGGCGTCTCGTCGCGTCAGTCATAGCAGCTGCAGTTGCAATCATGGCGTCGCGCTTGAATCTTGATCAAGGACTGCAGAGTCAGTCACTACTGTAGCGGGGTGTAGTGGGGTGTGTGTAGTTTGGTGGGGCAGCCACCCACAGCGGCCCAATCAATCCCCATAACAACCACCACCGCAACCGCCATAACAACCGCCATAACGCCCGCAGCAACGCCCGCAGCAACGCCCGCGACGTCAATATCAACAACAACATCAACACAGCGGGACGCGACCGCGTCGTCCACCCCGCAGGCGCACCCTCCATCTATTCCCATCCAGTCCCATCCATTCCCATCCATTCCCATCCAGTCCCATCCATGCCCACCTAGCCCAACCCACGCCAATCGAATCGAGCTGCACTCTACGATATGGTCAGCGGCGGCGGCGTCGCTGCTGCACTTGGATTCTGTGCAGTAGTGCTGCTCGTCTGCACCTAGTGGGCTGGCCATGGTGACTACAAACACTGCCTGCACACTCGTGGAACATGCAGCACCCCCCCCTCATGACGACATGTGTGCAGCGCCAATGAGTCTACTCGCGGCGTGTTTGTTTGTTTACAGTGGACGTGGTGAGGGCGGACGACGTGACGCGGGAGGTGCCGGTATCTATGTAGAGTATCGACCTATGGAGACAGGTCTGGGTTGCAGTAGGTGGCATGGATGGGGGATGGAGATATTGTGCAGTGTGCAGTGTGCACGGCCGTGCAGGCGACCGGCAGCGCGGAACTGGCATGGGACTGGTGTGGAGATCGATCTGCTCTGCTACGGGTGGCCTGGTAGTGTTCACGCGCGCCCGCCGGAATGGAGTAGAGCTGCTCACGGAATTGCAAGTGCGGTGGGGTGTGGAAATGATATGACCCCCAGCGTGTCTCTACTCTACAGACGTGCAGACGTGCTGCAGACGTGCCTCGTATTGCCTGTACTCTGCAGTAAAAACAAGATCCGTTTGTCGTCGCCCGCGCCGCGCCGTGCGCGTGCACATCCCGTGGCCGCGCGCCGTTCTGCAGCGTGGCACGCGTGCTGCAGCAACCATAACAACAATATCAACAACATCAACATCAACACCAACAACCAATAATGAGCCAAAACAGGCGATGTCAACACACCGCGTCGCGAAAAACAGAGTTTGGCTTGCAGGCAGGTGCAGCGTTATCGATAGAACATGACATGCAGCCAATCACGCAAGCAGGCAGGCAGGGCAGGCAGGTAGGTAAAGCATGAATGATCCGCGGCGCCGCCGGTGCTGGTGCACAGACGGTCTGTAGTGGCTATTATTACGCGGATGCATGAAATAGACACATGGAGAGTAGAGTAGAAGAGTAGAGCTTGAGTCCTGCACGTCGTTCAGCCCGGCCGTCTGTGGGCTAGGTCCAGCCTAGCTTGCTCTATGTCCATCATGCTCTGGTTTGAATTGTGTCATGCTTAGGACAACGAGCGACGTTTCGAGGGCGGTGGCGCCTGGAGGGGAATGGGATGGCGGCGGCGCCGCTGCTCCTCCATAGTCACGGGCGGGCATAACCCCCCCTTCCTCCTCCACCTGTTTCTCCGCCGCATCCACTCATCACTCGCAATCTGCAAAACACACTCCCATCCACCCGCATGACACTGTGCCGGGATACATCCACGCCATGACGTCCGGCGCCGACATGACATCAAACAGCCGTTTGGCCCGCTGCGGCTCAAGCAATCGAGCGCTAGGTGGCTAGGTACCGGGGCACCGGGGCTAGTGGGGCTGGGATGGATCGGGATGGGTGGATGTGGATGGATGTGGATGGGGCCTGGATGGGAGGATGGGGATGGTGGATGGGACCAGTGACAGCGCAGCGTGACGGCCGAGGGGGCCCTGGGTTGAGATGGTTATATTACCACCACCGCTTGCCAGAGAGCGCCAGAGGGCGCCAGTGAGTGTGTATGTAATGGAGTGGAATGGAGAGGGGAGAGTATGGCAGCCGATGGTGATGGGGATGGGGATGGAGATGGGGATCAACAGGACTGCAGAATCACGAGAGTGACCGAAGGAGAAGCTAGGGGAGCTTGCGGAGCCGTGGCGTTTTAATCATCGTTGCGGCAGCGACGGAGCATTCCCCAAGCCACTCCGCAACCAAGGAAACAATCTCCATCCACAGCTCCATGACGCCCAACCGTAGCACACACGCCCACAGCTGTCGGAACACTGGCATGGCAGCAAGGCATGGCATGTAGCTAAACGATCAATCGGGTAGTCTGAACCCCTCTACCCTCCTGCTGCTGCTGCCCCCCCCGGCCGCCGGGCACTTGCCTGCTGCCTGTTGCGATGGAAACATGTATGTGCTCTCGGTTTTCGTTGCGGCGACGGACGACGGCCCAGCAAACGCTGCGAGGAGGGAACGAACGGGCGCGTTTGGCGTTTCGTCATTGTGTGTGTAGGTAGAGTACTTGTGATATGGGGGGGAGGGGGAAGCTGCGTGAGTGCTGGCCGTTGCACCAATCAGCACAGCGGATTCTGCACACAGTACTCTACATTTTGTATGAGCAAGCGCTACGCGACAAAAAAAATTAATTATTGTGGGTTTGTTTTTGTTTTTATTTTTATTTTTGTGTGATTTTTGACGAGGTCGGTGGTGCTGCATGGCCAAAGGTGTGGACGACGTACGGTGGGCATGCTGGCCTGTGATTGAGTGCTGGAGGTGTTGAGGATCCAGATCCTGTGGCTGCCCGTCGGCGTCGTCGCAGCAGCCAGACGCCCTAACTACCTACACTCCACACGTGCCTCGAGGCCTTCGCAGAGACGGGCGGCCTCGTGCTGCGTGTGCTACCTTCTGGCGCGCGCCGTGGCTGGCCGGGCCTTGTTGGAGCGAGCAGCGTCGACGTCTCGCCTGGCAGCTGCAAATTACTTGCGCCGCCGCAGTTGGGAAGCTCACCAACGACGAGGAAGACGTCGGAGCGAGCGCTTTCGCAGGCACAGGCAGGCAACAGGCCTTGCGCCGACGACGAGCTGTGGAATGGAAGCAGAAGGAGCGCTCGGCGGCGACTGGCGAGCGGCGCTGCGATTGGTCGGATGCAGCAGCAGCCCCATGCGCCGTCGCTGCTGCTGGACGGGCGGGGGGGGGCGAAAGTACCGCGGATGCCAGATGGACAGGGAAGAATCGAGCACGATTCGAAAGCGGAGGGAGGGAGGGCGAAACAGTTTCTGCTGCTGCTGCACTGCTGCTCGTAAGCGACCATGACCCATGCCATGCCACGCCTTTTTTCTGGCAATGCGACAAAAGCTTCCACACGCTGCTGCGAGCTGCGACGGTTATAGAAACTGGCGTTGCGTGTAGGGGAGTGGGTGCTGGAAGGGCCCCGGTGGGTGGAAAGGGGAGTGCCACATCGGGGCTTTACAAAGTGAATGGGAAGCAGAGCAAGCAAGCCTTTGCGCAGCCTCCTCCGCAGGGTAAAGATGCGGGCCCAAAGGGCAGCGCTGCTCACTCGTCAACGAACGAAGCCCGACCGAAACCAAGTCGTCCACTAAATGAAGCTCTTGTTGTGTGGCCGTGCAGCAAGCAGCACGCAAGTATGCTCAAAGACACTACTGCCACTACCGACGACGTAGCTGTTAGTATTCCCGTAGACACATGGTGTCATTAATTAGCCACACTTTGAGAGACGAAAAAAAAGAGCACACAGCAAAAATGTCCAAAACTGTCCAATATTAGTGTCGTCGATACCGTTTAATAGATGATAATCCCCCTTCGCGCGGCGGTGAAGCGGTAACAGCCCCCCCACCACCCTCCCTCCCACCCCCGGTCATCCTCAACAGTCGCAGTCGTAGGAAGGTGTCCTCGCAACCGCAGAGCCTTTCCTCTCCATCTCACCACCACCACTCATTCTCCTCTCCCTCCACCTCTCTCCACCTCCCCCCTCCCAATCGCCCGGCAGGCCTTACAATCGATTGCGCTTTCGAGAACCGGAGTAGAGGTTGCTTGTCCTGGATCAGCATCTTCCTCCGAAACCCCCCTCGTGAGCCCTCGAGCCTAATCCGTCGTACCGGGTCGACCATCCTCTCTCTCTTGCGCGCTCGCATCCACCTTTTCTCTCGCCACATTCTCCGCGAGTCACGGTCGGGACCGTTCAATAAAGACGGTTGCAGAGGCTTCAGGACAGGAAGTCTCTTTGTTGAAAGCTGAACCAAGACTAGCCGAGCCGGTTGTGTGGATGAGAGTTGTACCGGCCGTCTGTGGACCTTAGGCCCCCCCCCCCCCCATAACTCATTACTACCCCAACCTCCAACTGTCAGTGGCACCCGTCTTTCCTATATGCGTCAATCTTGAATATGTGCATTTTTCTCTCCCTCCCCCATATATGTGAATAATGCAATGCCTGGTGCAAAAGGTGGCTGGTGTATGCGACGAAATCTCAGTGGTCTAGTCACATACATCTGGTTGGTTTGGGGCTCGATGCAATGCGCATCCGGGTGGGTCGAGCGATGAGACTGGTGCATGAGATGCTCAGTTCTTAATTCCACGGACTGCAAATTCGAGTGGAAAGCTCGACGGATGTGAGCCAGCCACCGCCCATTCCGATCATACCCATATTCCCCTGACGAACATCGTCAAAGCCTGGTGACGAGAGCCGCAAGAGGAAGAAAAAAAAGCAGGGCTACGGGCCCGCTAGGTCCATCCTCAGCGGGTCGACGGGCTCGCTACTTCATTTTCCTCACACAGTAATCGTTTTCATACTTGCGCTCTCAAGCCAACCTCTCTCTTTTTCCTTCTTTTGACTTTCCGATCGTTTCTGAAAGCCTGTTCACGATTCACCTTTTTTTTCCTCCTGACTAACGCTTGCATCCCCTTGTCTACCGCAGGTTGACCACGCTCCTTCATTCCTTTTCCCACAACCACCTCCTTTCCAACCATCCTCCCTCACCGTCCTCGAAACCCCTCGCATCTCTGGAGAGCGCTTTGGTCTAGGACTTTCGAATAATCAGTAGTCGTCCTGTATAACCTTCAGGATCCTACCAATCGTCGACCAACAGTCGTCAGTCCTCAAGCCCACCGACAGTTCCATACTCTCAGAGACGTTAGCTCGTTCATCTTCTGAGTAAGGAACCATTTGTACATTACACTTGTACACACTCGTCTAGATTTTACAACATCGGGTCATTATCATCATCGGGTACCTTATTCAGATCCTTATTGGAAAGGCTTTCTCTACACTTCATCCCCTTGGTGTCGGTAAGGTATGTTTCAAAGAATTCCAACTCTTGCTCCTACCTACAGAAACAAAAAAATGAAAATCAAGGGGCTAGTAACTAACTTATACAATAGATTCTTATTATATAATTCGAAATTCGTTCTCGAACGTCTTTTGATTACACAGAAAGAATTCCAACTGTCACATTCATTTTTCGCTTTACAGTCACTCTCTATCAGCATTGATTTCTCCATACAAATTTTTTTGTCGCTTTTTCGATATCCTTCCAAGAATTAGTTAATTTTAACTTTAACTTTAATACCTTTTGTTTTAAACGTTTTTCGTTTAGAACTCACACCATCTTTACGGAAGGATCGTAATTCGACGTCCACTCATTTAATAATAAACAACTTCACCCCCTAACCTACCTTACCACCATATCAACCGCAATCATGGACTACGAACCCACTAACCCTCAGCGTCTCCCACCCTGTGAAACCTTTTTCACAGAGATGGATCAAGATGATGAAGGGATTTTTGTGGCTCGGAGGACCAGGCAGGACATCGCTCGGATGCATGCCGAAACACAGATGGAAATCGCTGAGGATTTAATAAGGACAGTGAGCGAGGAATATCAAGAGGATATCCTCGACCACATGGAGGTTATGGAGGTTGGTTTTATTGGCCTGATAAACAGTATAACCATGCTTACATATTCTTCCAGAGCGAGACCTTGCCAGATGTCGCCAGCATCGACATTCAGACTGAAATCCAATGGTTTATGCGATCATACCTCTTGGAGTTCCTCATCGAGGCACACACGGCATTCTCACTTCTGCCAGAAACTCTGTTCCTTACCGTCAATCTACTAGATCGTTACTGCTCGCGACGAGTAGTATATAAGCGACACTACCAACTGGTGGGCTGTGCGGCTATGCTCATTGCTGCCAAATACGGAGACAAGAAAGATCGTGTGCCAACCGTCAGAGAATTAAAATCAATGTGCTGCAACCTGTATGATGAAGACATGTTCATTCAAATGGAATGGCATGTATTGCAGACATTGGGCTGGACTGTTGGACATCCCACCGTCGAGAGCTTTTTACAGTTGGTATTGTTGGAAGTGTATGCCGATCCGGAAGTGGAGTCGATGGCTCGGTATTTGTCGGAGATTGCACTTTTTCACAAGGAATTTGTTAGTACTCGGCCCTCTGTAATGGCACGGACCTCGTTAGCCCTTGCTCGGCACATTCTCGGTCGGCCCACTCCCCAGCACTCTGACTGGGCTGCAAAATTCGATACCAATGTTCTCGTCATGTTGTCCCAACAGCTGCACCAGCCATCGAAGATCCTCGCCCGCAAATATGCAGCTCCAGAATTTTCATGTGTGTCTACAATCTTGGAAGATTTCATGGCCCGTCAGGCTGCCATTGCTCGTCAGAGGCTGCCCCCTACTCCCCCATCGGAATATGCAGGCAGAGACTCCATGGAAGGCCAGCAGAAATACGATCCTACTTACATGACTCCTCAGAAGAACCCACCTCAAGCCCCTGTGGGATATATCACCCCTCCCGTTACACCATCCGGCGGATACTTTGTGGATGGGTCAGCACCATCGCAGCGGATACCAGTCACCCCTACGCCGCCGTCACAATCCTACTACGTATCATAACACCGTTCTCCCTCTCGATCGAGTCAAGCCGAAGTGCTCGCTGTTACTCACCTTTGCAACGTTTGCTACAATTAAACCATCGGTTATTCCAATCTATCCGAATATACAAAATGTATTATTTCTTGATTAGTCGACAAAAGTCTACCGGGTGGAGGTGTTTTGCTGCGTGTATTGGCTTAAATTGCTATTTCTTTAATGCTTGGCTTCATCAAAAAAATTATTTTGCCCCGAAAACAAACTTCCAACTCTTCTTTGTGCCTTCTCGAATCTTACTATACTACCTGCTTGTACTTTTTGTTTCTCTTTTGACAATTAACCATCATCGTCTCATTTTTGATTACCATTATCGCATCTGCAATGTTGGGCATCTGCTGCGAGTTTTTGTGCTTTCTAGCGTGTTACTGACTTACTTCTTTTGTACCATTTTCTTTTGTATTAAACAATTTGGGGGGTATCGACTGACGACACAGGAGCCTATTTTGAAACCCTGTGCCGTCGTCGCCCCGCGTGCTTGGCGAGAGGAAGAAGAAGCGGAGAAGAGTCTGGGCGGGCGGAGGGACCAGAAGAAAATTGGTGATGGTGTTGTTGTGGATGTTGTTCGATGTCGATGCTCAGTCTTCCTGCTACTGCTGCTGCTACTACTACTACATGGGTTACATTGGAGCACAACTCTCTTTGGTGCTGGCGGAGGAGCAAGGATCAATATTCGGAGAAGGCTGTCGTTGTTGTTGTGTTGTCGTGGTGCTGGTGTTGTTGTTGCAGCGTGTCGTCGTCGTCGTTGGTGTGGGAGGAGGAGAGAAATTGAAATGCAAATACTCTATCCTACTGCTACTGCTACTACCTACTCTACTACTGCTGCTGCTGCTGCTGCTATTACTGCTACTACTGCTACTGCTACTACTACTACTATATCTTTATCTTTGCACTTGCATACCATCATCATCATCGTTCGTCTCTTGCTTGCCTTTGTCAGTCTCCATTTCAGCCTTCCATCGTCCATCTTTCCATTGTCGTCCATCATTGATTCCATTCCACCTCCCTCCCCCACACACAAAAAAAACCAGCCGCTGTTGGCAAACTGGATTTGCCCGCGCTGTGTAGTTTTTAATTCTTCCCACCCTCCACTTGCACCTCCGATATATACCCACCCCCACCGGCCCGCGCCCGGCCCCTAGTGGTGCTGTGACGTTCGCCGCAGCCTTCTGTTATAAATGTACTTTTAAACCCACCCCCACCTCCGCCCCGCGCTGGGCTCCGTTTTTTGTTGTCTGTTCTCGAGATTATATATACCCTCCGACGTCTACCTTTTTTTTATCTGAAGTTGTATAACCACTGTCGCTGTCCTACTACTACTACTACTGCTCTACTGCTACTGCTACTGCTACCTACTACCAACTACTATGTAACTACTACAAACCACACACTACTACTAAAGTATGTACATAGTATATATATATATATATATATTCCCTTGATTTCGCGTTTTGTTTTTCGTTCGTTTTGTTTTGCGCATGCATGCAGGCCAGTACTCTGTTGCTACTACTACTTCGATCTTGTCGATGATCTTTCGTTTTTTTATATATACTGCTACTACACAAACATACACACACATGTAAAGTATATATAGTACTCTTGTTCGCTCGTTCCTCATACATAAATTCCATTCATGCATACAGGCAAAACAAAACATACCAACATGCAACACATATATGTGTTCGCATGTACCCATTGGCCGACCGATATGCAATTTCCGGTGTCGCCATGTTATGCTTTCATACCAAAAAGGCTTGTTTTTCATGCCAGTACATATATTGCTTTGCGCAGCTTGCGGCGTTCTGTTGTGGCTCTGTGCTGCTTCGTTTTTGTTGCTATTTTTCGTTTTTCGAGTCGGAGTTTGATTGGAGATAGAAAAAAGGCAAGCGTGTGGTTAGGGCACTTACCGTTGTATGTAGTAGGCTCAGATTCTAGAAGCCACAAAAGACGGTGCAGGCATCATCCATCCATCCTCCCCCTTCCTTTGCCTTGTCTGCACCACCCACTCCACCCTCATCTCGCCATCGCGAATGACCCCCAGCATGCACCCGCGGGCGCAGGTATCCATCCATCCAGCAGGTACGCCAGCCCCTTCCCGCGGCCACCGACGCCAGTTGGCGTTGGCTGTTGGTCCCGTGCCGCGGCTACGGCGGCTACACCCGCCCCTGTCCCGTTCCAGCACCTGGTGGCGGCGGCTATGCAAGGGGAGGTGAGCAGCTGGGGTGGCGTGCCTCCCTACAGCAGCGCTAGCGGGCCAAGCGAGGGTGACTCTATGTAAGATTGCTGAGGATTGGCGAGGCCCCAACGCAACCAACGCGAGGGAGGGAGATGAGATTGGGGCGGCGGGCACGTGTCCGCCGGAGCGTACACGTATGCAGGCAGGTCTGTGTCGCTGTTGCTGGCGACCTCCTTTTTGGTGCATGCTGGCGCGCGGGCTTGGTCAGGGCAAGGGTAAGGGCAGGCAGGCTCAACAAAAGCGCGAGCGAGCAAGCAGAGGGTTAGGCCCGGAGGGCTTGGGGTCATGCAGTACGCAGGGGCTGGCAGGCCGACACGGGTGTAATGTCGATTGTAGTTGCACGCTGTGTGTGGATGTGTGTGGTGCTGGATTGGCACTCACTCGTCGTAAGATGACGAACGACGGACCCGGGGGGCGGGCTGGCTGGCTGCACGTGTGTGGATAGGATGCTGGCGACGCCGGAAGCAAGGTGCATCGTACGGTGGTTTCTAGAAGGGGGGTGGTGCAAAAGAAGGAGGCCGCCGACCCGGCTGCCTGCCCGCGCGCGCAGCGGACACTGACATGCATGCCTACACAATCTCGATGGTGATGGTGGTGAAGTGGTATGGACGGACCAGGCTGCATGTGCGAATTGGAACGCACGGGATTGACCTGACCCAGTGCAACTATATTGATGTCGTGTCGAGTGAGTGGTCTCGTGTTGCAGTGGACCATGGTTCACGGTGCCGCTGCTACTGTGGTGCTCGTGAACCCTCGCTTGCTGCCGGTCGAGGGCTCCTGGGTGATCAGCGCCTAATGGAGGATATACGGTATATCTGGGGCTGTTCAAACAGGGGGAGAGAATCCCGTGCAGCACCTATCGCGGTACATATTGCTGTATGTAGTGGGCCGGCGGCCAGGAGACAAAGAAACGCCCTGGAATGTTTGTGCCGTGCGACTGGAGGTTGGGTTTGCTTCTTCGTCGGTCTGTATACAGGCAATCTAGGAGAACGCAGGAACAGACCGACTGATGTTGAGTCAACCAAGCATGAACGCATGCGGCGGCACCGGTGAATGCATTGAATCCAGCCGAGGGCAGAAGGCATGAAGTATGGCTATCTCACATACAGTCACTCGCTTTCTAGCTCTGTCCAAACACCAAAGGAACGACTGCAAACATTCCGCTAATTACCAGCTATTGGGCCACTATTTCGATTCGAAGACTGGTGGTTATGTCTGTGTGCTTCCAAACAGCGTCATGTAGAGTGCTCTCCGGTCCGCCGGTATCGATGTACGACACACCGCAGATCGAAATAACCAATATTACAATGGTACATTTAATCTATGCGAGCTTCGAGTACAGTAAGAATAGATGTAGTATCCTATCGGTGAACACAACGCACGAAGCCACAATTATGTAAGTGTAGTACTTTGCTGAGCAATGTGAAAAATATTGGCCCTGAGGATCGGATATTGTTAAACACTTCGGTCCACAGATACGTACTTGGCCTGGTACTCTCGGAACTATCAAGAAGCCAGGATTGACTAGTCAGTCCAACTGCCAGTAATAAATTTATGTTTGGACTTACACGAATGAGGGTCCTAGCCTACACATCCAACCAGGCTTCATTGGAATGTAGGTTGACCAATATAAAGAGCAGAAGCTCCGGGCACGTTTTTTATGTAATTTTAATTTTTTCCAACTTAGTTTATGACATCGGTGCAGAAACTCGGACATCCACAAAACCAACCCCGAGAACTATTTATAGCTAGAACGGAATGACTGACTGGTAGGTTCGGCAAACGAGAGTCATGCTGCGGGCGGTTAGGCGTGTGTGCGGCAAAGAAGACAGCCGCGACTAGCAATTGCGCCATTGATCGCCCTCTGTCCAACGAGAGACTCGTACGTACCGCATGATTGTCAATAATTATGTAACCCGATATATCCTCTCCACTCCACCGGCCAGACAATTTGCTAAGGTTGCATAAACTAAAGCCCCGTATCATAGATAGGCAAATGTACCGATTACTGTGCCCCTTTTCAATTCTGAGGCAATTGTGGAAGGCCAAGTGCAATAGAAGGGGCGTGCAGAGCTAATGATGCCGGCGGTTACTTTATGCAAGGTAATAAGCGATTTTCTGTTTCTCAGCTGGCACAAAACGAATGCCGAGCGGGCACGTGTCCGAAAGATGACCGCACTCGCTCCTTTTCTCTGCATAGGGCTGGGGCATAAAGTGTCCTCAACAAAACGGTTGTAGGGTTAGACCTGGGGCCGGTCATATAAGATGATGATGAACGTTGTCCACGTGTAGGACACGTAAGAATCCAAATTTCGGAATTGAGTGAGCTGCAAGGGATATAAAGGGATATAATACAACTACTTGTGGAATGTCCGAAGAAGGGCTTCGGTGTCTGTTGTTGAGTTCCCGAGAATCCTTTTATGCTACCCTCGCGCGATCGACCGGTAATTTCTCTCCAGATACCCGTCTGGGAAAAGTGGCTGCGGTTTTCTAAACCTTCTCCCACATCCTTGAACCCTTGCTGCCATTGATTATATGCCCACACTGGAGACAGTAAGCCACTGGTGCCATATATGTAGAGAGTTGGGGAGACGGGCGTAACATAATAAGCAATTCTGAACTGTTTTTAGCTACATTTTTTGGATTTTAGTGACATGCGCTCTCGCTACTCTTTTTGGATTTTTAGTGATGTCGTTAATCTATGCCATAGTGCAAACCATCCAACATTACAAGTCAGAGCTTCTATCAACAGAATGCTTTGCAACGTTTGGTTTGAGGTCGATAGCAGACTCATATTTCCTTTCTGCATGACAGACAAACAGGTTGTGGATTATGTTCCATCAATTATTTTGTTTCCGTATCGTTTTTTTGAGTGGATTCCTGTTTAAATACTTATTGGCATTTTGGCGTGGTATTCCAACAACAGTACGTTCTGGAACTCGATCTAAACCCAATTGTATTCCGTTGCAAAAATTGCCTGTCCCTTGAAGCTAAATACTATAGATCCCTGCCGTAACTTCGGGTTCTCCCTGGTAGATTGAGAGTACCATTCCCGAGGTCCTGTACTTTTCGGCACTGGGAAATAGAGTGCTCGGTTCGCTGCCGCTGCTGCTATGAGTGGATAGTAAAACTAGTGCTATTGGCAGGGTTTTACCAAGAAAAGTACTGCACAAGATGCATTCGACATCACTCGATGAAATCTCGTGCTTGTAACTTCTTTGGAGACTCAGTTCGAAAATATGACCCAGAAGGAAGGGAGAAGTTGGTTGAAAAACCGAATGTTCAGTTGCACAATATCTAGCTATATACCTATTCACGCAACGGAGTTAAGTCACCGCCACTGTGCGCCAGAACGCCCTGCAACAGTGGTCTCAGACACAGCAATGGCTTTAAAAAAGTGGGTCAATGCAATGGTGGAAGGGGGCAGTGTATAACTGTACAATAGCCCATACCTACTAGCACCCCTAATTTGTAAGGGAGATAACGTGGTTTGACTTATTACAAGAAGAAGAGCTGGAATAGTGGTGGAGGAGAGCAGCCTTTGTAAATTAAAATGTTGGCACAGCCTTGGATGGAAGCCATCTTCCTGAATAGTATTTCGAATGAGAACTATGGAGATGTGAGTTCGCGATTTTCGATCCTTTTTGTTTTGGCAAAGGATAATTTCCGGCGAGTGATAAATGAAATACGTGCCTCTGCAGATTGGTTAAAAGTGAAAAATAAAGACAAATTTTTAGAATGTCACCTTCCATTTATGTTTCACAACCACGTAAAGGCATTTCTTTTTGGCGCGGATAGTCAAAGCTCCTCGTTACATGAATAAGTAGTTCCCGAAAATGTTATCACTGCACTGAAAGCTTCGACGATCACCTGAATCGCAGGTTGAACCGGCTGGAATCGATGAAAGTAAGATACTTGTTTGCATAACGCCAGAAAACAAAGACTCCTCATTTTGGGCCATTAATTCGAATTGTCAAACCGAAAGCAAACGATATTCGAAAGGTAGAACTCAACAAGAAATGAGATGAAATATAAACTTGGTTTGTGAATTAAGCATATCAAAGAGACGGGGTAAGGGTCGATTAGCTTTGCGAAGGTTTGATAAGGTCTGGAGGTCGGGGCAGGACTGATGGATGTCGGAGAGAGTTTTACATGCATGATCACTCGAAATTCCCATCTGGGGCCGTGCAGAAGCCACATTGATAAAATTATCTACTCTATGCTTAAGTAAGTGCTGGCCATTCTTCTTGAACTTAGCTGAGCTGATACAAAGTTGCTTTGGTCTTGCGGATGTCTATATTACATACTTACTGTTGTAAAAAAAATGGGGTTTTAGAAGTTGTTTCCGCACTGTTTTAAGTTTGTAAAGTCTATTCTGAAGACATAGCATCTTGGGATTGTTTATGAGATAGTCGAATATTCCTAGTCAAATTTTCGGGTAGGTGCGTTTTACATGCATGTTGAAAATGGTCTATTCTTCTCATTGAAAGCTGAATTTCATCTTTCGACAGTATTCCCAACATCGAGAAAAAACGAGTGATACGACATCCACTCGTACAACACCTCGTGCACCCATCCATCCCCACCGGTCTTGGACGCACTACCACTTCAAAAATGAATGGTCACTCTAAACTTCTAAGTCGAATGTATCCGTATATATTTCCTGCGCCGCTATGGTGTGTCCTTCTCCTCCACAATAACTATACTCTAGTTTAAGGTAGACTACCCCCACGAAAGCCAAGTTTTTTCTCATTTGCTTCACTTACTTAGAAAAAGCAAAAACGCTGTCAGCATTAGAGAGCGTTGTGCAACCATCGTGTCTTGGACGCTCGCCAAGGTCTCATTCGTTTACCAGAAATTCACACAAAGGTGTTCAGGACCCCTCTTTACTCACTCACCTTTATTACTGTTACTCGCCTTTATATTACTGCGCCTCCCCCCTCCTCCTCCCCCCACAAATTGGAAATATCGTCGAAAATAAAGAACCCACATGTCAGCAGAATAAATTTGGGAGAGGTTATCAATACATTATGAGGCTGAGCAGTGAGTGACTCTTGGTGCATCGCAAGTTGTTATCTGCTCATCGATCTTGATCTAGACCCTGTGCTAAAATTCTCCACACTTTAGATTCGCGACACTGAGCCCGAACACAACTCCTCATGAAGTACTATCGCTAGCTATCTCCGAGTATGCCTACCTCTTCCCGAAGCTCTCACAAACATTCTTATATATCCATCACTTGCTGGCGCGCGTATTCTTGTTTCTCGCCTCCACTAGCTATTAGAAGTCCGACAAGCCGATCACTCATCACAACCCAGGGTGCTGGAATCCCCAATCTCCAGCTTGCGAGTCCACGACCCATCGCAACGAGTCCCAACATGCACTCGACTCAAATCGTGCAAATGTCCGGCCGAATAATCACCCTTCTAGCCAACTGCAATATTCCATGCGTGCATGCCTATAATCTATTTTATTGGACCTCGGTCTTCTCTTAATTTATAGGTTATCAACGTTCGCCGGCCCGTTTGCCGGATTCGGACGCTATTCTACTTTACGGACGCTCCGGATAAACTACCTAACCACCAGCTTACTTATCCATCGCAGGAAGCTGCAACAGGATAGGAGAATCGAGTAGATGGTAGAAGAGTTCCACGCGTCTGTCCAATTAACGGTCATGGTTAAAAGGTTTCAGACTAGAGAGATGCTAGTTGTTGAGGAGTCCGGAAGCGGCTGCCGAGCTGACCGGTAACTACGCCGCAGATGGGAGTAAAGAAACAACAGGAGAAACTCGGCCGGTTGAATGAAGTTTCAGGAAGGCTGCTCGCGATTTTCAGCAAGGAGGAACCTGAATTACTCGCATCGAGATTCCTGCTCGCCCTTTAGCTGAGTTACAGACTTAAATCCAATGATTATTATTACAAATCTCGGACTTCTGGGAGCCGGCAAGATCTGGTTTATCGAAGGGCTAGCTAGAGGGAATCTACGTGCATTTCTGATCGGCACCAGTTCCGAGGGGTTATGCATATTCCGAAGCATAATTCATGATCAAAGTGCATCACGAACAAGTGGCGAGACTTTTTTTTTGCTTTCAAAACCGGGAAAATGGCCTGTTGTTAGCCTTAAGTTTAAGCATAGATATAATCAATGCAGGCTCTACCGACGATTAGTGCAATGATTTCCTAGCAACCTTTGGAATTAATCACTGTTAAAAAATGTGTTATTGGGGAAAAAAGCGGAAGATCGTCACGATGATGAATACGTTTCATGACTCGCAAGCCAAAATACTATGATTGATTTTCTAGAACCAAAAGGTTATATTACATACGTGACGACACATAGATCATAAGGTATGTGATCTCAAATTACAAATTACAAAGACATTTCGTTTACCAGCCCACATACATTCAATGGTATCACTTGAACACAAGCTAATCGTTAAAACTTTAGCAATTGGTATAAACAAGCAAGCGATCATCCCCTAACACCTAACAGCAAACAAGTTTTATCCAGACACTAAAATGACAGAATGGCAGCTGGATTGCTTAATCTGTGCGGGCCTTAGCCCTCTCCTCCTTGACCTTCTCGCTCCATGGGAAGTGGTAGACCTAAAGGGAGAGTTAGCACAATGGATTGGTTTGTATGTATATCTGAAAACTTACAGGAACGGTGAAGAAAGAGTTTGAGGTCTCGAGGAGACCAGCCAATGCGTTCCACCAGGCAATGAATGCAGTAATAAGACCAAGGATACCACCGGCCTTTCCGAAGGCAACGTTGGCAACACCGTTGTCGTGCTGGAGATGGCACAGTGACAGCATGAGGAAGGTGAGGTCGAGGAATACGAAGAGCGAACAGAAGGCAAGGGTGGATTTGAATGTGCACAAACAGAGCAAGAAGGTGAAGATAAACCAGCTGCAATTTTGTCAGTAATTAGGCACGGTCTGCACATTGTATGGGAGGCTCACCCCATGAGGAAGTATCCAAGAGCATCGTTTAAGCCAGCTGGATCACCCTCGTAGGCAGCAGTCAATCCAAAGCCATCGGTCTCAATGATACCCCAGGCGATCCAGAAAGCACCGTACGAAGAAAGTGCAGTAGCACCGAAGGTATCTAGTAGTTATGATATCAGAATATGCCCTCTTTGGTTCAAACTTCAGACGAATTAGGGAGCCACTCACTGCCAACAGCCATTTCCCACATACCAGCCAGAAGCTGGACAAATCCACCATACGCGTATGCGGAACCCACAACTATTGCAGGGACCTTCACACCACGAGTTTGAGCGTTGATCAAGGACAGCGTAAATGTCGTGAGGGCGAAAGCGCAGAGACCGAGGGGAGCGGGGTTGGCGAACTTTCTGAAGCTCTGCTTGTATGGACCAGGCTGGAAGGCACCTCCCCAGGGTGGCATCATCACGGTGCCAGTACGATCCAGATGGGCACCGTTGGCGCCATGGAGGTCGTGGTGGTCGAGGCCAGACTCGATGTCGGCAGACTTTTCATGCGATGTGGTAGACATGATTACTCTGGGATGATTATCAACGAGGAGGTAATTGACTATGTCCCGGAGAATGGAAGTGTGTGAAGAATAAAAAAGAGGACCATAGAAGGGGGCAAGGTACGGTATATAACGATCCCGTCGGTCTCACAGCCAAGTGAGTTCTCCACACAAATGATGGGACAAGCAAACCGGGGGACAGACAGGCTGCTCTAGGGTCTTGGACTATCCGGAATCCCCGACTCCTCCGTGTGGAGTAACTAAAGTGTGGAGAAACGAAGGTTGCGCACGAGGTGTGTGTCCTAGACCCTCCTCGTTTCCATTTGAGTCGCCATTCGCCCGGTCCTGGTCACCGTAGCGGATTAGAGTGGGAGATCATTAATTCGATGCTCTCTGGTTTGGTTTGATATGGCCTGGAAGAATTGAAAGGGTGGCAGGTCTGGTTTGCGTCACCGGCACGTTTTAGCCGTGCATTGTGTGCATAACATCGAAAAGGACGTGGCCAATTCTGGATGTTAGCAACGGCAAAAGAAACGCCATGACCACCATTCACCCACAAAAGGCAATTAATCGCCGCCCATAGAGTATCATGATAATGCCGCTCTTCCGTGATGACTGAAACGAAATTATAGATATAGAGTGTCAGATCTAGCTCTACGCCTCTTGAGAACACCGAGAAATATATTGCTTACACACGTTGACAGTGGTGTTTCGGTGTTTCTCACGATGTCGAAAAAAAAAAACCGGTTATCTCGAAAAGCGCCTCCGATATCATCACCGTAACGCCATAGGGATTGACATTGCTAGCTAGTGACGGGCCTGGCGTCAGGGATTCAAACCAACTAAGCTAACGTCTCCACTACTACTTGGCGCCGTTTTTGAGCCTCGCACCCTCGTTGTAACTGAACTCCGTCCAGTCGGCGTCCAATTTAATTTTTCCTTTCAGTTAGGCAAAGCAACTACCAATCGATCTCGGGTTTACTTCATCTCAACTCAACATCTCAACCACAGCACTGGAGATTGCGCACAGCAATATCTCACTCAATAAGAACAGCGAAGAATTCACATTCCAGGAAGGCGCTTCATCCTAGACCATGTCCAACGGCTGTCAGTTGAGCCGTGTCAGTTGCGATGCGCTTACGCATGAACGCCAAAAACGAAGTATCGGACGATAACTCGACGATTTTGGTCGCATCTCCAAGACAGAAGAAAGCCACAGAAAGGGTCCTTCCGACCTCGGCAGGTACGCGGGCGGGAGGAAGGAAGGGAAAGCAATCGCGACCAACAGCGCGACCAATAACGCCGCAATATAATAATTCTGGGCGCTGCAATATGTTCCGCAAGCGCATACGTTGGAGGTACAAGACATGAAGGAGGGAGAGAACAAGAGGAGGTGAGGAGCTACACAATCTTTCATGCGAAGACACTATCCACGAAGCGTAAACGCGACCGCCCGCCTGCACGGAAATAGCCTACCAAGGCGCCAGACTAATGTAAACCCTAAACAGGATCTCAAATGTACTCTAGCTTATGGTGCTTTAATAAACCAATTTCAGATCGATCATGAGAGAATTCCGTGAAGTTATCAACGTTGATCAGCCTCCAACGAGCAACGATAGACCTGTACCCCACAGTTCCCGATAAATTTAAGCTGTGCATACCCGTGACTCGCGTGTGCAGCTGTTAGAAGAAGGATCATTGAAAAAAGGAAAAAAAACCGTATGATCTTGTTATCTATGGAGTGAATGGGATGTTGGGGAGTCGATGTGCAGGCATCATCCCTTGACGTCCGCCGGTCCGGTCAGCAAATGTGAATGCTGCAGAAATAAACGCCAGGTGTTTTGTCTTAGCTGTTAGGCTTTTGATTGGTTATAACAGCATTGTTCAATCACTGGCTGTACAAATAGTACCCGTTGCAGTGGGTATGTTTCGATCGTTATATCTGTGACCTGTATTACTCGTGAGATTTATGATCACCCAATCATTTTGTTGGAGTTTCCGACCTTCCCCCACAGTCCCTTGATGGTG